>VXAC01007367.1:448756-609228 GCA_013399225.1 Rhipidura dahli
CTTCCCTTCCCTTCCCTTCCCTTCCCATATTTATGGTTTCCGTGTAGGAGTGAATCTCTCCACAACAGCAGCTGGTTATGACCTATAATTAATGTATAATACCTATTTCTCAAATGTTTCTGCCCTGAAAGATCCTTAAAACTATACCTGATAATGAACCATTCAATTTAATTCGGAAAGACTCCCATGATCTATTTACTAATGACTCCTATTTACTAATATATGGATTAGAAAGGCATAAATTGACTGAAATAAATTGACTGCTAAAGGCAGCTACCACTTTTGCTAAAAAACCTAATGCTTAAGGGGAAAAATAAATCTCACAACCATTACAAACTTTCAAAATTTCCACTCCAGAAAAGCCTGTTTAAAGCACATTTTTCATACCTCTATATTTATTGATATACAAACATATATGAGTTGATGACCAGTGTGAAGACTGTTACTGAAATCCCGAGTCAGATGCACAATTACAGTAAAACTGGCTCACAATTATACAATATTTCTAAATTTTACAGCATGAAAATTATACCTTAATAGTTAAAATGAAGAAGAAAATAACTTTTTTTCCCAAGGTTTAAATAGATTTACTCAGTATTCTCATGAACTAGCAAGCCAGAGTTTTTAACATGATTATTATTTCAGTTGAACAACAACAATATCAAGAACTGAAAAGTCTGTCAAAGATTCTCCAGAGATCTGGCTTCAGCTTCAAGAAGCCAAAATAGGTTTTAAGATACTAATATTCATACTTGAGTCTGCTATTACTTTCCATCTGCTGGGGAAGCAGAATGAATCTGAAAAACCTGAAGTGAAACCACAACATCTACAAGATCATTTCTTCCTTGGGGATTTACACGTTGCTTTCTTGCTTAACTTCTTTGTGCCTTCTGACACTTAAAGGACAACTTCAGTGCCATTAAGGAGAGTGAAGATGCTGATCTTGATGGCAAGAAATCTCTTTCAGATCACAGAGCACTGCTTAAATTAATGAAGGGTTAGCAAGAAGCAGCAGATTTTATTGTGTTTTTCAGCAGTGGTCCACCAATAGAAAGAAAATATCTCAAAACGCTCAACTCATTCAAAATAATTTCTCCTACTAACACAATCAGTAAGCATTCCAGTTGACACCAATAACTGCAAGGCTTAGCTCACTATTAAATTAATCCTAAAATAAATCAAGTACCTTAATTTGTATAGAAGAGAGCTACACCAGCCTAAGATTGTTTGTAATGGTTGTGAATAAGTGGCCACTCTTAACATCCTGATTGTTTTGGGAACAATTACCAAAAAAACATTTGGGAGTTTGTAGGAACTGGAATAACATGCAGAGGTGGGTTTTTTTCAGCCAGAGGTAGCTTTGTGTTTGTCAGTCCTTCTCACACCATTCCCCATCTGAAAATGCCTGGAGTGAAAAGAGGATGTGGCACTTTACTGGCCCTGAGACAGCAGCCAGATCTGGACTGTAAAAACAACTGTTGTTATTATTATTATCTTTATTATTTAACATTTTAGGTCTAGAAAATCATCAGTATTATGTTCCGAAACCACAGCGGGGATTGAATCAGGATGACTGCAATTCTACCCATGGAATACAGGAATGGATGAAAATTTTCTTGCCCTGAAAGAGAAATTTCAGGCATCTCAAGCAAGGACAGGCAGTCAGGGGCTCAGCTTATCACAATAACTTTAGCAGGAGAGTCACCAGTTGCAGCCAGACCTCATCAGCTCAGCCTCAAAGTCAGAGGAAATGTTAAATCAGCTCAGGGGTTTGGCAGAAGTTTCTCCTGAAAAACACAGCTCAGCCTTTCTTAACCTACATGATCTGGTGTCACTGCACCTCACCTTCTGCCTCCCCACTGCACCTGTTAGCTGGGAGGATAAACCAGATGAGAAGTTCAGAATAATTCTCTCTAACCAAGGGAACTGATTGATTCTCTGCTCTGTGCAGCTGCAAGACACTTCTGCAACCTCGTGTCAGAAACAGAAAGCAACAAACTGGCAACACAGCAAGAAATGGCTGGGAGTGAATGAGTAACAACCTCAGAAAGCAGGGCAGTGTTCACTCCCCTTAACCACACCTCAGGATTCCTAATTTCATATATTTCTAATAAGTTGGAGCTTTCTGAGACATCAAACATGAGCACATCCCAGCTCCCTGGTTTAGAAGAGGAGATCAGTCCAGTACAACCATATTTTATTTTATCACTCTGTTCAGCCATGGGGACTGAGATCAAGGGCATTCCAGTCAGAGAGAAGTCTGCTGATGTAAAAGGGCAATGATTAGCCTAAGAGACAAGTTAGGTTAAATCAAACAAGAGCTTCAAAACAATGAAATTCCATACCTTGACTTAAAGCTGTCAGGTGGCATCAGTTCCAGGGTATGTGCTGGTCCATACAGATTAACTACAAAGAGCTTTACTGTGGGGTTTGTTTGACCTGCCTTTGGAAAAGGAAAAAATAAATAGGAGTTTTAGAGGCACTGAATCAGTGACAGCTAAGCAGACTCATTAATGTAATTCAGTATCTTTATAATAATGAAAAGTTATTAAAGTTCAAGTATATGAAATCTGAAAGATTAATTTCCCAGCCACACCAATCACGCAGATAAAAATACCAAGTGCTGAGTGACTGCATCCCCAGCCTTTACTGAGGACAGGCCTCCCTGTGCAGAGCCAGTGACCAGCACCAGAAGTGGCTCTGTCCAGCTCAGTAAAGTCAGCTGCCAATTCACAGTCAGTTCCTAAACCTGCAGGTAAATCCAGCCTCCAGCAAATCCTTTTTCAGATGCTATAGTTCCTTCTGAAAAGCTGCACCATCTCTGTCTGAGACAGCATTCCTCCTCTCATTTTCTTTACCATTTTCCCTCGGTCTTCCCTTGTTTGCTGAGCTGAAAATCTCAATTTCTGGCCTGGATCAGGAGCCAGCTGCTTTGGCAGGCCAGCTCCAAGGGAAACAAAATGCTTCTTGTGGCTAAAGGGGAACAACATGGCAGTTTGATAGATACCCACTGGGAAGAGTCTGATAAATCTTGAGGGTCTACAGGGAGGTGGAAATCGTCCTTCTCCTGTAACATGGCTCATTACTAAGGGACGTTCCTGAGATGCAGGGAAAGCAGTGGAGGCAGAAAGTGAGGCTCTGAAGGGCTGCAAGGAGATGCTGATGGTCCCACATCCCTGCCCTAGGCATGCCACACCGAGTTTCTGCTTCATGTCACAGCAGTTACACAATGTAACACCCCTGGGATACAAAAATTGAAGTGCGTTCCTCTTTTATACTGGAAGGAAAAGGTAAAAATCACTGATTCTACAGATTTACTGTAATAAATGACAAAGTTGTGTACTTGGCTCTTCACAGGCTGAAATAAACCCACAATTTCCTTTAGGAATTTGACTTATCTCAGAATAAAGCCTGAATGCTGTATCCACTCATTTCTGAGTGGTATGGAAGACAATGAAGTAGCATTTGTGTATTTTTAACACTGCTAGGGGAAAAAAAGTGTTAAAAAGTGACTTTTTTTTTTTAGAATAAAGTCTGTGTGCATGACATGTACACAGACATGGATGAGCATGTTCCAGTGCTCACAAAAACATGTGTGCTTCATTTTATTTTTTAATCCTAGTTACAATTTTCTCTGATGGTTGCACTCTTTAATAAAGACACAATCTTTTTTGTAATCTCTGTTGCTATACCACCAGCCTCATTACCAATTAATGATGTTTAACAAGTAGCTAAATTTGTATTAAATGGAGACATTAAATAAAGATAATGTTTTTTCATTAATGAGATTACTGAAGTAGTACTGTGTATCACTTTTATGCTGAATTGCTAATGAAATAGAATTACTCCTGTCTCATTTACAAAGCTGACTTAAAAATATTCCTTATTTTTTTCTTTGCTCTGTCACTCAAGGCCTTTTGCCAGTGCAGGTATATTAACTACCTCTAAAATTACTGTTGTTTCATTATTTCAGAGTATTATTTCATAGCACAAATAACTCTATTTATATAAAGTATGTTATTATTCCATAGTACCTGGTACAGTCTAACTGTTCAGCCATCAACAATAAAGCTTCATCACCAAAAAAGCAGTAGCAGGAACAGCAGGGTAACAGGGATATTTTCTAAAGCTCTCAATAAACTTCCCCTGAAATGCCAAAGGAGTACCACATGCGTGGACCTGCCAGAAAGGAGCCCAGACACTTTGAAACTGTGCAAGGGCTGGATAAACTGATCAGCTGGAAGATCAAAACAACAGATCCGGAGGCATCTCACCAGAAAATCCCCAGAAAATGAGAAGTGATTTCAGGCATTACCCCTGTCTGGGCTGTTCTTTCACTTTCTAAAACAAATATAAAAACCCTTCTCTAAATCTTCTGAAACATGGTGATAATTCTTTTTTTTTTTTTTCCTCTTTCTGATAGCCATCAAAATATGTTACTGTGGCTTATCTTATTCAATGCCAGTCTGTCACATTTACTAATAACAACACAGTCTACTGAGATCTCTGTATCTGTGAAGGAGATTGCCCTGTGCTCTGCACACAGAGTGTCTGGCTCCAGTGCAGGTGGGGCTGGATCTTTTTCCTGTGCAGTCCTTCAAATGCAGTACCCTTCTCTCTGAGGTGCTGGATTCATTTTACCAAGCCAAATATCAGCAATGAAATTACTTCAAATTAGTTTCTCTGCTGTCCCCTCACCCCACAGCATCTTTTCAGGTAAAGATGTTACACTCTACTGAAAAAAAAAATGCAATTATTATTTCCTGAAAAGCATAATGAACAAAATCAGCCTCTGTTACTGTCTGGAAACCCTCTTTCCTTATGGCTGAATATTTTCAGTGAACACAGAAGAGGAGGTGGGGGTTGCATTCCCACTCATCTTACCTTAGGATATGGATACTGCTTTCCCTTTGGATACAGCCCTCCCGTGAAGCGGGGGATAACCATGCTGGGTACCAGGGAGTCATTTATGGTCAGGAAGGCCAGCCTTTCCCCGTCTGGAGACCACCAGTGGGCAATGTGGGAATGAAGAAGCTCCTCTGCAAAACCAGATTTCCTTAGGGTCCATTAAAAAATCTATCCCATAGCATCCAGCTGATTCAGCTGGCTCCAAGTTACTCTCCCTGTGCCAACTTGAAACATGTCTGTTGTAATTTCAGTAATTTCACACCCTCCTGGGCTGAATGGTTGGATAACAAGGAATACTGAAGGACCAAGCTTTAACCATTTTCCTCAAATGAGTATTTCCACTGACATCAATAAATTATCTAAATGTGAAAGATGATTGTTACTGTCACATGCTTAGTTCTATTACATTCCAATACATGTGTTCACTTAAATTTTAAATAATTGTATATAATTTGGGTGTTTGGGGGATTTTTTGGGATCGCCTATATTTTCTTTCTTCTCTTTATACAGAACTTCAGTATACCTGATTTCTCTTGAGTTGTGGCACCTGGTAACATGCAGATTCTCACATAGTGCTCTCATGTAATCATTTTTGGAGTGCAATATTTTGACTTTCTTGTCTCAGTCTAGTGGACAGCTTTAATTCTTGGGAAGTTCAGCTTCTCTGGAGCATAACTGTTTGAAAATCCAAACAACTTTTGTTTTTACCCAAATTTTATTTGCTTTCCAAATGAAAGCAATTTTCAAAAATGTCATTCAATGTTTTCTTACATTTTTTGTCACTGTATTTCAATCAAAAGGAGCAAACCAGAAACAACCACAGACACAGCACCCAAACTCTTCAAACCCCAGTACAGCAGCTCCTGAGAAATTCCAAATTCACCCTGCACAGGTCTTCTGCTTCCACTTGTGGAAAGACTTAAAACTGTTTTCAGTATGTATTTGATACCTTGGCCTGCTTAGTAAGGATTTTGCATTTAAATCTGAAGAATTTGGATGGAAAACTAATTGAGAATGGTGTTCCAAGGGAAAAGGCCTGACTGTATAGCTAATTGGAGAGCCTACCTAACAAAACTACTTAAATTGTCAACAGAGACTCTCCATGATGCTAATCGGATTCTGAAGGTTCTGAAGCAGCTTAATGGGTTGAATTATTTAAGGTTAGGTGAAATGAAGCTGGGGCCTATATTCAAAGTCATATATTCTGGGTCATGCTTCTCTCCCTGGCTGGATAGCTAAAACCTTTTACACAGGAGAAGAGCAGAGAACAAACGGTGAATATCAGACAGCAAAAATCACAATAGTGTTTGCTTTAAACACTAAACTCTTTGCATTTAGCCAAGGTTATTCACACAAAGAAAAGCTATTTCCAAATGCTTTTTAAGGTAAAAGACTAACAACAAACTCATGAAATGATAAAAGAAAACAAAGGAGGTCAAAGGAGGAAGGGTGCTCGATTCAATGAAAATCTCTCAACTCCACCTGCTCAGCTCCTGATGCTGTTAAAAAGCTCTGCTGAAGGTGGAGCACTGCTCCAGGTTCATGGGAAAGGAGCAGTGTGTTCCTGTGTGCCAAAACACTGGTGTTCTCCAGTGGGCACAGAGAGAACCAAGTCCCTCTCAGCCTGAGCTCCGTGGTGTTTGCAGCTGAGCAGAGCTCGCTGCCCGTCTGCAGCACCGGGAACCAGCGAGGCCCCCGCCAGCCGGGAAATGCAACAGCCACCTGGGCCAGGGACTGGAAAACTTGGGAAATAATGAGCAAAGCCACTTAAAGAGGGCTTTAGGACATGCTTCATGAGGGAGCCTTTGGGATCATCTCCCACAACACTTCAGAAACTTCCTAGTCCCAAACTGGACAACTTTTGCTTCTCCTGGCTGAGACTCTTATTAACTTCACTTTGTTTTAGCAAAAAGTTGATATACTACATCAGTGAGCTCTATCTGCTTAAATTCTTCAATTTGCATGTTGTTGTGCTCGATTTAAAGAATGTTAAGTGTATGTAAAATGATATTCCATTTTAAAAATATTCTTTTGTTTTGAAATATGCTGTCACATTAAAACATTTCAAAACAGTAATGGAAACCTTGAAAGTGGGCAACAATGGGATTAGTTATTTTACAGGCTGAGGGATGCAAACTTCCATTCTAACTTCAGAGTTCACCTGGGCACAGATTTAAAAAATAAACCCAATGTGTTTGCTCATAACTACTGCAAGAGGTGTGGATAGACCATTTTTAAGGTGAAGTTTCATGCTTTATGGCATTATCACCATTCCTAAAAAAACTCTTGACACAAGAAATTCTATACCTCAGATAACTGATTATTTAACACCAAGCTATCTCTAGAATACATGAGTCCCATAGAAAGAGTAACTGAAATGTGTATTAATTTTAAGCTGTTATACCAAGCTAGATAATCTTCTCCCTTTTTATTGTGTTTTCCTTAAATTTATTACTATGTTAAAAGCATTTTGGGTGCAGAGGGAACATTCTGTGGTACTGGCTTTGGAAGACAGGCTGAGCTATCCCCCACTCATTTGGGTTCCCTCTTCTATGGGGATGTTTTAACTGTAAATGGGTCATCACTGTTGTCCCTAAAAGCAGCAAACTGAGCCCTTTCCCACCTCACTTTAACAAGTTACCAAGTGTTCATTTGCTGCATTCTGGTTGGAAATGAGTTCCTCTTTCTCAGAAAACACTGCTCTATGCAAACCAGCAGCCAATACAAAGAATGAACAGATACAAAGGCAATCTTGCAGGAAAATGAGAAGGAAAAGGAGCAAACCCAACCTCAGCATTTTCTGAAATGAGCAGATTTGCACTGTTGGGTCTGTACAAGGACCTTTCATCTTTTTTAATAAACAGATAGATTCTTCCAGCTTACCTTCATATAACCAGTCTGCAATTCCATTAAAAATAATTCCTTCTTTTCCCGAGGATGTCAGGCGCAATGAGCTGCTCTTTACGTCTGGCTGATAGTAGATGTTATTTTCAAATATATAAATCTGGATGAGGTAAGAGAGATGGAGAGAAAAAACAACATTTTGGTAGATATGAATGAATGTTCAGCAATGAAGAGATAATTTCCTCAGGCTCAGAACGGTCTACAGAATAATTCAGCATGAGTTTCCACCAACTTGTCTTCATATTCCATTCTATTATAAATCTGGACAAACTAAGCAAACTTTTAATACTTATGGTAAGCAAATCCTTCCTTTGAAATTGTCTTTCCAGTTGAAATATTTCTATTCATGTTAAAAAAATATTATAACATTCCTCAAAATCATACAGGAGACAAGTTTTATAACAGCTGAATAGATAAAGAAATTTTAATCTGGTTTTCTAACTGTGAAATGAGACACACTTCTGCAAGAACATGCAGCACAGTACATACATCATAAATATAAGTTACAGCTTTTTATCATGGTGTCAGAACACACTGGAGAAGTAAAAACAAAGAGCAGCCTGCAGTTAACTCTTCTCAGCTTGCTGACGACTTCTGACTTACACACCAATGTTTTACCTCAAGTGTACCACATAAATGCTCTTTATTTTTCAAGTCTGGGCTCCTCATCCTCCTTTTTCCTTCTTCACTGCCACTTATCAGCCTTGTCTGCTTTTCTTTCCCTGCTCACTTTGTTGCAAAGGGTATCAAGTTCACTCATTTTGTGAGGCTGAGCTCCAGGTTCCACGACAAAGTGCAGTAAATTACAATGGCCACGTGTGCACTTCCACAGCTTGACACAGAAATCAAAGCAAGGATTATGCACCATCTCAGTTCACACTGAGAAAATGCACCTGACAGAAAGAAGCCAAATGCCACGGAAATTACATCATTTCAGCACTGTCCACTGATACAGTGTCTCAGGGGGTGTAACAGGAAATAAGTGTATTTCCACCAAAGACCATTTAAAAAGCCTGGTCATTTATCATTCCCTCACACTTCTGTAATAAATAACTTATGGGAAAATACTAACCAAAGAGCAAAGTTTTATTATCACTATTACTGCTGTTCCCTTTGCTTCTAAATTTCCATCTGAAATAGATTTCCCTATGAGTCCCCAAACTAGTGATTTTTAACAGCAGCCACTTCATGACTTCTGCTGCAGAAAACAATAAAGATGAGATTTTCTCTTACCATGAGCAATGAAATTATTTCAACCATTACTGGGAACTGGGGGTGACTTGGAAGTAAGTCTTTTATGGTCAGAATTCAAAATTCAGCAGTGACCTCAAAACTGAAGCAAAAATAGTTGATCCAGTTTCAATAATCCCAAATGTACTGAGCGTTATACTGGTACAGAGAATTTCTGGGAAGATGATGTTTCACCCAACACCAACAGCAGAAGAAAATGAGGATTAGAGAATGCTGGATGTGTCAAGTTTTTGAAATAATGTCAACAAAACTTCCTGTAAATGTGTATTTCCACACTAAAAATACACTTTTTTTCCTAATATAAAATAAATGAATATGAGCAATGACAAGACATGGTTAACTGCTTAACCAAGAAAACCAAAATAATGTAGCCAATTATTTGTTATTTATATGAACTAAAACTACTGCTATCAGACTTCATTACAGGTAGACTAAGAAGTGAACCACTCTTGCTTCCTATGAGGCAACTTCTTACAGCTGACAATCTCTTCTTAAATAAACAACAGCTTTCAAGAGGTTACCAAAAAAGCCTACTTGGTCAAAAGATTCTATTTTATTTATTCTTCAATTAAACGAAATCAAGCTAATTAATTTTTAAGATCGGGAGTATAACTTTTGCTTCTCTCCCCCCCTTTTCAGGCTGTTTGTGTTTTTAATGGTGAAGGTACCCACATTGTCTTGTGTCTGCAATGAAAACTTTAATTGAAAGTGATCAGTGCCAGTCAAAGGACAGGATTAAGAATTACATGTTTTAGGACTGAACCCCGAGAAGATTTTTAATCCTGTTATTACTACTTAGCAGGCATTGCTAATTCCATTTGACAGACCTCAGATAAGTAAATATCTCTGAAGGATAATCATTGTTGTGCCACTGATTGTGGCTGCATCATCTTTATTCCTTCAACAAAGCAGCTTTGTCTCCAACCTCCACCAGCTCTCAGTTACCCTCTGAACAATCTTCTTAGTCTATTCTATCATCCAAAGTTTCCTTTCTTCCCTCCTCACTCATGACAATGTTCCTTCAACTTTGAAAGCTGCTCCAAACCTCAATTTTTTTTCTTGAATGTACCTACTGGAACATTTTAAAGTTCTTGAAAAACTTTAAAGTCACACAGCAACTCTCTCCCTAGCAAGCCCTGAGCTCACTGTTTACTTGAATTTAACATTAAAAAGGAAGAATTTGTGTTCCTTTGCAGGCCATTTATGAAATGCAGCCATTCATGTTCCTCAACACAACTGAACTGCACAGAAGTGCACATGGATGTTTTAGGGTGGGTGCCCTGCACTCACTGCCTGCAGCATTCCAAAAGATCAATATCCCCACGCTCATAAAAACATTTTAGAAAGATTCACCATTATGGTTAGTCATTAAATCTTATCTGCAATTCTGAATATTTGCTGTATTTCAGGAGGTGCCATTTTCCCCAGGAAGCCCCTGGGCTGCTGTTTGCACCAAAAGGAATGGCCTTTGCACCCCTCCTGCAGTGACACAGCCTGACCCTGCAGCCAGGGCTCCATCCCCTCCATCCCTGACCATGCCAAAGGGCTCATCTGTTACTATTCAACCCATTCATCTCCTGTAAATAAGGACTTGGGAAATAAAATGTTGATTTCTGCAGCAAAACAGGCAGCAGAGGTGTAAAAGGAGTGGTGACATTACTGTGAAGGCTTAGTCATGGCCTGAGAGGCTCTCACTTCTCTCTCAGTGAATGCAGGCAGTGGATTCAATTAAGCACAAGTACTTTGTGTAGCCACAGAGCCCAATCTCCCATCAGTTTGCAGCCAAGAAAGGCATTTCTAAAAGGCAGACTCACTGTGAATTCTTCTTGCCAGTACAATACTCATATGATACAAATGTACCTCACATATAGCTCTAAAATACTGAAATTTTAACAGATCAGCACTTCAAAGTAATTCTGATTGTGAGTAGATCCTGCTTGCTTTCACCTTGTGTTTGCACATACAACACCAGCCAGCAGCAAAACGTGGTGTCAGATGTGAAGAGGTTTTAGGAGGAAAACAGACACTGCTTTTATTTTATGTGAATTATCAAGAACCGACAAACTAAGAGTAGAAATGGAACTATTCCTCAGCTGAAACATGCAAAAAAACTTTAGCCCCAGAGAGAATGTTCTTGAATGTCAAGCCCTCCCCTCCCTGCACAACACCTAAGTTTCTTTTCTTCACTTCATATGTTTTTCTCTTTCTTGCTCAATTTAAACATTGGCACTAATGTTTTCTGATAAAACCTCCTTGTGATTCTACTTTATGCTACACTAAAATATATTTCCAATCTTTTTTTTTCCCAAAAGCGCAGAGACTCGATGAAAATGTTTATTTTCTAAGAGGCAGCTGCTCTTGCTGATGACGTGCAGTACAAAAATACCTGGAATTGAATTTATGAGCTGCAACTTGGTTTTCAAAACTGAGTGAAAGAGAGAGAAAGTGGCCAGTAGCGAACTCAGACTGCTGCTTTTCCTATGAGACTGAAACTCTCAAGCACTGCAAGGCAGGCAAGAAATCATGACCCTGGGATAAGAATAATTGATCAAAACAAACAAAACCAAACCCTTGGAGCACAGCTCTGTAAACACATGTGCCTTACCTGACTTCAGCAAGTAGAACTCTGTGCCCAAAAGTTTCCAGGATGGGGACTGCACATACTTCATCACTTTGTAAATTGTGTTTTGAGCAATGTCACATAAACCAAAAATTTCCCTTGCTAGTCTCTCTCCACTCAGCTATATGGGAGCAAGTAATGGTAAAAGGCTTTCCTCAGTATCCACTTGGGGCTATTTACTACATCACAAGTACTGAAATGTTGACTGCAACTACTGAATCTTCCCAAACTGCTAAAAAAGGAGTTGCTAACTGTCTATCAGACAGGTATTTTCATCAGTGGCTTTGTGCCCAAAATGCTTTCACAGCTTTCAGGTATGATGATAACAAAATAAATTGAAAAAGGCATGAAGTGGAACCAGGATATGCTGTTGTATGTGAAAATTATTATTATGCTTTTTTAACCTCTTCTTTTCTACCCATCTTCCATGAGTATTCTTAAACAATTTACAACTCGTTTTAGCTAAGGCCCTCAGCTAATAATGCTGTAAATGGGGATAAATGTCAAAATCTATTGCCTTCAATTTTATACTTTTTCCTTTCTTAGAGATTTTGCACATCGAGTCTTAAACCAAATGGAGAAAAACCCCACCGAATTTCAGTAATTATTTTATTAAGTATTTTCCTATTAATGAAAAACACCTGCAAGAATGTTTTGGATTAGTGAGCTATTAATTCTTGCTAATGATCAGATTTATTTCAACTGACTGTGATGAATTTGAGGCCCAGCTTGCTCTAATGTTCCACCTCAGCGCTAATCCTTCTCATTCCTCCACATCTGGCAGCCTCTCAACCATTTTTTCACAAACCTTCTTCTAAATTAATTCCTTCCAAAACACTTATTTACTGTTTGCAACATGTTTTGCAATTAGAGGATTTTCTTTCAGGCTGAGGTCTGGAGCAGAGCACCCAGTCCGAGCAGTGAGCTCCAGATGGCAGACAGCTGTGAAAACAGAGACATCCACTCCCCCAGCCCAACAGCAAACCCAGGGCCAGTAGCTGGAGAGGCCCCCTGGGTGTCTTTAATCATTTCAAACACTACAGGCAGAGAAAAGCCGCTAAATTACAGAAAAATGCTCCACTTTTTCTCTTTTGCTGCTGCCCTGAAGCCTCCCGCATGGCACATCCCCACTAAATCCCTCCTCTGATTGCAGGGCAGCGTTTCAGGGGCAGCACGAACCTTTTGTGCTCCAGCTGGGCAGCAGCAGCAGCTTGCCCAGAGCTGCTGGAGGTCAACTCCAAAGCCCAGGTATTTTTGGAGGAAGAGCAGAGGGGGTCCATTCAGCCTGGAGAAAAGGAGACTGAGGGGAGACCTCACTGCAAGTTCCTTGTGAGAGGAGAAGAGGAGGGGCAGACACTGATCTGTTCTGGGTAGTGACCAGTGACATGACCTGAGGGAATGACCTGAAGTTGTGTCAGGGGAGGTTTAGGCTGGGTGTTAGAAGAAGATTCTTCACCCAGTGAGTGGCTGGGGACTTGAGCAGGAAGGAAGGAAAGAAACTGTGGAGTGTGGCTACAGGTTGTGTTTGCCATTGCATGGATTCATCAGGATGAGCACTTATTCAAGGAAACTGCCAACCAACACTAAAGCTACAGAGCAAATGCAGCTGGAAAGGAAACAAAGAAGTCACCTGTATCTGTACATCTTTGGTTAGGAAAAAAGATCCATACAACAGGCACTGGTCTCTTTCTGGACAGGTTCTACCTCTCATCCAAGAAGATCATCAGATTCTTCCACAGACTCTCGGACCAACAAATATATAACTAACTACTCCAGTTGGAAACAACTTCAGCACTCCCACTTAATACCCCTCAGAACGTGACACTCTTCCTTACCCTTCACATTGAAAGACTAAGGAATTTCTGATTATGCCCAGAAGGAGACCTTCAGGCAGGCATTCAGGAAACGCTTCTGCTGCAGAACTGCTGCAGCTGCTGATGACAGCGCTGAAGAGAGCGACGTACAGCTCCTCAGGCAGCCCCTTCTGCCCCTTGGGTGCAAGGACACACGGGTCACCCCTGCCTGGGCAGCACAGCTGTGCTCAGAGCCCAGCATTCCATGTAACAGAGCACTCAACCCACTGCCTCCCTGCTGAGGGGTAGGGATTTCACTGATGCAGAACCCAGTGGCACCCCGAGCACCCTGACACCCTGCCTGGCCCACCAGCTCACAGGGTGGCTGCACCTCAGCACAGGCTCCACCAGACCTGCAAAGCATTCAGCAGAATTCCGCCCCTCCTTGTGAGACTGCCAGCCAATTAGCTGGATAATTAATTCTTCAAAAGCTTCAAGATGCTTTTCCATCTGGGCTTGCCTCTTACCATTTGTCCTGTCTCCTGTCTTACCATGCAATAGCCAGGGCCCAATCCAGCTGCCCCCAGTCTGGTCATTCGCTAAGATTTCAAGATGAAATATATTTTCTCACTAACAATCATTAATACAAATAGTATCAGCTATTCATGAGCAGAACAAAGTCAAATAAAGGATATTTTCTTTGTTGCTCTGCAAGTATTGTACTTTGCTCTTCAGAGATTAAACCATGACTTCTCCAGTTTCAGGTACAGTGCCAAGTTTATACTGCTTGATAACATGCATGCACATGTATATATTGAATATATCCAAAGAGTTGATGCCCTTTTGTTCTTGAACAAATGGAAAGTCCAGCACAAGCAAGAATCTTACAAAGAAAAAATAAATAAGTGGCATATTAAATGATATAAATAATTTTAGAATTATTTTAAAGTCATTTTTATTCTAAAAATGTGGTTTCGATTCCTACTATTGCTTTCACCATAATTATGGAAAAATGCAGATATCCATGCACTTCCTTTGACTTGTAAGTAATATTAGAACTAACTTTGGATTGCAGGAAGAAACTAAAATCAAAGCCCTGCACCCAAATCCAAACAATTTGGTTGCCAGTTTTCAACAGCTGTTAAGGTAACAAGTTTGGTTTTCAAAGTATGTGTTACTACCTTCTGGTTCACAGATCTAAAAAAATTATAGAAATAGCTCCACTTCAGAAATTTACAATTAGTTTTCACCAATTTAGAAAATACTGCAAGTTGCCCATAGTACCTACCAATGCAACTGCTTTCCAATGAATACCTGGCCTGGCATTTTCTCTACCACTACTCAGCATCCTCCAACAGTCTGATAGACAAATTTTTTTCTGAGAGCCACTGATTACATTATTTTTAGTCACTGTGTAATATCTGCTCTCTTCTTCAAGCCCAAACTGAGCAAACATTTTCTTGTCATCTGTGATTTCACTTACTATCCCCCTGGGACTCCCTGACTTAAACTGAGATTGTCAGACCATTATTATACCTACTGTTCCAGAATATGAGTACCCCTTCCTGCCCTTTTTTCCTTGCCAAAATCTTATTTACTCGAAGCAGATTCCTGCTGAAAAACAAGGTGTAGTTAAGATTATATGTGTTTTGTGTGCCAATGCAACAACAGTGTAACTGCCATTTTCTTTTTTCCTTTCACAGAAAAGATAAAATGCTCCTTTGGGGAAGAAAACATCATCCAGAAGGACTGGGCACACAGTGTTACACAGGAACAGTTGTTTGCTATACCAAGCTAGAAATTCCATGATGGCAATCCAAACTTCCTGGCCTTGATCAAAGCTCCTCTGTGGCCAAGAGCCACAGGGCACATGCTGGAGAGAGACACAAAAATCCCTCAGGGCCCTATTTGGCAGCAGGAGAGAGGTGGCCTTTCCTGTGCTTTGTGCTGAGCTGGTGGTGTGCTGCCATTTGGCTCATTTTTATCTACACCCAGAGACTCAACACCACCTTCAACACAACTCTGCTGGCACAGGGGTCACTCAGACTGCCCACAGTGAGGACAGCAGGCACACCACCAACCTGCCTGTGACAATGCTCTGGAGCATTTCCAAATCAGGGGCTGATTTACTGCCCCACACAGGTGAACTGTACACACCTTGTGCACAAAATCACACTGACAAACCACATGTCTGGGAGGTACTTTGCACTTGGCTGGAAAAGGATCAAAATCAAGGGTCAGTGTCTGCCATTCTTGCCTGCAGTAATCAGCTGTGGAAGAAGCTCCATGGTAATGAAGAGGACACTCACACACTGAGAAGTTCTCAAGTGAAATACAAGGTGGCAAACTCCCACCCAAAACACTCACACTGCACTTCACTGGTGGGACTGATTATTCTGTTAATGTCTTTCTTTCAGGTCCTGCAGCCATCTCTAAAACTAAAGAGAATTATGGTATTTCAGATAATATAAACCACAGAAAACTGGCTTATAAAGCCTCTTTTATAGGTGTGAATTTTAAAAGGTTATAATATTCATTAGTGACTTAGAGAGTTACAATTACGCAGACTTCTTCTAAAAACCTTTGTTTTTTTTTCTCACATCTTACAAATTTTCTATCCAAATCACATATGTTATAGCATGACAATTTCAAGGAAAGTTTTATGGGATTCTATTGCAGAGAAGCTTTATTTCATATTCCTTTCCCCTACATTATATCTGTAGTCTATTTAGATTGTGAGCTCTCACAGATAGGATTGCAGGCTGAAATGTCTGATCGAGTTAGCAATACAGCTGCTTTGCAAGTCTCCAGGAGTGCATAATGGCTCTGATCTCTTCTCTGCAGATGTTTTGTTTTGTTTTTTTTTTTTTTTCTTTTCTTTTGCAGGTCAATCTATACAGGTACAAAATTTTCAGAGCCATTCAGCTATGACTTGCTCTTGCACCACAGAGCAGTAAATTATGCAGGCACGGGGCACCACAGGCACCGTGAGCTACCTAAGCAATGCACGGCAGCGGACAAAAATCCACCCTTACATGATCCATGCTCCAAAAACCATCAGACCCATTGCAAATGAGGCAGAAACCAAATAATAGATAATAACAAAATTATTATAATTGTAAGCAATAATAACTATATTTGCTCTCAAAGGTACCAATTTTCTAAAGGTTGTGATTGACCTACACAGCAATTCTTTCAGAGGAAGCTCTCAAACGTTTTGATTATATTGTAATTAAGGCAGAGAGGAAGTAGCTGTTGATCAGTAGGAGACATGGAGACCTCAGAGCACAGACACCCCGATGTCATACACTGCCTTTTTGTTGGTGTCAGGTACAATATGTTAATTTTATTTTTGCAGTCATCAAGCTGCCAGATACAGCAGGAAGAACAGAACACTGAAGTACCACTTTTCTTCTGTCTAGATTAATGCCACTGCATCACAGTAATGTGTTAGCACAATTGTTTCTGAACAACTGCAAACAATCTACAAGGCTATTATATTTAATTGCTATTTAGGTAGCTTATAAATCTACTGTAAACAACAGCGAGGATGCACTCATAATGCAGCTATAAGATTAGTTACTAATGTCATGACATAAACCAGGCCACGAACTCAGACTATCAGCAAATCCATGGTAACTCTGATGTTTATGTCCTTGATTTCCAATAAATGCAGGGAAGCGTTGCCCTCCTTTGTTTGAACACACATTAATTATGTTGCCTTTCCAATGATATTGGATCATGATGCTCACTAAATTCACAGCCTGCCTCATCCCATGACAGCTTACCCATGAGAGCAAACACAGTGTAATATGCTATATAAATAAAATCATGTATAATATCTGAACTACGACCTACGCAAAAAGCTATCTCATAAATCCGCTGCACAGATCACAGTAAGCCTGCCTTGTCCCCAAGCTTGTGGTCTGGATCTGCTGCTTCCTCCCAAGGAGCTGTCTGCAGAGCTTTGCTGTGGCTGCACACTGTGCAAAATGTCACTGAGGACTGGGCTGCTCAGCCCTTTGATCTCCGTCTAAGTGATGTGAAGAACACACTTACCCAAAACCAGTGCGTGCTCAGGAACTCACACTCCTCATTCCTCACACCTGCTGATCACTTCTGACTCATGCACCAGCATGGAGCTTACAATGAAATCATAATCTGTCCTTACCATAAAATCTTTTAAAATGATCTCTGGTATTTCTGTCTCATCTCACACTGATATCAAGCATTCAAATATGCCCAGACTGATCAATCCATAACAAGCTAAACTGACAGATTTTCAACCTAGTTACTCCAGAAGAAAAAAAGAATGTTGGGAGACAGAAAAATATCTAAGGAACCTGTAAGGGCTTGGTATCAGAGAAGAAATCTGTTTTCTTTGACAAAATGTATGAAAGTAGCATTCTAACAGCAAGGACAAAAGTAAAAAGATACAGAATGGAAAATTCTGAGTGCAAAGTCGTATTTACATTTTCTACTATTCTTAGGGTGGTGGGCAATGCCTGAGATGACAAATCCCTGTTGTTTGTATGCAATACAATAGACCAGGGTGCACTCTGAGTATCTCCTACAGGAGAAACACCAGCTTTGTCCTTTCAGCTGCTATCGCTGACCCAGCCCATCTTGCTGTATGGGCAGGTGCCTTTGTCTCCCCACAGTGTTCAAGCTGCCAGCTGTCTTTGTGATGGGCCAAAATTTTAGTGGATGACATCCACCTGTACAGACTTCACACAGCACATTCAGTGCAAGAATCAGAGTTTGTCTTACAATATCCCATTAGGAATGAGACAGAGAGGAATTTTTGACTAGCTCTTATAACAGCACATCTGGGACAGTTCAGAGTCTGGGAAACAACGCTTAAAAGTAACTATTTGCTTTCTTTCCACACAAAGATTTTCCCTTCTGTTTCTGTAAATGAACTGTCATCTGCCATAAACAGGTAAGGAAATCAGTGATTTTTTTTCTCTTAGATATCAACAGTACACCTGACTTTTTAATACCAATTCTACAGTCCTTGGAGCTGCCAGTGGAGATTCACTTCCAACATCTACACATCCACAGTTCTTTGCATTTCACTGTCTGGCTCAGGCTGAGTGAACATGTAAGCCTAAGTCACTTTAACACAGTGCAGAAAAAGTTTAATCAGCTCTGATCCTTCAGCACAAACACAGTGGGGTTCTCATAACCCCACTACGGGGAAAAAAGAAACACACAAGGACATTTATGGGTTGGTGATGATGGAATTTAATGTCTCTTTTTCAAGAGCGAGTTGGCTAAAATAGAGAGAGCCAGGAGGACTGAACATGGCCAGAGTTGTTAAACCTTGCTGAGAGGACAGTCACTATCACTTCCACTGACAGAAACCTGTCTCTATTTGTGATTGATGTGCCAAACAAGAAAAGCAATTTAACATACAGCAAACAGAACCTATACATAGAAGAGGTGAAGGAAACCTGCCACCAAGCAAGAGTTCAGGGGGTTTGTGTCAAGGTGGTTTTGTCCCTTTAGCCTGTTCCTAGCAAAACTCTGTAAGCACTGGCACAATCAAAGAGACTCCAAAGTCTTTTACAAGTCCTCTGCCAAACACTTTACAAAAGGTAAGTAAAATCTGTGTTTGCAATTGATTAGAACAACCTCTGGCAAAGAACCTGAACCAGAAAGGCATTAGAAATCTTCAAACTCTTCTGTTTCGACATTTTGGTGCCCTACCATAGTGAATTTTCCCCTTCCTTTTCCAGAGTGTTAAGAAGAATAGAATATAGCTTCTTTCTTGGGGTTTTTACCTTTTTTTTTTTTTTTTTGTTATCTGACAGTTAAAAGTGTCATTTACATTACATTATGAAAAGATGGATTTGACAAATTTTCCACCCCATCCTGTGGTGTATCACAGCCTTTTTTTTAATCACCAGATACAAAGTGGCTACATGATTATACGGCCCATGGACACAGGTAGGCATGCAGTGGTTTTGGGCAGGATTTTGGAGTTATATAGAAATATAGTCCATAATAAAACCCACCCTTTCCCAAATCCAGTTCAGCTAAGGAATCTATCAGATTCCAACCTCTGCTTCATAGTTTTTAGGGGTGGATATTTCCAATGAATTTTAGACTTCTGAAATACAATTTTCATGTGTCTGCATTATAGAAAGCCACACATTTTTCACCCAAGAAGCACAGCAGTCCTATTTTATGAGCCACTGGACTCGCAGTTAATATTAGCTAACAAAAGGAAGTGTGAATATTCAGATATGCTTTGTTACACATGGACATGCTGAACTACACAGTGAGAGGGGCATATTGCTCTTCTCATTGCTCCCTGCTGCATGGACAAGTCCTGGTGACTGCTCCTGTCAAACGTGTGTGTCTGTGCTTCTTTCTTTGCCTGTGTCTTTGTGGGACTGTGTGCAAATATATTTTTATATATTTTTATATATATTTATATATATTTAAAATATATACTATTTATACTAATATATATATTTATAATATATATATTTTTATGAGTATATATATATATACAACCTCCCCCAACAGTAACCATATTAAGAAGTTATTTGAGTTTTAGCACAATAATGTATTGAATTTCCAAAATATTTGCTTCTGGATAAAAAAAAAAATGCTTTGCTTGTGTGCAGAGCTTCCATACTGACCCAAATGTTAGCTGCCTGCTAGATCAGTGATAACAGAATAAGAATCAGGGAGAAGAAACATCTTTTATCTCCCCTCTGGATTTATTAAATATAAAGCTGGTGGGCCTTTTACTGTTGCACATGAAAAACAGTAGTAGAGGAATAATGCGTCGATAAAACATATGGTTTTCTCATTATTTCTTCACCTCTTTCAGAGACAGCCAAGTGGTTATTCTCACAAAGGGCCAGCAATACCTAATCCCCAATACTCATAATTTTAAGTTACATTTGAAATCAGAATATGTTTGCTGTATTTCACCAACTGAACTGATGAAGAAACTTCTTTGTTTAACTTAGCCTTGCTCCATTTATAATGTTCCATTTATAATGCTGTGGTGGTATCTAGAGCTCACAATATTTTATTGAGTATATCCAGTCTTCCTAAGTAAAACTCAAATTTTTCCTGTTTTGCCAAACTGCCTGCACTCTCTATTCCCCTCTTCTGAGATGGGAAAAAAAAGCTTTCAGGAGAAGCATCACTTTTGGAACCAAAGAATATGCAATAAATGCTCCTCCTATCTATATATAAGTGGAGTGAGCACCCAGAAATTGATAATGGAAAATGTAAACTAGTTCAGTAGAATACCTTCAGAGCAACTCAAAATATTTTCTTTGCTTTGAAGAATGGTTCGAATCAAGTAATTTAAATGAAAAGGCAAAAACCATTTAGATTTTACAATGACAGTTTCACAAATCCACGAGAACAATCCCATGTGTAGCAGCAGCTTTGGTGGAAGACAGTTTATCTGAGCCTTTTAGGTAACTCTAATTCTTCTGTGGACTCAGGTGGGTGGGCAATGCTCAATCAGAGCTCCCTTCCTTCAGAGAAACATCCTCAGCAGGACAAAGGACCTCCAAATGTGCTTTGAACTATGAAAGTTTGGTAATTGAACCCCTCATACATTTTAAATGAGGTATCATACCTGATGTTAATGCCACATTGAAGAGTTCTTGTTTATTTCTAGTTTTCAGAATAAATTCAAGCAGGCATTTTCTTCTCAGTTTCACTGCCATTTGCCTCATTAGCACAGTCATTAAAAGGAAAGATGAAATAAAGTCTTGACATTTCCATATGTGATTTTAAGTTACTCATCTAAAATACAGTAAGTCAAAAGAGCAGAAGACTTTGCAGAGAAAAACAGCAGAAGAAATATATTTATTTAGGACTTACTTCATTAGCATTAATTAATGTGCTTCATTTGCATATGCAAGTGTTCTTGCCAGGAGGGGGTGCCAAGTACCCACAGCACTAATTATGCAAAAAGAAAACACATGGCAAATATTTTACAGGAAGATAAATTACTTTTTTTTTTTTTTTAATAGCAGTTGTACATTACCTTGATAGACCAAACAGTAAATGGAGCTTTCAGCAACTAATGGCTGTTAAAGCATGTGTTCAGCAAGGTACCTGTCCTACAACAAGCCTGCTAATTCCTCATTTACTAAATTAGCCCAGCGCTTATCCGGGGACTTGGAAAATAATACAGCATCAAAGAACTTTGCTGCTGCAGCATTTGTCTTATCTAAAACAGTCTCTGAAAGCCATTGGGAAAAAAAAAGCTACAATTTTGACAAAAGGCAATTGTAAGGTAACATCATTTTAATCCAGCAATTCAACAGTCTGAGAGATATTTGTATTTTTGTGGGGCAATAGGTATTGATGGGGGGGGTGAAGGGAAATTGAACCCCCAAACATGACAAAAGGATAAAGGTAAGATGACTGATCACAAAGCAAAAGGGCAGAGAGTTCTTGAAATGGTATATTTATTAATAGCAATTAAAGCAGATTTTGCTCTGGTTTATTTCTGGGTTTCTATATGCTGGTTTTAAGGTAGTTTTAATACAAGATATGGTCCTGTTTCACTGGATCTTTTTCATTCTCTATTTAAAAGCTTCAGCTTCTAACATCTACTATTTGTGAGTACCCTTTTTTGTTGTTGTTGTTGGTTTTTAGGAAGATGAGGGCAACTTCTAGATTTCCAATAGTTGAAACACTTTCTAAAAATTGATGAGAACATCCTGAATTCACAAATCAGCTACAGTCACCAACTTGTTCTTTGTGTATACAGTCTAAAAGGTGATTCTACTCAATGGTGACCTAAATTACAATAAAGCACAGTAAAAGCTCATCTTCAGTCCTACCATTTGATAGTGCTTCATTTTGTTGGTAGCATCAATTTTTGACAAAGCTTCTGAAAAATAATTTTCTTCAGCATTCTGGATAGTTTTACTATTTTCTTGATTTCTCTTTGGTTAAAGTATGTATTAATTTATGCATAGATATTCATCTGTAAGTCAACAGCTCATTATTTATGCTGATCCATCCAAATACATAACTCAAACTCCCTTCAGAACCACTTAATATATTCAAAAGGAAAGCGAGCTTACTGCAATAAATAACGTAAAACTTCTATTACAAATACAAAGGCAGAGTGACTTGCATGGATATATGTTCATAGAACAATGTGAAATGAAGTACTTGATACAAAATAGTCAACATATAGCACCACCAAAGCAGGGAAAAATAAAAGCATAATTTATAAGAAAAAGCTGTATCAAACTGAACAACTTGTAACGATGCTTCACTGGCAGCCACTTGAAGAAGCCCACCCAATAACTGATCAGAAGTTTGTACCACAAGGAGCAGTGCAGAAGAACAGGACAGCTTAAATACAACACTGCAAAAACTGGAGGCATCTTCAGCCCGAATTTTTATATCCAGGCTCCTACTGCAATCCATCCCCACAGGCAGATCCAGAGTTGTCTCTCCTGTGTCAGATACAAGCCAGGTCCAGCACAAATACATGAACCTTTGCTACAAACTACTGGAGAAGGTAAGACTCAAGAAGGCAGAACACTGGATAAAAAAATTGGGTATTTCAACAACAGAGGGCCTTTAAAAACATCTTCTTCTCAGTAAAGCCTTCCCACCAGGTGTGGGATATCTCCTTCTCAGCCACAAGCAGGGAGGTCTCTAATCAATAAACTGGAGGCAGAAAAATGTTGATGAAACAGATTAAATCTCTAGTTGGGCTGGTTTGTCTTTCCTGGAATTGCTTAATGCTGCAGTGATGGATTCTATGGAGGCGAGGTAAAGAGATAATCAACTAATGACTTGCACAATTTTAATCAAACATGAGTGATGTTTGGCAAATACCTAAACAGCTCCCTAACATACTATGATACAGAAACAGTAGATCTGGCACATTTCTAACACAGTTAAAAGGCAGCATTTTAAAGAGTGTGACCTTGACAACAGTTCTTGTTACAAGAGCTATGTGACCTTAACATACATTAATCCATTAGATAAAAGTTTCTTCTCCCCAATGGCGAACATTTTCAATTTCACCACCAAAATGTCATGACTCAAACAGCAGATGTTTCTCTGAGCTTTCCTCTTAATCATTACAACACTGTCTACTCGAGGTAAATAGCAAGAAACTGAAATAACTTGCAACCATTCTGGTAGCTTGAAAACAATGGTACTGTGGCTCAGCCTCCTGGCATCTGACACAAAGCTAACTCTGCTCTTCACTAGCCACATGGGGCATGCTGGCCCATTAGACAGCCCCACAAATCATTCCTTACAGTAAACTTAGACTGATGCATGCTTTCCACAAGGAGGTGAAATATTACATATACTCGATGTCACTGCAGCCATATCCCTCCTCTGTGCAATTAGCAGTTTGTGGCTTCATACATGTTTTCCTTCCTGTTTTTTTTTCCCCCTTCATATCCAGATATTATCTGTTTGAACATCTTGCCAATTCCTCCTCATTGGAGGAACTTGAGGTAACTCTGTAGGCAGCACTATTTCTTAGATCTTCTGCAGAACTGTGGACTGGAAACATCTTATTTTACTATAGCCTAACCATTGGAGAATAGTTGATCCAAGTCCATATGTCATCCTCCCATATTATGGATTTAATCCAGGATTTTCCAAATAGTTACAGTGCCAAGTTGGGATCTCGGGCTCAGTCTGACACATCTTGGCCTCATGTTTCATATTTTGTGCTGATTTTGCTGACCAGTCCTGGCTATAGTATTACTATTCATTTCTGCACCACAGATGGAAGGGTGCAATTCCCCTTCACGTTACAGAACTACATACACTCTGTCTCTGTGATGGCACACAGCACGTGTCATGGGTCTTTCTATCTCAAATAAATAAAAATATAAAATTAATTTTTTCTCCAATTGTTCTCCACTTGTTCTTCAGCTGCAATGAATGGCTCTTGGAGATTACCCAGCTTAATACACTATGATTATTTTATTTATTTAAGTATTTCCCTGCTTATTTTACTCATGAATTATCATGATTTCCTTATTCCATGGAAAGGACATGTAAGTTTTGTTTCAGGCAGGTAAACCACTCACAGTGTGTTTGGCAGCACAGACCATGAGACTGCAGCTTTGTTTGCACCCAGGTACATTCCATCAATAGCTGCTGATGGATTTTCATCCCTGGGTCTCTCCCTTTCACCTTCCTCTGTGCCCTGTTTCATTGCTGGTTGCTTCCCGTACTATTTTACTCAAAACCCACTAATACAGTGTTTGTTCTAATGACAAATAGAACAGAACTGTTGTGGCAATGCCTCAGGCACACATCCTCTGCCTAACCTGTTCTGCTGGAATGAGCTCCCTCTGTCCTGCTTCTGCTGGAGGCAGATGTTCCTTTGGACAGCAGCAACAACCATTATTCACAAGTCTGTCTTCATTCATGCTCCTTCTACATTTTTGCCTTGCTGCTGAAGTGGGAGGGCAGTGCAGCAAGGCACTTCTGCCACTTTGAAACCTCTTTCACCACATGAACACCTTCAAGAGGACACTTTTCTAATTGGCAATTCCTAAAGTCACCTTCAGAAGGCTGTTCCTGCAGGTGTACATCTCTATGGCAACACCCGGTGTCATTCTGAGTGCACACAGGATTTTGTGTTCAAAGTTATTATTTCCTAATTCTGCAGACCATATGGCACCATAAAACCCACAGTAGAGCAGATATTTTTAAAGCATGACATTAACTTTACTAGGGGCATTAACGAAGATGAGTAATGTTATCCTCACTCAAGTATGAATTATGTCAATGTTTTCAAATTTGGATGATTAAGGTTGTACCTAAAATGATCACCCATTTTTTTGCAGTACTGAGACGTAATAGGAGTCAACCTGAGCCTGTATCTGAAAGTATCCATACATATTGACAGAATGACATTTTAAGCAAAACATGCAAAGATAGCATTATTTTGATTTATTTTTCTGAGGTTTATGATCGGTAAGTCTGACCCTGACCCTGTTCTTATGAGGCATCTCAGGAAAAGATATTTTCTCAGTAATCACTGCACTTAATTTTAGTTCTGCTTTAGATTACTGATCAGAGGTACAGCACAGACAAATCTTACATACTGCAATTTAATTAAAATACTCCTTAAACCTGTTCAGTTTTGCAAATGCTTCTTCTCTTTTCTGCTATCACCACATTCCATAATGCTGCCTGGTAAATAACCTATGTATTTATTACCATTCATCCTGTCACCATGCTCCCTCTCATTATTTATAAATTAACGTCGTTAATTATTAAAACATAAGCATGTTCCAATTACTTTTTCTCACCTGCCTCCACTTCCTTAATGTAATACATTCCAACCAGAAACATTTTTTTCCTTTCCAATCATCCTGATGAATGATATAAAGTAACAGGGTATATTCTCTAGACATTCAGCTTACAGCCTCTCTGCATGAACAAGCTGGATGTGCAAGGAGGCCCTGGGATCATGCCTGAGGGCATTAATGAGCTTATTAGAACACTGTAACAAGGATTATCTGAATTTCTTATGCAGAACTGAAGATTTAATCAGTCTCTTGCCTTCAACTACCAACACAGGTCAGCTAAAAAACCATTGCTGTTCTAAAACCACAATTTTTTTTCTTTTCATATTGATGTTGGTCACGATGATCATGGATGATTTATGTTCATTAAAAATGGTAAAGCTTCTGAAAAAAAAATTATACATGAAACATAGCACCTCTTGTTTTATTATTATGAATTCATTGCAGCACAGCTGACCTTGGCAGTAATTTTCATACTGAAATGAAAACATCACTTTTCATGAATCCATCACATCACATTTGGATGCTAAGCTTTTGCCCACAGTTTTCATTGATATTGCACTTGAAAGAAAACTTCTCTTCACCTTTAACTTTCCTTCCCACATAGCACTAGCCATAAATATGGTTATCCTGAAAATCACTTGAGTGCATATTTAGATGAAGATGTGATTCTTTCAGCAACTGTACAATTTGCTTATTGGGGGTCAGACTGGAAAAAATATACTTTTAATAAAAAAAATAAACAAATAAATAGAGCTCTCCTAAAAGCTGTAATAGGACCATACAAGCACAGAGCAGAGGTGCATAACCCAACTTATCTTAAGGCTTTCAGTTCTGTTTTCCCCTCAGTCTGGAGTCCATACATTTTTAATGACTGTGCTTACCAGTTGCTGTCCGTGAACGCCCCAGGCTGCATACTGTAAAACTGAGTCCTCTACTTCTGGAGGGTTTAACTCCCAAACTTCCCTTGAAAAAAGGGAAACATTTTTTACTTGAACACATTGGCATCACCTCACGCATAGAGCCACTGACAATGACATGGTATGGAAAAAACAATGGGACCTACCTTGTGTGTATGTTATAAATCACATATGAAGCTGTATAAGAATAATGAAAAACCTGTTAAAAAGAAAAAAAAGAGAGAAAGTAAAGAATTACAAGACAAAATACAGTATTAAATACAGACTACCATGAGGGCAGTCACAATCTTTCAATCCCTGTAAACACCACTACCTTTATTACTGAAAGACTGTTTTACTGAATTAATTATAACCAACAGACCTGAACCAGATTTTGAAACCTGTAGGAAGGACACACATATTCATCTTTTAATTTAATCAGACACTTTAACAGCACAACAACTGCACAGAAAATGTCCCAATCAGAAAAATCTGCATTTCTGTTTAAAAACAGAAACAAGAAACATCCCCCAAAAAAAAAACCCCAAACCAAAAAACCCACCAGGAACATACATTAGGAAAAAAAATCCACTTTTTTTTTTTTTTTCTGTATTTCTTCATCAAAATGATTGTACAGGCACCACAGTTATTTTACTTGAAATGCAGACCAATACAGGGTCATAGGGCATTGCTCTCACCACCTGCTATGGACAGCCTGAAGGACCTCCTGGGTATGGCTCACAGAACAGAAAAATTCTGTTCTTAGTGGGGCTCTGTTTGCTGTGGCTTTCATTAAATAGATTTTGGTCTAATTTTAGCTGACTTCTTTTGTTTTTCAGGAAAAGTTTGCTGAAGGTTTTTTGTCATTTTAGGTGAAACAAAGAACTATTTTTCAGTAAACCTTTCTCATTCAACAGCAAGTTACCAGTGACTTCTGGATTCAAACCCTGTAGGATTCTCCAAATGGAACAGAAAAGCAATTACAGTGTGTAATGTGATGGACCACCATACCAAAGAGCTCAAACATAAGCAAACTATTACAAATTCTCTCTAGCCAAACATTAGCCTTTTCACAGATACTTAATAACAGACATTTTGCTCTTTTCCAGGCTTGAGTGATTGATTTTTACCTAGCTCCTTTTTTGCCTCCATGTTCTGCATCATGTAAGTAGCATAATTCCATAGCATTACTTGTAATATCATTTGAAATTACTTCACAGTCTTGGAATATAAAATATATTTGCAACTAATTCTTACTGAACTAAGCAAAACTCTTCTTTTTAATGTAAACTTCTGTTAGAAAGAAACATCAGATGACATCCACTAGAATTACTGCAGCTTCATGTCTACAGGCACAGCATCTCTGCTTGGCACCTGAAGGATTCATTTCTGGACAGGCTCATCCCAGTTAGATGGGGACAGACACAGCTGTAAAGCCAAAACCTTGACATGGATACATGTGTTGGGAACTCTTTAGGTTCTGTTTTCTACACTGGGAACCTTTCAGCATCTCCTTCAAAGGGAACAGGCCAAGGGGGATCCTACAGATCCACTGGAATTTGTCACTATGGCACATGAGAGGGTTTCAGAGGTTGATATTTTGTCTGGAGGCCATTCAAGAACAGAGGCATCTGAAACATCCTTCCACTGACTCCCTTTTTATCATTAATTCCCTGCCAAAACATGCCAAGAATTTAGCATGCCCTAAATCCTTGCTGGCTGATGCAGCAAGAATCCCACAAAGGTCTGTAAGATTAGTAACTCTGTGGAACAGCAGAATACCCCTCCTATGAAATTTTCCTTTGAGACAAAAATAATGTCCATTTTCCAAGTGTATTATGTTTAACATCAAAACTGCTGCTTCAGTAAAATTCATACATATATTAGTAAGTATGCCCCAAACTTTTTTATATTTTATAGTTTATATTACAACTTAAGATAAACTGTTTGGTCATGCAAGGTACCAGCCTCTTCTGAGAAGTGTGACTGAAACAGAGACAAATGGTTAAATCATGGTGTTTTCTGCACAGGATGGGGCACTTGCCAGCAGCTTTTAAAGGCCAGTTACAAAGAAGAGAAATGGGTCTCTTGCCCTTGAAGGGAAAGGGAAAATTGTATCAAAGATAATGTATGGAGGGGTGATAAATATTTAGAATAGAAATATTTTAGAAGTAAATTATTAGACAGAATATATTTCAACAAGAAATGCTAAACTAGTAAGTCATTCTCACAGCTCAAACAGAATATATGCTGTAACAAGAACACTTCATATGTCATGTGGAAACGCTCCTCATGCCTTGCGTAACATTTCTGTCTAAACATTTATGTGGAAACATTAATATCTGTGTTTGAAGCTGAAGGAGCTCCACTTCCACTGGAGACCAACACTAGAGTGAAGTCACTTTCAGACAGGATGCTGACATTTTTCTCAAATTACTCACGTGAGTTTTAGTTTTAAACAGGAACACCACATATAAATGACAAGTACAAAATTTCCCAATCCATCTTGCTTGCAAGAGCCACACACTGAAACACAATCACTATTGAAATGAAATCAGTAAAAAAGGATGCAGAAAATCTTTCTTTTTCTAGTCTAGCTCTTACAGAAAGTTCTCAGGAAGCTCTTGTAGCTTTGTACAAAGGCTTATCCTGTTTGGCTTCCTCTTGCACAGAGCTGTGTCAGTGGCTGGGATTCAGCTCTTCCCCAACACCATCACACAACACCAGGTGCCACAGCAAGGAGAACCCTCAGAGCCCTCAGAGCACCAGGATCAGCCCTCCCACACGGCCACCAGCTGTATCCTCTGTGGAAGAGGCTTGGGGAATTACACCCTGCAACTCCTGTTTTGTGGGATGTGCACTAATCAGAAAAAAAAAAACTCCTGGTAATTTATGCAAATAAAAAGATAAGAAGGCTACTGTGTGCAACATTCAAACCCAAAGCACTATCATTCCTATTCCAAAATGTTTTCAGATATTTCTTGTACTCCTTGCCTTCTAACTGAGGTGCTAGCAAAAGACTGGATGAAGATTAATATTTAAACATGGACATTGAATTGCTCCAATTGACTAAAAAAAGAGACATGAAACTGAGGAAAAGGGAGAAAGGCTGTAGTGAAAAATACTCCTAGTAAGCACAGAGAGAACCAATGAATGAATATAGACATACAAAACATCTCTAAGAAGTGAAGCAATGTAGGAGAGCAAAGCCTTTTAAAATATTAAATGCATTACAGCAATTTCTGCACTGTCATATCAGCTGAGGGAAACAAAAAGAGGAAAATGGCTTGGTATAATTTATTAAAAGAATTATACAAGTTAAGGTTGGACACTGAGAGCAGCCTTAACTTCACAAGTGGCATGTATGATTGCTAGGGTTCAGGCCTTTCTGGCAAGTAAATAACTTGCCCACTTCTATTATGATAAGCTGGAAAATGTTCTCTGCAATGTTAAGAACTGTGAAAATGGCTTTTTAGATCAGACAGACAGTACACCTCCCCCTCAATATATTTAATTTTCCTTTTGCCACAGAATGCAGTAGGTAACAACCATTGCATATTAATTATTTCTTCTGAATTCATTCTTTTATCAGTTTATAAAGTGGTGACAAGCTTTCATCTGGTGCTGCTCAACACTGAAAAAGTTAGCTGCATTTGTGTATGAAAAAAATGAAATTACAGAACTCCATTACAAAGGACCTAAAAGAAAAAGGTGACAAAAGTATTTCAAGACAAATTGGTCCAGTCAAAACATATCGAAATAACAATCTATTACTCAGCTAACAGCCAACAATAAAAAACACACTTATCAATCACCATCTGAACTTTTAGATGACACATTTAGATGAAGGTGTGATTCTTTCAATGACTGAGTTCTGGATTTTCATGTGTCCTTTATTCTCCACCTTTCAAGGAATTATTTTTTCTTTCTGCAGTTTCTAAAAATGAAATAATGCCATGCAACTCAATGTATAGCCCAACAAGCTGCAGGAAAACAGCGCCTTAGACACTCAGCCAAAACACACTCCACTAATTCTACAATACATTCCAGAAAATATCCAGTTCAGTGTCCTTGGGTAATTTGGAAAACATTTCTCAGCAGAACAGTGTTTTTGCTAAAAAGCTGCCAAGAAAGCCTCAGTAGCAGTATTTTTACAGTGCAATGAGAGCTCTCAGCTCCAGGGAAATGGAGGAGAGCTGATGACATTATAACCTCACAGCGCTGTAATCTCAGAATGCTTGGGCATGCCAAACACTTTGATGCATAACTTATCCATTTCCCGTATTATAAACCAATTACATTCTTTCCTGTGTTATTTATTTAGAGCAGTAATGGTGCCTCCTTGCTAGAATGGCTTTTTGCAAGGTAGGGGAGTGACCATCCTGTATTTTTGTTTTTACCCAAACAGACTCCCGTAATCTGAACTCATCTCTGCAGTTCTCACTGCTGGTACACTCTGTAAATTCCCCTTCCAGGTTCCAGTAAGACATCTCCCAGGGCATAAAAGCACTCAGTCTGAGCAAGAACAATAAAAGGTGAGAGTATATGAAATGCATTGATAATTTCAGCACCTGCAGTAACGCTTCCAGTTATTCCAAAGCTTAACAGCCAAATGGGGTCCATGTCTTGCACACAACATAGACATCCATCTATTTGTATTGTAGGTAGCAAATAAAAAAGAAACTATTCAAAAGCCATGCCCTTCCCATTAGTTAAAAAAAAAAAAAAAGCAGCAGAGACTCATTAAATAACTGAAATTGCAGTGTTTGCCATCATTCCCATCCCACTGATCTCCAAACACATACCCTGATTTGGAAAGAGAGGCAGTTTCTTAGCTAAGGCTCAAAATCATGCAGACTTCTCTGATTCATCAGTGAGAAATCAGATCTTTTATGGGATAATTTACGCTTCTGATCCCATGAAAAACAAAATCTAGTATTTTAAGAGACTTCTAGTCTGAATGAAAAATTATTATATTCTTGCTCTATGAGTTAAAGAATTTAATCAGAATTGAAAGCAGAATTACCAACCTAAGCTGTGCAAGGTTTTAATTCCTGCAAGACATGGATGCCTCCCAAACAGTATTACTCATAAAAAGAGAAAGATCAAAAAACTGCTTTCATTGCTTCACAGGCACAAGTCAATTATTAGGCAGTTCAAAGCTATCAGAGAAGTCGACCTGGAAAAGGTTTTCTGTGCCTGAAAGCTTTTCTATTTTTTTCAGCTACATCAGTTGGCCTAATAAAAGATATTACCTCTTCCCACAAATCTTGTCTCAGTTATCTCTTCAGGCCACCACATCTATAACAACGTTATTGAGAAACAAGCATTCCTGAGCCCTGCTGAAAAAAACAAAAAAGGACTACCTAAAAGTGAGCCTTCCTAATTAAAAACCTGCTTTATAATACATATCACAAAATGCATGTGAACCCAGAAAGCAGGGGATGGGACACGGTGAAGCAGGGAAGTAAACAGGAATACATCTTGCCAAGGACACTCACATCTCCATTCATCCGTGGCCCTGCTCCCTTCTGAAGATCTTTCATAATACATCAGTAAAATGGTCTGGCACGTTTCCAGACTGCCTTGGTGGGTGCCAGCCACAGGAGCTACTGCCTGTCGTGCATGGTGTGAAAAACAGCAACAAGAGCAGGATTCTGCCTTTATCCTCTTTTCTACAGCTGAATTAAGCATTTGAAGAATTACTGAGAAATCTGCTTAGGCTGAAAACTGAACCAAAAGCCTTTGCCACGGTGAAGTGATTAGAAGGCCGAGGAAAAAGTAACCAATCGTTCATCCTCCATTCATGCAATGAAGTACCCACACACAGTGACACACAGAATCTCACTCAAAAATCCAAATTTCTAAGAAAACTCCACTAAAAGCTCAAAAATACAATTTAGAAAAAGAAATGCAAACATATATTGCTTTCTATTTTGCCTTTAGTATAGAAGTACCCTGGAAGAATAATGGAACCTGTAGAACATGCCATGAGCTACAAATAATGAGCAAGGAGCAGATGCAGAGCGGAGAGAATATGAGGGGACATCATGAGGCACAGGAGGGTTATGGAAATCTTTTGAAGGGATCACTGATATAAATACAGTGTGCTTGTGGCCAGAAAAACAACTGTATTATATATATTAGTAAGTATATTCAAGTCCACTCCCCATACAAAAACCACAGTTTATTCAAATTATACTAACTTACACAAAGTCTATGAATGTTAGTTATACAAATTATGTAAATAGTTATTGCAATTATTTCTCCTCTTGTTACTGATATTTTACAATCAATTTTGCTCAGAGAATACAGCTTTGATTCAGATTTCCAGCAATGAAAATGAGAAAAGGCTTTGAGCAGGTCTTTAATGTCATATACAAACTCCTTATTCTGCTACATGTTTGGAGAACACCAGATTATTTCTGGCCAAACTTCCTCCTTTGTGGGAAGTCTGCTGAAAGCAAATGAGTTACAGCAGGAGGGAGCCAGTCTCTGTTTATGCTATCAGGATTCCAAGCAGCAACTTCTTGCTCTCCAAAAAAAAAACCAGATTAACATTCACACAACCAACTCCTATTCCTCATTTCTTTTTTATGAGCTTTAAAACACGTGCCCTTTCTGGGACTGCAGTGCAAAGAGAATGGAATCAGTATCTAATGTGCTGATCACAAAACAATAAAAAAGATATATTCCTTTCTTATCTTTGTACTGCATGAGGTTCAGCACCCCGTTAGCAAAACCTGTGAGGGAGTTAATAAGATTAAATTAGGAGCAGCATGGCTACTGCCAAAGGCAAAGCACAGCTGCTGGATGAAACTTCCATCCATTCTGCAATTTATGTGCTAAATAAATTAATAATGTTAATGGTATCAATAACAGTATGGTGAAACCCAACTCTCTCTAAAACTCCATCATCATTCACCTCAAATGTTCCCCCTTTGCCTTTCCAGCCTGACTCCATGCGTTCTCCAGCATAGGAACTGATGTTAAATGGGATTAAACAGCTAAATATGGCATGGCCATAGCTGGATTTCATGTAATTGGTTCCTTGGGTGTGTAAAAAGTGAATAGAGAGCTCTGCAGCCTTGAATTCTGAGCCACAGAGGGACATGAAACTACTGGATAACACCTGTGCTGTTAGTGGAGAGTTTGAACAACCACACACTACGCCAATAAGTGATGGCCTCTGCATATTCATGAGAATAATATTGATTAAAGACTGGAATTCTGCTGATTTTGTGCCACAGCAACACACACAGTGAGACCTCAGACTATGCATGGATACCAAAGCTCAGCTCACTCTGGGACGGGAAATTTCACCTACCAGAAATGCTCCACACAATGCACCAGCAAAGTGGCACTTTTTGCTCTTGGAGCTGGGGTATTTAAGTGGCATTTTCCTGGTGTTAGAGTCAATAAGTTAAGCCACATGAGTTAATGACTGATTTCATATTGATTATACCTAGGGAGAGAGACAGGCACAGAATTTAACTCCGCAAATGGTGAATTTTCAACATAAGCCAGTAAATCTTTTCAGTTTACCTTAATTTTAAACTGCAGCTAATGATACATTAACTCATGGTTCATGCAGCCAGAAAGAACTGACGTGATTATTTTGTCTGACCTACTGCAACTGAAACAGAGTTTATGGGATTTCTCAACTTAAATAGTATGATATGTTTTCTTCAACTGGTTTCAGAGTAAACTCTTAGTCAACTAAAGAGTCTGTAATACTGAGATGATGAATTGCTACCCATCTGTAAATCCTATTATTTCTACCCAATTCTGGGAAGAAAAAAAAAATAGAGGTAAATTTTGCCATTATTGATGTCTAAATCTCTATATAGTCCTACACAGTTTTGGCCCTTTTGGTGAAATATCTTGTTTCTGAAAACTCTATATAATTGCAGAGTTAATTTAAGATAGAGCTTGATGAATTTGAGCACTGAAGTTATATGACAAGGTTATAACTTTGAAAAGCATCATATTTATTTGTTTCAATCAGCATTGATTATTTCTCATGATTGATAAGAACCACTGCATATCATTGGTAGTAATTTATGGTTAGCATTAATACTTTGGGGTGTGAAATATTGCCAGCCATAACAACTCTATGCTGCCAAACCAAAATAAATATAAAGACGAGACATTTCAAGACACGTAATTTATCAGTAAGAAAAAAGGCTGTCAAGGAAGCCTAAACAAAAAAGCACCTCTAGAAAAACTGTTAGAGCCTCAACTATTCACATATAATTTTTCAATAAGATTAATTATCTCAAGAAAAAGACACCCACTGCTGAATGTAAATTAAATCACGACCAATTAAATTCAGTTCATATAACCAAGAGTAACACGATGCAAATCACAGTTCAGAGTAAACGCAGAAACTTCTTTTTCGTGTCCTGAATCAACAGCTGATAGACCATCATTTGGATATGCAACTCAATCAGTTTTGAATATATAATAACTTCAGATGAGTGAATTATTCAAGAAAGAATGTACTGCACTGCCACTTCTGAAAGCCTCACATATCACTGTCATTTGAAATTCTATTAGTTACACTATCACGTAAAACATGTTTTTTGAGTCTTGTATGAGATGACTTATGAAAAAAAAATTCTATGTGTTTTTTTTTCTGGCTTATTCACCTGCAGCATTAAAAACCCAGGAATGATTTCCCTGAAATCATTATTGCATGACAGTGAAGCTGGTCAATCTCAAGCCTCAAGCATAATACAGGCAGGTTTTTTGTACTGATACACAGGTACATGCACATCCTTTTCAAGCATATGCTCACACTCATATTCAAGGTGATCAAAATTTGGACTTTATGAGTATTTAACAGAAACTTCTGTTCTCCTGAACTGATTTGCAGGCAGCTTCACAGTGTGCATGTGTATTTTCATCTGGACAAGTGGAAGGAGAAACAAAAGATATAAATTCTGACAGCACAACCAGAACTCTATTTCAAAGGAAATATGAGACTGGTGAGGGTTCTTGCCTCTGGTCAGAATCCAAATCTGTCTTAGAAAAACATGCATTTAAGTACTTTAATGTGCCTGACACTTTAGGCAGTCTGCTCTCCTTACAGGGTCCTATGGATTACCCATATCCCATACAAAAGGCATCCTCTACAGGAAATTGGATTGAGTGCCTCCACACATATTCAAAATTGTTAACTGAAAACAAAGTATATTTTAAAACACTGATTCTTAAAGGCAAAGCTGCATCAAGTCTCTTTGGAGTGTTTTGGGATGGTTTAATTGCTCATTGAGATACTGTGGAAGAAAGAAATAAGACTTGGTTTCATTTTCAGTTTTTCCACAGTGAGTCACATACTGTATTTACTCAAACAGATTGCTAAAGAGAAAATTGCCAAATTCAGAACACCACCTTGTTTTGAAGAGACCCACTTCTACATGCTGTGATATTTACAAAAGTATGCATAAACTGATTAATGTGAAATATGATGCAAAAAAAAATTGTTAAAAAAGCCATTGAGAAAATATTTCCTTAATTAACATTCCATATAAATGAAATGTCCAGGTTCTGAGCACAAAACTAAACAGAATTGAAGGTGCCCTGAAATGATGAGGATACAAAAGGAAGTCAAAGCATGTGATGAGTCAATTTTGAAGTAAAGACTATAGTCTCACTGTCTCTTTTTCTCCTCCAGACAATCTGACTCACTCAGGCAGCAGTTAGGAAGCAGATACCGGATGCTCATCTGCTGTTTGCTTACAAATTGCATGAGGAGATGAAAAGACCCTGTGGAGCTGGAGAAAGGAGAAGCAATGAGATAAATGGCCTGTGGGTCTGAAGAAATGCAAAGGGAAAATGGAAAAGAAAACTGGGCTGAGGGAAGCAGATGGCTAAACCAGCAAGCACGCAAGATGAAAGAAGGAAGACGAAAAGACAGGGCTAAAAATATCAGGGTGGGGGGAAAAGAGACACAATAAAAAGAAAGAACAAATGCAGAACAAAACAGAGCTGAGGCCCTTAAAGGGCTGGAAATGGAGAGGATCAGATCAAAGGAGAGCAGGCAGCAGGGAGGGAAAGCAGTAAGCAGTCCTGCAGTGTGTGGGCCTGGTGGCTGGAACACACAGGCTCAGGGAACTGAAGAACCAATTCAGGCAGAGTAGACTGGCACCTAGAGCCTTTCTCTGTTGGGGCATTGAAGACATGAATGAAAAACGGTTTTCTAAGGAAACTGGCAGTTCAGTACCTGAGTACATGAACTACCTGCCTTCCACTGCCTTGGTTACCATCACTGTTAATTGCTTAGTGTGGATACGACACATGGAAAAGCAGGAATGCAGTGGGTGTTTCTCATAAGTCCTCTTCTCTGCTAGTCTCTCACAGTCACATCAAGACACCTTTAACAGTAACTCTGGGTGTGTTGGAGAGTCCAGGGAATCTTTGCATGCTACTGGGAGGGTTTTTTAATAGCACTGAATTCCTTATTTAGAGTTTTGGAGAGTTTTCATGACAAAGTGACTTTCTCTTTGAGTATTTATCTGCCTGTAGGCTGAGCCATGAACAGCATCCACAATTACTTTCGAAATCAAAATCCATGTATTTGAAATGGTCTTGTACTGCAATCAAGCCTTTATGATTCCAGGCAACCAAGATAGCCAGGATTCCATCCCTCCAAGACTTTCTCTAGAAGCCCTGTTTAAACTCTTCAAATAATTTGAACACTGCAATTTAGATTTCTCCCCTTCTTACATCAGTTCTGCCCTGCAATGTGAACTCCAGTATCTTCATGTTTTAAATACAGCATGATAAGAAAATCTCAGCAAGTATCACTACAGCTAAATTTCATCTTTAAACTTCCTTTTTGGTCATGCCCTATTCATCTCCCAAATCTCCATGATTTCTTTGGTGCTGCTGGCCCTGCTAACAGGCTTACACTGTTCCCCTTCTGTTCCACTATCTTGTTACAAAACTGAGCAAAATATCTCCTCCGGGTGCAGTTCCAACAATGGAGCTCACAGCCAGTTATCCCCTCCAGCACTTCCCATTTGCAAGCCATGATGCTGCTTGCAGCCAGCCAGGTCTACCTTCACTAATTTTCTCGCATTGTGCCATATTTCTGTGCTGGTCTCTGTTGTGGACTTTTCATGACATTACAGTCCCTTTGATGGGGCTATCATGAAGTAGACTCCTGTAGCAAGTAAAAGACCTCTTCATGATGGAGTGATTAAAAGGTCATGATAAGAGAGCTATTCATTTAGTACAAGGGAGTACTTCATGGTGATCTCAAAGAAGCTGTAACAAAGTGATGAATACCTCACACCAAACTCGTCTCTCCAGGAGACATCTAATATGGTGCTGTATTTGCAGACAATAAATAGAATTATAAAGGCTAAATTTGTGCAGGTGGTTGACTGCCTTCACTGGAACATTAATTTATTGCCTAAGACCCCAGGCTAAACCTTTCATGCTCAAATACCCAAAAAGACTTGTCCTTACTTAAAAAGAACACAAAAATTGGATAACAAAGGGGTACATCTTAATATTCCTCTAAAAAGTGGACTCAACCATTTGATCTGTTAGGTCTGTCACACTACCAGTGTTCCTCATAGCCTGAGATGGAAGCTTGGTTTAAAGAGTGATGTGCAACAAAGACAGCTTAAAACATTTCTCTGGGACAGTTACATCAAGGTCTAGTCTTTGCCACTTCATACCTTGCTACTTCAAGGTATTTCAACTCTATGCATGTATTTTAAAAGACCTTTCTTTCATTCTGTCTGTACCAAAGTAACTGCTAACTCTCATTTACGGAAATTCGCTTATCCAACGCTCCTTTCAGCACTGTGGAGAGATGCCAACGCCAGCAGATTTATCTGCTTTCCCGACTGTCCTGTTGGCCTAGTCAGAGAAGAGCCAGTCAGGCAACATTTTGGTGATCAAGGAGCCAGGAACGGGGCCAGTGCCTCTTCTGTGAGAAAGATGGGATGGTTTCCTCATGCACACACCCCTGCCATACAGTGGGCTATGAGAAAAGGATTGTGAGAAAGGATGGTTAAAATAGTTGAAAAACACACAGCCTGTTTTTGTCTTTGGACATTTGCCCTGGGATAAAGTTTTCAGCCACAGGATTATGTATTACTCCTTAAAAGTCAAACAGTGCCAACCATCCCCACTGACAACCACTTGCACAGTGGATTCAATTATGCTGTACTCTGGTGTTTCAAGTGAATGAAAACTCTGCCTTAGCATTTTTGAAGCAATGACCTGGGTCAGGCTGACCTTTTTCCTTCAGGCTAAGTAATTTTATATTATTAGAAAGGCACAGGCTTCCCATGAAGATACTTGTCCCTGCTTTAATGAGAAGCAGCAATTCCAGATTCCAGTGATGAAGGAGCTTGAAACTTCACTGCCTTATTTCTCTGTTTTGTAGGGGGAAGTGACTCATAGAGTGGAGGTGGCTGGGGGGAGGTTCTTCGCCTTTTTTTTTTTTTTTTAAAATCTGTGTTCATCCTTCTCATTTATAGAATAATCTTTCAAAACACTTTTTCTGTTTTAAAAATAATTAACTACTACTTTTGTTCTTGATGTTGAATATTTCCCAGAAAACATTTTGTGCTCTGATTGTACACAGAACATACCAGACCACTTGTTGAATTTTATCAGATATTAGTTCTTATTAAAGAATGGAAAAACTGTTCCAGCTCCACTACGTCAAGGACTCAGCTGGATTTGTTCTTTTAACACCACTGTGTGGGCTACAAGTCAATTTTCAAAACCTCCTGACAGAGCCCTTGCATATTACCACAGCTTCTATTGTGATCCCAAAATGCCTGTGAGAAAACTAGTGATTTCAGGAAAACACACAAAAGAATTGTTAGATAAACAAATCAGAACTTTCTATGATTTATTTTGCAATGTTTTTCTGGTCAGCAGACTTAATTTCAAATGTATTTATCATTGTACCTCCTGAGTTGGACATGATTATGAATGTGAACTTCCGAAGGACATTTTTCTTTTCAAAGCCTCAGTGAATAAAATTATGGGTTTTTTTTAAAAAAAGCTCTGCCTATGAATGTCACAAAAGGAAAAGACTCTTGACAGAAGAAATCATCTGTTAGGAAAATCTAGGTATTGATTAAAACAGATTACTGCCTAATCCTGTTAACCACTCCACCTTTGATGCGGATGTATTCTGAAAAGAGGTGACTAGGAAATACTTGAAAATACTTTTAGTAAAATAAAATACTTTTCATCTATGATGAAAAGCTTTTTACTGATTTCTGTAAACTCTGTTCAGTTCATAAATGTGTGATTTGTATCCAGAAACAATTAATTATTCAATTTAAATATGCAATATTATTGATTTGACTTATATGCTCACTGTATGTCATACATATATATAAATACACACATACACATACATACATATACATATATATACACACACATATGCAAAGTGCAAACTGGAGATGTTCAGTTATTTTCATCCCTGAAGAGTTCTTTGCTTATGGAGGTGAACTAAGTAGTCAACAGCCCATGGGTGTAGGTTGTAACTTTATCACAATATTCTATGCTGTAGCTCTCTAGCAGGGACAGCAGTAACATCAAGGTTGTCTTGTGGCCATATCTGACATGTTTTTAGTACTTTCTCTGCATAAAACACGTGTGGGGAATAGAATCCTAAACTTTCTAAAGATAGATGCATTTAGGTGTCAGATGAAGCCAATGAGATACCGTGAGTCAATGAGATGCACACCTCCAGCACAATTCCTAAAGACCATCTCCGGTTCTGCATCCTTAGGCATTCAAACACCTCCATGAATGTAACACATAAGATCACAGAAATTATTATAATTACCCCTTCCACATGTGCTAAAGCCATTCTAACCAAAACAATGAAATTCCAGAGATTTTACATCAAATACCCATATAAAGTGCTTAATTCCTCTCACATACTCCAGTGTAGCAAATTCCATAATATAACCACTTATTTGATATTTAATCCATCTTCTCTGTAATTCAGTGTGAAGAATTTAATGATTAAACCTAAAATGATTCTGTACATAATGAGTAAAAACAGATCAATTATTTTCTTAATTCAAGTAGTGGGGGTTATAAAATTGTTTAAGTACTTTTAATACAAGGAACTACCTAGTAAAATTCACATTTGTGTCCTTTTAAAAATAATAATGACTTGAATCAAATTGAGCCACTTAGGTTTTTAACTAAGCAGTGGCTATTTGATTGTAACCAACTGGCCAGATTCTGCTGTAATGTTTTCTAACCTCTGTTTACGACTGCACTATGTCAATTTGGAACATCTAAATCCTCTTTTAAAACATTTTGGTTTATTTGTCATAAGACATGCACAATTGGTCACATTTTCAAGAGGGACAACAGCCCTTTGATCTGTGTACTGACCATCAAGTTCCCTGAAAGCTCCTCTTCCCTTGCAGAAATTTATCATCAATTTAGAAAAACCATTACAAAATTCCTGTAATACTAATAATGGTGCTGTAGTTTAAATGACTCTTACTCAACATCCGTTAATTAAATTTTACTTGTAAGAACTATAAATTCAATAAGAAAGCTGAGATTAAAAAAAAAAAAAACCAAAAAACCAAAAAAACCAAAAAATCCCCAACAAAACAATGCCCAGAAACATGTATGTTGATCCAGGATTCTTTCAAGGATAAGAACCCTGTGTAAGACCATGCAAGCAGCAAAGTTTTGCAGATCCCCTCAATTAGAGGGATAGGATTTATATTAAATCCACCCTCTCATGGGGTGCAGGCGTAGACTACATTTGGTTTTGTGCCCAAGACTGACTGGTGGAACTGGTCCAACACTTCCTCAAGATTTGGATCTTCTCTGATTCAATTCAGTAACAAAATTTCACGGTTCTCCGTGGTACAGAGCACAGGTATCCTCACAAACACAAAGAGCCACTTCAGGCATCTGTTTCACATGTACAGAATGCAAGTTTCCATTAAACAAATAAATGTTTCATAAGAGTCTGTGGAGTGACCTTAACTATGCACCATTCCCATTCCAGCTAATATCAAATGAACACTGACACTTATGGATTACATGGGAATGGCATTAAATGTGACCCAACAGTTAGTCCTTGTTATAAAGCTGATCATTCTCTTCTCTTTTTCAGTATTAGGAATGACCATCAGTAAGAGCACACCAAACCCCAGCACTACCAAGGTAACACAGGACACAACCAGACCTCTGTACCCTGCTAATGGTTTATGGGTGAGTGCAAGTTATATGATTAATTCCATATTCATTTAGTGGGTTAGGAATTTATAAGGGTCTATTAAGAACTTATTAGGTATCACTTCTTTTTTCTCACATATATATATTTTTGTTCCAACTAGGTCAGTGGTACCTGACAGCTAAGGCATGTGTAACTAAATGCCACTAAATGTCCTCCTAGCAGACACTTCTCTATCAGTACTTCAGAAGTAAAGTTAATCAGGCAGCTAATGATCTGCTTTGGTCGAAGAAATCTTAACTCTGTCATCATCCATTCCCATTATTACCTGATGGAGCTTACCACAGGAGACTGCTCTCTTTACAAATGCATGGCTCGAGTGGAGCACATCCAACCAGACTCTAATTGGGGTCCTATTGCTCCCTCTATCCAGGAGAACTCGCATTTCCCATTATTTCCAAGCAGACCCTTTTAAAGTCCCATTTGCATTTCTGCCATAGCTCCTGGCTGAATGAATCTCCTCTAGACCATCATTAGCTGGAGCATGTAACACTAAAATTCACAGAACTTGTGGAGCAATTACCTGGCTGGTGACTGCAGCTCTGAAACATAGACATGAGATAAAGACCCTGCAATGCTTTGTACAGCAAGACTGTATTCAGCAAGGTTATTTGCTCTGTTCCATGCTGATAATCACACATTTAATTTTTTAACGTCTTCTTGAAGGTATTTATCACACAGCAAAGAGGTGCTTTATATTCCATAAATACACTGTAGGCAATAAAGTGGTTTGAGAGTAGACTGCTCTGTGCACAGTGTCTTAGAAGTAGATCCCAAGTTAACTTTAACAAATTATTCCATTTCTAATTAAATGAGAATGCAGTTAATTCTGAGTACTGAGTTGCTGCGTGTAAACTGTTAAAACACTGGTTTTTGGGAAAAAAAAAAAACCAAATCTGAAACTTGACATTCTTGAGTGGACTTTACATGTGCAACTTCATTTTAAATATTTTCGAGTCATAAAAAATTAGAGCCAGCTGAAACCAAGTTATAATTCTATATTCTATCAATATAGCAAATTATGTATGTTATTTTCCAGTAGAAAAGAAATCAAAAATTTAATAACTTTCATTACAGGATATTAGCTTTAAATTAAGTTTTCCAGTTAGATCTAAAGGAAAACAGTGCTAACTTCATGATCTTCTAAAGTACTTCCTTGGGCAATTTTTTTACTCCTCTATTTACCTGATTTTACCAATCATGTGGTTTTCTTCCCCACCACATCAGATTTGGCTGAAGATGTATTTCTATAACATGCTAAAGCAAGAAGAGAGCTCAATGTAATAAAGACACAGGAATTTTTCCACCCTGCCTGGTAACATTGATGAGCCCATCAACATTCTGGTCATACTTAATGCAACCTAAACAGGTTTTGCAATCAATAGGAAAAGGGAATTTGTTAAGTCTCAAAGATGTGTGTAAATAGACTTTCTCTGTTATTGCATTATCCCCTGCACTGAAACAGATTGAGGAGGAGACTGCAATACTAAACAGTGTGGGATTTGGTATCCAAAATATCAATGCCTGATAGAAAAATGGGAGAAAAATCTGACTGAGAACCAGCCATAGTCTCACCTCAAGACAGAATGGGCTGCCATGAAAGCACAGAGAAGTTATTGGTTTAATCAGGCTGCAAAAGCATCCAAAGGAAAGAAATTCTACAAGCTTTCTAAAAAAATTACTTTGTCTTTTAACTATTTTATGATTTATAAATGCTCCTCTTCATTCCAACCAAAATCTCTTTGGCTACAAATTATCTAATCCTAATCTCCCACCATAAAATCATAAATAAGACAAGTGTTCATCATCTCACTGTACACAGGAATCTGCTGCACATCTGAAGACTTGTATCCCCAGCCTTCTCCTGATGAGGCTAAGGAAACTCAGGTTTTTTTTGACCTAAATAATCTTCTCAAGACTTCTCATGTCTTACAGAAAACATGTGCTTAAACTAAAGTGTGATACTTTTTTTTTCCTGAAGAGTAGGACATTACTTTTGTGTTCAGTTTGTTCCCTGACCCATATCCCCATGTACTTTTATACAATACCACTGACTATAATACACTGCCTATAATGTATTTGTTTGCTAGTTTGATTTCCTAGCAAGTGTAAGAGTTTGCAATTGTATCTCTTGAATTGAAACCTGCATACACAAATCACTTCTCCGATTTTTGCATATAGCTTTCAATTCTAATTTTATTCCTGAGGTTGCCAGTAACCCATTTTTATATTATCTGGTAATTTAAATAAATGTATTCCCTGTTCTATTATCCAAATTATCAAAATGCTGAATATTCCTGGTCTCTGGCCAGAGCCCTATGAGATATAAATCCATCTTTTTTGACAGTGAACCATTTACTTGCCAGAATTCACTCCAAGAACAGAATTGCAATCTGCTTTTAATTATGGTGGTCCCATTTAGACCACATTTCCTCATCTCCCTGGTGACAATACCATGGCCACTCACTCCTTATCTACTCACCAGGCTTTCTGTACAACTGCAGAGGAATTAAACTGATTTGTTATGATTTGAACTTTACAGATAGATCTTGGCAGTTACCTACTCTGTTAAATTACAGGTATTTTCAAGCAGTTTAATTCCTCTCTTAAAAAAGATCAATCTTACTCCATTTCTCCACCAAAATCCCTAAGAAACTCCTATTTTCTCTCTTTTAGGGGAAAACCACTCTGTCCTTTTCAGTTTTACAGATCTTGTCTATCTTCCATATGTCTTCAGATATTAAAAATCATCACCATTACCTCAGGTACTTCCCTACACCAATTTTTATCAGGGCCAGGAGGGCAATTGTCATCTTTTATTTCCCTAACTTAATCTAAGTGTTTGTTAGGTAAACCAGGCCACAGCTAACCTTGCTTTTGAACCCTGGGGCAGAAGAGACAACACTCCAACCCTCACTGCTGCAAGCAGCTCCTCCTCTCTCCAACAGATTGACTTTTCCCTCATTTTTATTTTCCTTTTTGTCAAAGCACTTTCTCAGGACTCTTCAGCTTCACTCAGTCACCCCAGGGGGACATCCCAGATGTTTAGTCCTGCATCCCAGCCATGCCAGAGCTAAACACTGACAGAAAGCCCAAGTGAGCAGCAGCTCCTTTCTTGTTTTTCCTTTCTCATACTCCCAGTGAGCGCCGTGGGAGGGACGGCCACAGTGCCAGGAGGGGAAGTGGGGTGCTCTCCTGATCCCCCAGCCCACCTGCAGTGCAATTCCTACTCAGCTGTCACACCCCTGGCTGTGTTTTCTCCACTTGGTCCCATTATTCTCTTTCTGTACAAAATTCAGCATAAAGCATCTGTTTCTTTTTTTGGGCCATGCATTTTTTCAAGACTTTCAGGCAGGCCCATGCAAGAACAAACAAAAGAGATGACAAATGAAAGCAGGCAGCAGTCTGATTTCCAGCTGCTGCTCAAAAAAACACCCCATAAAAACCAAACCCACCAAACAAACTAACAAACCCCCCACAAAGAAAACAAAGAAAAAATAAAGAAAAAAAAGAAGAACAAGGCAGAAAAAGAATCAGTTGTTACTCTGCAACTACAGACTCCTCACACAGCTTAAACCAACTGTGCTGCTTGTTCTGTGGCTCAGTTAAGCACCTGTGCATCAAGATTCATATGGACATTGCTGAAGTTAACTGCACCATGAGGTCGATTTTTTTTTAAATTTCTACTGGAAGCCTACATGAATGAAGGATGCCTTTCTCAGAATCATTTTTAAGAGCCAGATCCAAACAGAACTGGGGTTTGCAAAGTGGATCACAGGCACTGCAACCCAATATTGCAGCCCTGGGGGAAAAAGAATCACTGGTAGAAACTCAATTATTGACTACTCCTAGAGGTGTCCTTTTAGCATTAAAATTCTTCACACGCAGAAAAGGAAAAAAAAAAAAAAATCACAGTTTTGAAACAGGTGTTAAATTGCTCTGCTATCACACACATAAAATGCATCTGATATCCCCAAGAGCTGAACTCCTGGCTCTGCTGAGCATCCTCAGACCACCACTCACTGCACCCACCTGTGCCAAGCCCCAGCAACCACTGCTGCCCTCCCAAATGCTGCTCCAGAAGGCACAACCCTGAGGCTAAGGGAGGTTTTCTCTCCTCCTCCAGCAAACACTCTCTCCCTGCCCACTGAGAACGGCCCAATCCTTTGACAGTCCTTAACAGAGAAGAAATGAGTTTGTTCTTGAGGAGGTATTTTTTGGCATGATGAATAACAGAGTATTGTATCTCACTGTTAATCAAACACATGCAAGTTTAATATGTCAGTGCTTTGTGCAGCTCTGACCCTCCCAGCTCTGCTTTTCAAAGTTTTTTCCTACTGATTTTGAAGTGTGGCAAGTAATGGGAGAAAAAAACCTCACAGACCTTTATGGATAGAGATATTCTGTCTTGTATAAAATGTAATGAAGTCAGATTTAAATACATATAACCTTGGGGTTATACAGTCTGAGTTCTTCTAAATGTGCTGTGCTCTGATAATACCTGACATTTAGAGAAGCGTATCCCACAGTTATGCAATAAAGTTGATAACTTTCCAGAATTAAATCCACTCCAAGTGTGAATTCTGTAGAAAGAGCTGAAAGGAAAGTTGAGAAAATAATCTAATAGCATGTAGGGATTTGCCCATATTTGATTTTTTTTTACACAGAGACAAGAAAAAAATGTGCATCAGATTTCACATTAAAAAAGCCTCCAAAGTTAAAATGCAAAGTAGAGCCAGGCAGGTATGTTGGCCTCTTATTCTTCCTTATGAGGAACAACCTCATTTCAAATACACATCAATATTTTACAGAGGTGCAGAAGTTGCTTTATAGAGTATTTGCCTGCAGCTGCAGTTTGCTGGTACCTTTTGAAACACTGCTTTACATGCTTAGGACTGGCAGACCTTGAACCATTGGTATTTTCATTGGCCTTTTGCTCAGTACAGGGGCCTTCCAGCAAAACGCACGGAATGTGCTTTTCCTGATTACTGAAGAAAAGCAGTTCTGCCAACTCTGAGAACACATCTAGGAAACTCTTGCTGCAGCAGAGGAGGAGAACTGCCCATGGCAAAGCAGCAAGAGACTTCTCAAAGCACCAGCAGCAGCTCTGGCTCCCTGGGTTACCTCAATCCCTTTTAAAAGCCTGCACACACCTGAGAGCCTGTGGCTCTGAGCCTCCCAAAATGAGATTCCAAATTTGCCCAAGCTGGAGTGAGAAACTCACCCATTCTTTTTCCACAGAGGAAAAAGGGAATTGTGTTCATCAATCTCTTCTCAGGGAAAGGATAATGTGCAGAGAGGAGAGCTCCCTACATATGTGTATGCATACACTCATCAGATGTTCTGCAGTCCTGCTCTGGGTCCAATCTGCCACAAACTGGTGAAACTGCTTTTGCTGCAGTGATTTAATTTCTTTTTAAAAGCTTCCATTGTATTTTGAGCACACCTGACAATAATGGTATAAAAAGTTATAAAAAGAAAGAAAAGTAGGAAAGCTGACTATGCGTATATGTCTATTTAATGTTCCATCTTCTCAGAGTGAAACATTAATAAACAGATAAACTGGAATTGGAGCTTTGTCTTTGATTGACACCACACTCACTAAGCCAACCATTGTATAAAACAGTCTCTGCAAATTCCTGTTTTCCTAGGAAATCAATGAGGAAAACATGGCCATGGGCACTCACAGTCATACAGGCTGTACCCCATCCTGCAGGAGACGAAAGGAATATGCAAAAAACACCAATGTTTTATCATTAAATGTTTTATCATTACCATGATAACCAAGACTAAGGTGATTCCTTGCCTTTGCTGCAAAATGAAGTATCTCAAATGTAATAATGAGTGCCTCTAAGAAGAGTCATTTTTACTTTTTACTAAGAGTCTACTGTCAGGCATGGTCTGACTCTTCCCTGAAGCAGGAATGGGGAAAAGCAGCAGCAAATGTTACATTAAAATACTTTCTCTTTTTCCTCTTTTTACTACTACTACAAAATTATTGTGCTTTCATGCATGGCAGATGATTCACTTTTACCCTTAAAATTTCCCAGAATGTGTAAAGAGAACAAAAATTTTAAAATCACTCATTATGTATTTAAAAAATATTTGCCTATATTTAAAAGGTTTTCAAAAAGCATTGCTATGTTTTTGTAATTCTGTCCTCCACTTTTTAAATGCTTGTTTGATATATCTCTTACACTGGTTTGTGCTTACTGTGACACACAGTGTGGGATTCTGGCACTGCTTCATGATTTCAAAGAAATTTGAAGATGACTGAAGCATGTAGAAATTAAGCTAAATTCATAATATATTTGCATATCACTTTAAGTAAGGGCTGGATTACTAAAACCACTCCCTCAAAAAAAAAAAATTATAAAATGCTACTATTCAGATGTGGCATTAGTCTTTATTTAATCTATGACAAAAGAGAATACAACCTATTAAACCCTAAAGTATTTCCCCTAGAAATTTTCATGTTACATTTTCAACCAATATTTTCTGCCTTCCATTTCTTCTGTTACAAGATCAGGTTATGGCAGCCTTATTTATATTTAATAGTCTCTTAATTAACTACTAATGCTGCTTGTTTAGCGGGCATTACCAGAGAATAAACACACTCCTCAAGGTATACAGAAAGGGGAAGTAGCTCTGGCCATCTACAGGACACGTTTTCCCTCCCAAGTGCTTCCTTCATGAGTTGCAATGCTGTTTTTCTACAGAGGTGTGCCCTCCTGAATTCATGAAAGCCACTTGCAATGATTTTAGTGAGGCTGTGAGTGTAATTTAAGGATTAGAGGTAATGATAAGCAGTACAAACTGATTACTTGTGATCTCAAGACATACTACTAAAGGGATGGAAAACACAGTTCTTCACAGGCAGTGAATAGAACTGGAAAAAATTATGCAGTTTCTGGTACTTCTGAAGGCTAAAGAGAGGTCAGAAATTAGAGTTTCTGTACCAGGAGTGAATACAGAGAACAGCATTACATTTTTCTGGTTTTAAGGCCAGAAGTGACCATTATAATCATCGATTTTGAGTTCTTGCCAACCTCATGTTAATGAAAGATATTACTCCAAGACTGACACATCCTGCCCCTAATTTCTGTATGATTTTGAACAATCCTTTAAGAAAACCATCAAGTCACTGTCAGAATCTAGAACCTGCTCTTCTTCATTCCATAGCCACAGTTACAGCACCAGTGAATCCTGTCTTGGTTAGGCAATCACTACAATGAGAATGTATGTTCACATCTGCTTTGAAAAATTATCCCTCAGATTTCCTTTCCTCTGAGTTAAAATCCTTTCCTCCTGATCTGATTAAGCTCTGCTAATATACAAACACATGCTGCTAGTTGTGAGAGAGTGAGTAGGACTTTTTAAAACTAAATTATGCCCATTTTTAATCACTCATTAACACGCTTTTTGGTAACACTCAAATGATATTCCCAGCTGAGGAGGAAAATTGTACTTGCCTTTCTAACTTTGCATTTCTGGGATGAATGAACTGCTTCACTGGGCTATCTGACACATAATGATCTCTGTTGGTGGGGTGCAAGATTTTTAATTTTTCTTTACTCCTGAAACAAAGCCCACAAAAGTGGGATAAGAGGCACTTTCTCCCTGCCTTAACCCTCTGACCCCAGGATCTGTACCTACATTTATCCTGAAAAGCACTCTTGGCTCACTAAAATTTGCTTGCCTGACTTCAGATTAAACAAGTGAGGATCACTGATTTTATTAAATTGCTAATTATTTTTTTCCCTGCTTTTAATTTAGGTCTCATTACAAGAATATTTTGAGACATTAGTGTTCTCACACTAAGTATGAGTTGGTCAACACTTCCAGGATCTTTCTTTGAGTAGGTCTGGCTTTCCATCTCATTTATTTAACCTCATTTATTTTATTTACTTATTAATAATTTATTTTCACCCCAATTCTTCTTCTATTAGTTTCAGAAGAACTTCTTCAGAACCACAAAGCAGTTTCATAAAACAGAGAGGAGACTGCTAACTGAAGAAGAGATAAAAAATAAAGTAAGCATTTTAAAAGCAGAAAGTCAGTGTGGTAAAATAGCATCCTATCAACATATTAAAACTTCCTGTCAAACTTATATAGGTCTCTTGGGCTAATAATTAACTTTGAAATCTGAATTAAATTTACATTTTTAATTTAGAACATCAACTACTACCCTTTTAATCTATATGCACCAGCATTGATGAAAATACTGAAACTGAACTCCCTATCTTTGCTGCACCAGTGGATACAGCAACAGTTTGCTAATTGCAGATTCTACACCTTTTACTGTGAGGAAAACAAAGAAATTACGGGATCACCAAATCACTCAGGTGGAAAAAGTCCTCCAGGGCCACCAATTCCAACCATTCACCTGGGACTGCCAAGCTGGAGAGGAGAGGAGAGGAGAGGAGAGGAGAGGCCAATTCCCCGCTGCCCTGGCACTGCCAGCCCTGCAGGAAGGGGCACGACCCACATTCCAGGCACTGATGCTGTCAGCAAGAACAGACCTCTGCCAGAGGCATCCTAAGCATGATGATTCCCTGCTTCAGATATTAAAAAGGCTACTTAAAGAGGAAAGTCAGCATCTCTGGGAATCTCCCAATGACTTGTGTATGACCTTTTGCAGAAGAAAAGTCAAACTTGTCTGCTCAGAGCACCAAATTCAGGACAGACCTCAGGCTCAGACGGTGCCTGCAAAGCTGCACATTCCATTACAGCTTCTTATGAAAGATTATTTTTCCAAAAGTAATAAATAGTTTTCACAGAAATACTGACAAAGCCATAATTATAGTGGCAATTGCAGGTGATTCTACAATAAACCATATTTCTTCCCCATGAAGATATTAATTTACTTTTTTGAAATGATCATTGCTAAGCCTAAGATTGGGTTTCTGAATTGTATTCAGAGGCAATTTATCCAGGAGTAAAAATACATTCCATCCTAAATGTACAGAACACTAATTTAAAATGATCTATTTGCCATAATATACATTCAACCCCCTACTGAAAAGTTCAGAAGCTTCTCCTCCTTCACATACAGCTCCATCAGGCTATTCTCATGCACTGGGAGGCCTGGCATACACTTCAGATGAATTGTAAGGCTTCTATTTCCATTTTTACAGCAAAAAGGTGTGGGTTAGATACACGGGTTACAGTGCAGATATGCCAGTAAGCCCAAGTCTCCTATGGTGCAGATTCAAAAGCATCATCATGAGGGCAGCTTCATTTATCAGAATATCACACAGAGCTAATGCTCAGCAGTGTATGATTGTTTCCAGAAATTCTTAGATTTGTAGGAGAACTAGTACCCATTTGCAAACATCTGCCAATGAAGCTCAACAGTACCCTGAAAAATCAAAACCATTTTCTTCTGTCCATCTTATAGTGTTCATCTTTTAGTGTTAGAATTTGAACCCCCCTCCTTTTTTTTTTTTTTTTTTCTTTTTTTTGGTGCATCACAGTACTTTTTTTGAGGGGGAAAAAAAAAAAGGGGAAAAAAAGATGATACAGAAGCCATTTGGCTACAAGATATGATCCCATCACACCACATCTACATCTGTAGCTGCATGAGGTGCTAGCCCCAAGTTGGATAACTTTATTGACAAAAAATTCTACGGGAAACCAAAGTGAGTTTGGTTACTCAGGAGTATTTCTTCATTATTAGGATAACTTAGTTATTGAAAGAGCATCCCATAACAACGTTGTAAAACACAGCACTTTTTGGAGATGCACATCTTGCACAGTATGTAAATCCTGACACTCATAACTTCCAGTTACAGTTCTTCTGTTAAAAGGAGGTTCTGTTAAGATTCTTGCTCAGCAAAGTAACTCCTAGGCATAATTTTAAAGATTAGACTAATTTGAATTTTCAGTAGTGTTTTGTATTTTAGCTCCTGTGCATCCAAATATTTGATAAAGCATCTTTGCCAGTAAAAAGAAAAAACCCTGCACATTCATTAGATCTGTGTGTTCAGGAACAACCACTTGCTGAGTGATATGATAACCCTCTGGGAACTTCATGCCATAAACAGCCTGCCCAGAAAAAGCACATGTCTGTGGCAGCTGATCAAGCTTTCTCTGAAGTTAATAATTTATTGGTTAGAAAGCCCAGCAAGGAGATGCCACTGTGGCAAAAAGAGCATGTGCAGGTTTCAATAATCCATAATCACAGCAGGAAAAAAAAAATGACAAGCTTTAAGTGTATTTAATTTTAAATAAATTTTAAAAGCTGAAATTCTGATGTACTTTAAAAAAAGCCAGTCTTTTTCATCAGTTGGTTTCTTGTTGCTGCTTCCTCGTGGGGTGATTTTACCGAACTCTTCGTGGCCATCTTGGATTCAAATTATCTCTGGAAAGATGTGAACAGGGCCCACTGAATTTGAAATTTGTGGGTCATTTATTCTCCAGACAGTCCGAGGAAATGACAATACCCATCCTTTCCGCTTTTTCAGTCTGTTGCATTGCTCTTTCAAGCAGTGGTGCTGCACTCACTAAACTGAAGATCATCTACTGACAACCAGCTGAGAGAGTTTGTGTGACAGCCTCACCTGAGTCTTGTCTGCCTTGGACTGCTCTGGATGCCACACGCAGCAAAAGCAGAGAGGCCACAGCCCATGCTCAGCCTTGAGAAACACAGTGAAAGAAGGTCCATCTCAGCACTGTACATTTAATTCACTGACAGCAGTGCCTCAAAAACCTTTATTTGGCCTGTCTAAAATCAAATGTGATGTTCCTGCTTCTTTACTATTAATCAAACAGAAATATTCAATTAAGTTTCCCCTTATAATTAAACTTTCACTTCATGTAATATGCCATTTGAGCAGAATCTGCAGTTGCAATCATTACCAGAGAAAAGAAATGTCAATTTCAAAGTTACTAACTCCTACAAGTTGGAAATTCTGTCTTAGTAGATGATGGTAATTGGTTGTAGACTCTTAAAATAATTTAAATTCAATTAAGCACATATTCTTGTTCCATAACAGGTGATGATTATTTGAAGGTGAAACAGATTATTTGAAGCATTTAAACCAAAAGACATTAAATATACATAAACATATAGAAAGACTGAAAAAAGACAGCTAGAAATGCCTAACTGCATAAAGCTCATAAAGCATAATGAGTATAGAACTTGTACAAAACTACTACTAAAATTCACAGTTTTATCTTTAATTCACTTTGACTATCTCCAGAAGTCAATTCATCCATGTACATTCTAACCTGCATTCAAGAATAACAAGGTACATAGTTTTATCACAGAAAATTACATCTGTAGCCAAGGAACAATTAGCAATGCAGCAGAACATAATTTGTTTTATGATATGTATTCAAGGCCTCTAAAACTTTTACCCAAAGGTCCTTGCTCTCAGGACTTAGCAATGTACTTTTGTAAAGCATTGCATATCTTAATAGAAAATTACAAATTAATGCAACTTTACTATTAATTTGTAGTTGCATTTATTGTCAATGTCCTGAACTATTCATATTAATCACAGAGATCACAATCTTTACTACAGGACTTAACTTCTAATTCACACCTCTGCCAACACCGGCTGCTTGACACAGACAAGAACAGGTAGAGAATGCTGTAGAAGCACCAAGGATGATGAACTTGTAGGGCTAATTCAAGTACATGAAAAACCACAGGTAGACTGTAAACAGCCAGTTACAACCTCCTCTATCCTACAAAACAAACAAAAAAATCCTGGCTTAGCAGAATACAGCCAAGAGTTTTAGGTCAAATACATGACATTTCTTAGCAGTGATTAAGTCAGGGAGACTTGATCTTTTTTACATCCTGGACTGCAAAGGCAAGGCAGGCATAACCCAGGTAAAATTTCAGTTAACAAAGAAAGCAATCTGAAAAGTGACCTGTTCTGCCCACTGCAGAAGAACATAACGTTCTGTAGCTTGCCAATGCTGCAATTTATATCTGAGATAAAATATTAAATAAACCCCACCTCCTCAAGTTGAATCAATTCTGCATCACTAAGTAACATCTGCCCTCAGCACAGACAAGTTCCTAAGACATACAAGAGTACAATTCAAATAGGTTGGTCAAGAACAAAAGACAGGTAAGATGCTAAAGTAAAAGAAAGAAAGAGGAGAATTGATTCAACATCAGATGGTGAGAAAGCTGAGATCAATCAACACAAAACAGTGCTTGAAAGGAGACCCTGTGTGAGAGAGGCAGGAACACAAAGGGCTGAGTTGCCAAGTGCAGAGAATGTAAATCTTCTGAGAATCTAATGGCCTCTCATCACTGCTGGTGACAGAATTCAGGAACCCATCACCAAGCAGTGGTGGCTTGGTAATGCCACACAGAAGGTGAGGTGCACCCTGAAAACAGCCTGAGAAGGTGAGGGGTTGGAAAGGATGACCAACCACAGCCAGTGGGAACATGAAATCCACCAACTCCTGTGGATTTGGAATGCCAAATCAGCCAAGCACAGAAAAGAGGTTGGTTTGGGACCCCCCAGGATTACCCACCACACATTAATTTGGATGCCTTGGTGAAAATGCAAAGACGAGCAGAGGAAAACTTGAGGAATGTTTGTAACCTTGACACTTCTACTACTCCCAATTCCATTTCATAGAAGAAATATTAACATTTTAATGGGAAATGGGACAGGAGAAATAACTGGACGGTCATGCCCCAGAAACTTCAATATTTTAAGAAACCAGTCCAAGAACACAGTGACCACTTTGCTAAGCTTTTTAATGTCAGCAGAAAAAAAAAAATAGATGAAATGACTATAAAACATTTCATTAAATTGTCATTGTTTTTAGCCCGTTATAGCAGAGGGGAAACAAAAAAAAGGAAGGAAGGAAAGAAGGAAATGACAGAACTTAGTGTCACAGAAATATGTAAATAAAAGCTGGAAGAAAAAAAAAAGGAAGAATGACGCAGCATAAAAAGCCATTACCAAAATACTGAGGAGTACTCAGGTGTACTGCTTCGGATTTAGATGGAATTGTACAAAACTACTAAGTCATCACCTGAAAAAGATAACCAACCTCCCCTGAGGAATTTACAGAATAGACCAGGCAGCCAGATTAATTTTCAGCCCTAATTGCCACAAAGATGCATTTGCAGCTAAAATGTTGCAAACTGTCTAATGCAGAACATGATATGCATCCAGGTAAAATCCTTAAAACGTAACCTACTAAACACTCTTCCTGCATGAAAACTCTCAAATCCTGTGGAACTGAGACCTGGAGAAATCCACTAAAAGAAGGGAAGCCTGAGCTTTCAGCCTTCTCAGAAGGGAGAGATATGCAAGACACAGCACAGAAGGATCTGAACATTTTTCTTCAGAGCAAGGCCCTCACCTGCCCACATTAAAAAGCAGGATTCACTACACTTAAAAGCAGTAAACCTTCACCAAGACCAACTTATTTCAAGTTCTTATTCACATTTAAAAAATAGACATGTGATGTTCAGCCTGGTAAAGTTGATAATCATTTACACATAATCAGCTTTGATATTTTGATTTTGTTCAGTCACAAATAATCTGATTTTGAAGTAAATAATCAGAATTTATTTAGACCAAAGACCACTTTTAATTAAAATGAATAGTAGCACCCAGACACCTTGATTAATTGTATTTATTTTTCCCATTTTGTCAAAACCCGCTTCTGGGAGTCAGAACAGATCCCTCAAGGAACCCAGTGTATCACACTGATGCAAGCTTTTCATTGTAAAGCCTTGTTTTGGTTTGAAGTTTGTACATACTGAACAGTAAATGCTGTTTCTGTTGCACAGCTAACTTAAAGGAATTGCATGGAGCACCATTTTTTCATTTTCAGTTCTGGCAAAATACCTCCAGAATTTCAACTCTGACGACTCAAACTTATTGCTGGTTGATAAGCTGAGGATTTTCAAATTAAGATTTCATTTAAGATGCTTTGTTCTGTAATAAGATTCCGGTAGCCTGGAAATGAAAGCAACAACTGCCTTGTGAACAAACTTCTGATGAAGAACATTTAATAGAATTTTTCTGCTACAACGACCCGTGTTACTCTAGTACACAAGCTCTCCAATAATTCATTGCTATGTGAACAAGTCTCCAATGCTTGGGAAATGTGGACTCCCAAATACATGGCAACACACAGCCTCTGCTCTCTCCAAAACTCCTTCACAGCAGGTGAGGTTGGCTGGAATTTAGGAATCCAACAGCCCTCCAAGATTTGCTATCACTTGGAGAAAACAGTTTATAAACAGTGCCCTTGCCATTTAAAATTAATTACTTTCACCTCATACAGTAAACTTATAACCTGCAAGCTGTCTCCAAATGTTTTCATAGCAGGCTGAGTACTGCAGACATGCCCAACCCCAATATGGTAGCAGTCAGCACGTTTGGGCTATTCCTTTTTGACTTTCCTCAAATTCTCCCCTGTCTGTCGAGCTTCCCCTCAAGAACACTTAGTTTCAAAATGATTCCTATCAACTAAATATAAATAATGGTATTAAAGTCTTTATTTCACTCTTGTATGTTGCATGTGAAAAGCTTGATCCATTGCCACTGAATCCAGACAATGAAGACAATGGCATCAGGAACCAGGTCTTAATCACATTATTTCTTGAGTGCTTAGAACCTAAGTAGTCAAACACTGAAATGATTCTGGATGTCAAAGACATCATCACAGTGTGGAACTAGATAAGGTACTGAGAGTAATGATCTCTGCTCGAGTCAAGGGTATTTGTATCATATTTAACCTGAAAACCAGAGTCCACTATCCACTGCAGATTATGCAGGCACTAATTTTAAAAAGAAATACCAGATATTAGCAATTTTTGATGAGAAAAACCCCAAACTTGCCTAGACAAGCATTAAAGAAGTACGGACACCTGACTTGTCACTGTCCCTGGACGTGTTTAAAAATAGACTGGACATGGCACTCAGTGCCAGGGTTTAGTTGAGGAGGAGGTGTTAGGTCTTACATTGGACTCAGTGATCTCAGAGGTCTTTACCAACCTAGCTCATTCTCTGATTCTGTGACCATTGAAATGCAGAATGGACTCCCTCTGTGTCATTTTCATTTCCCAGTACTCATTGGTTTCCTTCAGCTTTGAAACAAGTAACAAACTTTGAAAGACTGGCACAGTAATTACATGGTAAAATACATAACGTTGTTTATGAACTCTCCCCAGTCCTGTTGTCTGTACTGCCTGCCCTGCCCTGAGGTGCTCTGCACACAAGAGCTGAGCGATGTGGAATGTGTTCCACCCTGTAAGGCACCAACACCCCTGCAGGTACTATGAAGACCAATGGATGCAACATATAAATATAGGCTGTAGGTGTCCATGAGGTCAGATGATGAAGGTAAAAATCTTTCCTGCATTGCACTATTGTGAGATTGATGATTATAACAGGGAATTGTGATTATATGAATAAGGCCTTTGCCAACTTGAAATCTTCACCAAGCGCAAGCTGCATTTTCACATAAACAGTTAAAACCCTCTGCACCCATCCTTTTCTACTGACATCCTCCTTCTTTCTGCCTCTGTTTATTTATGTATGTACATGCATTCAAAGTCTGCCACTTCCCAGCTAATAGCTTGTCTGCTAACGCCTCCTGTATGACATTTGAAATTCTGCCAGTTAAGTACGAAACAAACCCACAACGTAAGTGCAGAGCAAAAACAAACCACGAAGATCTGAGAATACTACAGAGAAAAATGCTATTATTAGCATATAAATTTAAAAATTCCACTTGGGCAAAATCACAGAGGTCTCTTCAATGCCGTGCCTAATGTCATCAAATCCTTGAACTGCCCCTGTGTTGGTGCTGAAGGATTATTTTTGTTAATCTTATCAAAGCCAGAATCAGAAATGTTAAAAATTTAGCCACTCTAAAGGCTCTTCCACTGTCCTGAGCAGCAACCAGCCAACAGCAGCTTCCCTCTCAAACACAAACGTGTCAGGTCAAGGCTGGCAGCAGGCACAGGCTGTGTTGTGTGTGACCATGACAGCCAGATAACCATCCCAGCTGGAACTCCATCCAGCTCGGTACAATCCGTCACTGAGGGCCCGATGCAGTGGTGTTGAGTTTCTCTCCCCTTCACAAATCCTAGGCACAGATCAGACCAGCCTTCCTATCCAAAGCTCAAATAGTCAAATGATCACCTTGCTGAAATATACAGAATTTTGCTTGAGTAGCATCAGGATTTCAGTAGGTACAGGCCAAATCCCAGTAAAACAAAGCTCTCACCTCTTCCAGTTTCTTTGGCTTGAAGTACTGACATCACTGAGGATTCTAAGTGTCCATTGTAAGTGGACACTTAGAGACATTAATGGACATTATAAGGCTGAGAGCTTCCTAATTCTCACCACATATAAATTTTATGAAGTCTCCTTTGCCAATCAAAATATCTGCATTTCTTTTTTAGAGCACAGCAGAAAATATGCTTCCCCAAACACAGCTTCCAGAACAGCTCAATTAAGCAAGGATGCAGGAAAACAGAGGTAATTTATTTTTGGGCAAAACACTTTTGTTTGTTTCTTATACATATTGTATAAATGTATTTAACTTTTCTTTTTTCCAACCTACACAACAACTGTGTCTCCATCAGAGCAACCTTTCTTATCCCAAGGTATCTTCCTCTAAAAATTACAGCTTAAAGCAATCTTTATAAGATGCCTAAAAAGTTCAAGATACCAGAACCTGAATTCTTCTCCATAGAACTCTAACACCCCCCCCACCCCACCCCAAACAAAACATAAAAAATTCTCTCAAAGCTGGCTAAATTTGAGTTGCAGAACTCAAACACAGACAATTTTCTACTTTTTTTTTTCCTGTCTCTCTGAGCAGCAAGATCCAGGCCAGACCTGCTCTCTGCACAGCCAGGGCAGTCTGGAGCAGGGACTGGAACCCTCAGGAGAAGAGAGAGGCAGGTGTCCAAGCTACTTCTAACAAAGACATATGAACTCCACTTCTTGCAGTCAATGCACTTCTTGGCAGGATCTTTCCTCTGTGTGAGACAAAACTTTAACCTTCCAAAGATTTCAGAATCATGTTGTGAGATTATGGGTACAGTCACGGACGTGGAATTGTCAAAAATGTTTCTGCACTTAAGTAAGTGCTGACATGGCTGCTGTTATGTAAAGGGAGCAACAGCACTCAAGTGTTTTCTGGATCCTCAAATTAAGGAGGATTCTGGACATGATCCATCAAGGACAGAATCCATGTAAGGAATTTATGCTGCAGCTTCCTACTTCTTCCTTCACAAAAAACCCATCATACTCACACATCTCAAAATGGCTGTGATGCAGGAGAACCAAAGAATTGCTCTCAAAAGCACGAACTTGAAAAAGGCAAAGAGTTACCTGTGCTGCCACTGTTAGATGTCCATGAGAAGTTCTTACAAGCAGTCAAAATGTTTCACTCTCAATGTGTTGTCACAGGTTATAAAAACATGTTGTTCACAGATGAAAATTTAAGAGAGCACTCGTAAAAATGGAGTTGTAACATTTTATTTGAAAAAGGAGGTCGTTTCCATGGACAGCATTTGTCAGGTATGCCCCTGCAAACTATTTGCTGGAGAGTGGGGGGAAAAAAAATCCCTACCACTGCTATTCACAGGTTCTGAGGAAATTTCAGGCCAAGAATTACTTTTCACCCTTTCCCACTGCGGTCGCTCTCCCAGGAGAGATGATGCCAGTAATTGCTAAGGGTGACCAGCAGCTGTGGCTCTGATCAGGGTTTCTCCACCCCTGAAATGCAGTGTAAGGAATGCATCAACCTGAACCCCGACCCCAACGTGCACACAGCCGAGCCAGGCAGCCAGAGCTCTCCAAAGAAGCAACACTTCCGTCCCTGACGATGAATTCACAAAGCTGAGCTTTTTATGCACTAGAACACCTTCTTCACTGGGGCTATGAGGAAAAGGGAATTACCCCACAGGGCTTACAGGGTTCTTAGGCCCGTGTGGAAGTTGGGCTCTGCCCTTGGAAAGGCAGGCAAGTGCCATGAAGGTGAGCGGGAGTGCCCAGCACGGAGAAAACGGCGCGGGAGGAGGGGATGCTCTGTGCGCTCTGTGCTCGCAGAGAGATCCCCTCTGAGAGCAGCCATGCTCTTGCCAGCCTAGGAAACCTCTGTGCCAGAAGACTTTGAGCTGTTTTAGAGCAGCTGTGTGTGGGCTGGAGACACTAGTCACAACAGGGAAAAAAAAAAAAAAAGGCTTTTTTTCCCTTTTTTTAGAGTTTACTTAGCACTTAACAAATAAAATGATTGCCATAGCAACATGTGTATTCTGTTGAATAAATATCTGTGTAAGTACCACAGACATAAAGGTGTAATTAGTCTGTACTGGTTTAAAAACAAATACACATTTGGTTGTGTATTCTTTTTTCTTCTAATTTTGGTGTTTATCAAACACCTTTTAGTAACACTTCTTTATTATTCTCTGCTGTACACATTTCTCTGGAATCAGGGAGAAAGAAGCAGAGGGCTCGAGACAAGTATTTGCTGTGGTCAAATCATGTGGAATTCTTACATGACAGAGTGGGATCCCCCCCATCAACAACTAGTTTTGGTTTAATAGTCAAAGAAAACATAAAAGCTAACAAATGCCCATTTTGAATATTCCTTCAACAAACATTTTCATTCAGTGCTACACAACAAGGCTAAGGAGCTGCAACATTTTCTCATTTCAGACACATATTCCAAGAGCTGACTGTGCTCAGGGCTCCCTGCTTCTCACATCAGCTCCCTGCCCTTGCTATGGCCTCTCCACACCTTCAATACCTACTTGCATCCATTACCAGAAAAAAAAAAATCCCAAAAAACAAGATCTCTAACAACAAAAAGACTGACTCCATGCCTTTTAAATGGATTACCTGGAGTGCTTTAGAGTGTGAATGTTTTAGCAAGAAATCTTTTTTTTTTCCAATTAAGGAAAAATAAAAATGAAAATTGCAGGTCTCAAACTGAAAAACTCTCCCAATTCTAATGGCCCCTCCTTCCCCTTCTGTCCAGCTTAATTCTGTCAGTTTTCACCAGGACTAATTCTCCTATGGTTGTCATAACAGCTCACTTTGTGGCAAGCACAAGAAGATTATTTCTACAAGAAATAATCTTACAAGATTATTTCTAAATACGTGATTCAGATGAATGCAAACAGAGAATACAAGCACCACCTCCTCTCCCCTGAAAACAGAAAAGCATTTGTGTTGCTTGAAAATGGTGAAAAATACTTGTGGGTTTTTGTTAGTAAAATTGCATAGAAAAATATGTACCCTTATCCCATCTGCTGTCCACAACTTGGATGTCTCTAAAGAGTCTCTAATTTACTCATGGGAAAGCAATTAACCTAAACAATTAGCAATTTGCTGAAATGTCTATCTGTTCTTGCAACTGCTTTCTGTTGGAACGAGCACCACAATTCCTTACACATCACTATAATCAATCAGAGGAAGGTTTTACCCATTTATTTCTTAATGAAATAAAAGGGGAAAATTTCAGAAATATCTTCTTTGTTTGTTTTTTTTATTAAAAGGTAAGGTATTAAGAACCTAAGAAATATACTAATTAAGGCAAAAGAGGTCAACTGTAACAAGTCACAAAGGTAATGACATCTATGGGAGAAACTTGAAGAAGTGAGAAATATCAGGCAGGCATGGATTTACTACCAATGCTTCCCTATTTTCTCATTCAGGAATAATTAAAAGCTTTAATTTTCATGTACTTTTGGGAATTATATTCCTCCTTTCACAGCCATAATCTCGAACTAGCACTTAGTTCAGTGGCAGTATGTTTCAATTCCCAAATGAAGATGTTTTCAAACCATAGACTCAGCTTGACTACTTCAATCTGCAGAGCACAAATAAAATTTCAAGGTATCATCACACTAGATATTCCAGACAAGACATAAGATTTAAGGGTTTCTTTTTTTTTTTTTTATTTAGAGAAAAGGAAAAATAAAATTTATTATACTAAATCCAACTTATATTTTGTTAATGGGTTCCTTTTAAAAATGTCCTCATTCTCATTAAATGTACATTTAGATTGTTAGGACAATATTTTAAGTGAGAGGTTGCAACAGGAGACAACTTCATGCTCTTTTGTCTTGGTTTTTAATTTATGACTCTTGGAATTTCTTTTTACATTTTGCATTATATTGTGGCTGAATAAGCATTGGCAGTGTGTTCCTGAATGACTGTGATCTCTGACAGCTTTACATATTCTGTACAGTCATGGTTAAGATCTCTGTGGGTCTAATTATTGTGTTTGATTTGTAGGATGTGCAACACAGTGCCTGGTATTGCAAGAAGGTAAAATGCTGAATCACTTAAATGCTCTTCATATTTTCATCCCCTACTTGCCTGTTTCATCACCCTGTCTCTGCTCTTTTGATGCAGACAATAAAACACTGTGAAACTGGACAACTGGATGTAGGGATGGAAGCTGCAACATTCCCACTCTTCAGTTATAATTTTGGTTTTTCTCCCTTTCTGTCAAAATGGCTGGATTCCCAAAGGAGAGATGTCTATGTGCAAGGACATGATAAATTTTTATTCAATCAGGAATAAAGTGAGAGCCCACATAAAACATTTTAAGTAGGGACGAGTCTAATAACTTACATGAGCAAGGGAAGGGAGAAAAAATGAATTCCTGCTGTAAACGACAAGTGCATTTCAAATACCAGGGCTCCTGCATGTTTGTTAGAGCTAAAAGAAAGATAAATCAAGTTGTCAGCTACAGAAGGGGACTTGGTGGGACTCTGCTTTGTAGCAACACAATGGAAATAATTCCCAAAATACAGGGAATACCTTATATGTTTCTGTTGTATTCGAGGGAGACACATCTAACACAGGTAAAATCTTCCCCCCTCACCCAAATCCCAGTTTTGGGTTTTTTGAAAGGGTTTTATTTTTGCTCCATGCACTATGACTGATTTGAACTTCAGGAAAACCTGAAATACATCAGATAAACAATAAACTGGTGCTACCTACATGAACTTCTTTAGCTGTAATTACATAGTGTTCCTCTTTGAATATAAAGGAGTGCTCAGAAAGTCTGATTGCAAAATCATAAAGATCTTAGGCTGCACACTTCAGGATATTGTATAATCTTCAATCAAATGCAAATTCCAGATTTATATAATGTATAAACTAACCTAATTTAAATAATTATAAATATAAATAAGAGAGAGGAAATTTTTTTGGTGTAGAATAATCCTGGGAGCATGTTCCACACACACGTAAAGATCCTAATTTTATATTCTGCACTCCTTAAATTCTTCTTACCCTTATATATGTTATTGATCCTCCACACCTTCAGAGACAGGAGAACATTCAAAAGAAACATGATCTTTTTGCTTCATCTATTACATGGAACAGAGAAATGTGTCTTCCTCTGTATGTAAGCAGCTATTATAAACATGTAATGAGTAATAATTGAGGGGTGAGAGGGGAAAAAAGATGTATAAATGGACAAAAGTTCTGCAGGTGATTTTGCAATGTAGCAACTTTCCAAAGGTACCACATTAGCCAAAAGAGACCCAAAATGACTTCAGAGTGAGTCAGCTGTTCCAGCTAAAGTCTTCTTTACCTAACCCTGACTGCACTTAGGCTGGCCTTGATCTCTAGACCTTAATTTTTGCCAGAGTCCTACACACAGTAATTTTTTCAGCCTATTTAATAGTGGCTTTTCTTGAAGCAAATGCCACGGAGCAGCTCTAGCAAAACCCACTGACAATTAGCTCAGGATAATAGTTTTTACTGCATCCACTGAATCAGTAAGAGCTGAGGAACATAACAAGAAGAAGACTAAGCTGCAGACAAGAGGAAGAGAAATGAAGAGCATATTTTAGGGCTTCTCTGAAAGATTGTGCCTTCCTGACACTTCTCTAAACAATATACATCATTTTTATGTGCTATGCCCATGAGAAGTGGGAGAGAGTCACAAATAAAAATAAGACCTTCAGGACTAAGAGAGCACTTTATACCATAAGCTTGTCATTCATGAAGATGTAGTCAACACTGATTACTTATACATATTACTTCATTTTAAGGTTTTAGTATGTCTTCCAACAATTTCCATGAAGATTGTAATTGAATTCCCTCTTGTGCCAAGTTATTCTTATTTATTGATTTTATAAGTAAAATCAATACAAAATATTGTCCTCTAGAGTTTTACATTTGCTACTCCAAGGCAAAGTTGCTTGTTCCAAGGCAAGTGAACAAAAGGCAAAACAGATACTGTGCACCAGTGCATAAAGAAGATCTTATACTGTTAAAAGCACTGTGCCACTCCAAGTTTTAATTGCCATATGTGGAACTAGAGATACCACGTTTAAGCAATGAGCAGAAAATGAAAAGAGTTAAAAACCAATACCCTGATCAGTCTTCCAGCACTTTACAACAACGTAATGGAAGCTGCAGTAACACCTGATCATACAGGAGAGAGGAGCAGGGGAATTAGGGAGGCGCACAAGGCAGGGCAGACCTTTGTGGTGACATCCTTCACACCACCTGTGACCCGAGGGTCAGTCCCTGCCTCTCCACAGCACAGGGGACAGTGTGGCCACACCACTGACCCTCCCAGTGCTCCCAGTGCCCACCCAGCACAGCCACAGCCCTGCTGCAGAGCGCAGCTGCTCACACGCCTCAGAGAGCAGCAGAGAGGCAGAAATCCCACAGGTCACCCTTGACTTGACCAAAGAGAGCAAAAATATCTTCTTGTGATCTCTTTAAACTCCTGCTACGTTCACGGCCTGCCAAGCAAGGTCTTGCTGGTCACATCCACACTCAGTGTCAGGACTCACGGCTGCCCTTTCCCAGCAGCTGAGTTTTTCACTTCATACCAAAGCAAAGACTTGATACAAAATAGTGCGAGAAATCAGGATAGCAGAGAAACAGAACAGCTCTCAGAAAACAAACAGTACACAAAAATCATGATATAAATGTATTCTTATACCACTTTGGAATTCATTATTTGAAGACATTGTGGTAAACACAACCTTTATAAGTGATGATGCATTTAGAATGAGACAAGACTCCTGCTAATTCTTCTCATATCTGTAGATGAAACTCTGCTCATCCAGGATAAGATCTAGATGACAGTTTTCAGTGTCTTCTTATTGGATGCACCTTTCACAGTCTACAATAAAGTGTGCTGCTGAGTAAGCTTTGATTTCAGAGTCACTTAATCTGTTTAGGTATCTTTGTACATTTTGAGTCTATTGACTGGATTCAACTCACCCTAATACAATCACTTCCATCCACTGCCAAAACCTGAGATGGAGGAAAAAAAGCCATAAGTTCAGACTTCACACTATTATTTAGGTTTCTTTTTTCATTTAAGGTACTGAAACCTTCCCCTTGACTAACACATTTAAGTTGAAAAGATGGAGACATTTTTTTGCCTGAAATTCCCAGAAGTTAGAGATCTTCTATGCCAGTGGTAACAGTGGGACAGAGCAGGAATTCACTGAACCAGAGCTCCTAAAAATTTATTCCACTATCAGAAAAGTTTGTTTACAAGGATTTCATTGTTAACACACTTTGATACGGAATGGTTCTGGGTGATAAAATTTTACAGTACAAGTTTTAAGGAAAAATAAAACAAAACAGAAAGGGAAAAAGGAACGGTAAAATATTATAGATGAATGGTACAGAGATGGGCAAGAGTGTTTTCTGCAGGACTGGAAATAAATCAGTGCAAGTAATTCAAAAGTAGGAAGTCATCAGGGAGAAATATATTGGAGTTGAAGGATCAAAGGGACCAAATGTAATTAGACACGGAAATCTTTTCATATATCACATGGTCCACATACTCCATAGTATAGAATTGTTCCACTTCCATTACTATTTTTCTCCTTTGCATTATGTTCACTTTGGTTCTGAAAGCATTCAAGAATCAAGCTTATACTTTTTAAAATTCAAAAAAGCCTTTTTTTTTTGTTTTTTTAACCACTGGAACAGCTACCACAACTACTGAGTAATGAGATTTCAAGAGGCCTCTCTGCTATCAAATGCATCCCACTTCTCTCAAACACAGCACTTTTCCAGAATCTCATGCACAGACTGTTGAAGATTCCCCCTCAAACTGCACAGGTTGTTGCCTCTACTCTGGCACTGAGACTGACCCCAAAGTACCCTGCTCTGGAGGTTATCACTTTTGACTTATTCTTCTACTTTGCAGGTTCCTTCCATTTCTCAGTTCTCATATCCACACTGTCCTTTAGCACATAAAGCCCTGCCTTACCTCGTCCTTTTATAAAACAAACCAAGCATTTTTAGCTCTTCTTATGAGACAGCACATCAGTCTCCCTGGATCTTTTCAAGGTCTTCTTCACTTCTTGAGCAATGGTGAGAAAAATTGCTCAGAGAATTAAAAAACAAAAAAAAAATCCATGAAAAGTCTGAGATATCCAGTGGAGATTAACTGTCAGGAGAAAGACACATTAACACAGATCTCCTGACCACTGCTCCTTCACCCTCCTGTGCAAGGCCATGGCAGCTCACTTCCCAGTCTCCATGGCAAATTGATTCACTGCAGATGTGTGCAAAGGGCTTAGGGCAATCTGTCTTTTCCCACCTTTCTTAAGATACTTTCACACAACTTTGTATAAATTATGGAAAAAGAACGATTTCTTCTTTTCCCATTACTGTTATTAAAGTAAACCCACACAGTGTTGTCATTTAATATGCTGCTCATAGAAAAAAATGCAAGGCAAAGGTTATTCAAGACAAGTGTGTTGCTCTCATGCATGCAGAAAGTGAGCTGGCAAAGCATTCTACTCTAAAAAAGTAAAAGATTAACTTAAGGATACCATTTTTTAACATAAGATTACCCTTTCAAAATAAAAGCTTCTTGTTGAACTGTGTTTTTCCTCTGGCATATTAGAATTTATGTCTTGTAAGGATAAAACAGAAAAAAAAATTACTATGTAAATAAACAAGAAACATGTCAGAAACACAAATCTCTGAGAATCTATTAATTTACAGTGTATTCTATGTATCTTCCTCACCTAACACTAACAAAATCATCATTTCCAAACTAGTTTATAAGAAGGATTAATGTGCCACTTCCAAGAGGTTTCACAGAGCCACAGAATGGTTTGGGTTGCAGTAAGACCATCAAGCCCAACATTAACCCAGCACTGTCACTAAACCATGTCCCAAGTGAGGTGACACATCCACACAACCTTTAAATGCCTCCAGGGATGGTGACTCAGCCTGTTCACACCAGACTGAACAGAATTCATTGAACTTACCTATTTGTGAGACATTGCCACCAAAATGAGGCCAAAATAATGGTTTTCTGTGGCCACCCATGATCCCCCACAATTAAAGACACGACAGCTAAAGTTCTACTTCCAGTGAAATCCTCCATGGAAAATTCTTTTGGAGATAAGAGTATACCCCTCAGAGCATGGATTTTTCCATAGTTTGACTGAATAACTATCAAAAGTTTTATTTAATATATATATATATATGTCCAGGCATACTTTAATGAAATATTTTCAGGTTAGAGTAATAAAGTGGCAAGTACAACAGAGATGAAATTTGATAGGCCATTTGTGTAGTAAACTATGTCTCCACAGCTCTTTATTCAACCAATTACCACTCATTATTCTTGATGCATTGTAAGAGAACACATGACCATATTTCACTCTCAATGATCATAACATTTTATGCTAATTTAATATACTACCATATATAGCACCTCAAGGTTAAAAAGAAAAAGTCTCAAACATTTCTGAGAGACATACAGCTCAGGAACTGACTTTCATTTCCATTATTTAAGTGAATGCATAGATTGATAGATATGCTATCCACTATCCATTTGGAGTACTTTAGCAGACATAAAAGAGTAGAAGTGAGGACCAAGTTTAGCTGCCAGCAATTTTCATCTACTGCACTCATTTTTTGCTCTGCATATTATTTCAGTGCATTTCTATACATGGGAATCTTTTGTAACCTCAAACTTTTTGGACAGCCCAGCCCAGTGCTAAGAACTTTATAGGAATTAGAATGAGCTGGGCTATCCTTCCAGCTCATGACATACAGCAGCACTTGGCAGGAGTAAGACCATCTACCCAGTTCACAGAACCACAGTCCATCAGAAATACATTCAATTTTGGTCATTTAACACCTCTGAGCTTTAGATACAACCAGCAAAATTAGCACAGGAGTGCTGCAATCAGGTATCTTCCCAGGTTTAATCACTTCCTAAGCACGCTCCAGTCTCCCTCTGCAGCCAAATCATAAAAAACTGCAGAGAGACTCTGTGTTCTGAATTCCCATTTTTCTTTGGCTGGAACACACATAAGATGGTTGTAACTGTTTTATCTATAAAACTTTCAAATATAAGACATGCAGTAATGAAAGCAGATATTACTAACTGGGGCAAGAGGCAAAATAATAAAGTAGGCAGAATATGGATTAAGTGAGGATTTTCTGCGATCAAGAAACATATTTAAAAGGAAACTTTCTCTCTTAGGGATGCAGAGGAAACAAGAAAGAAATTTAAATGAGTAAGAAAGTACATAATTATATCTGGGAGGGCATAGGACTAAGAAAGCTGAAGTCTCACAAACACTAAACAAAGTAGAGAAAACAGCCAAGAAGAGAAAAGGCAGAGAAGTGGAATAGGAAAAAAGAGAAGCAGGGGTGAGATTTCTCAGGCATTTTTTTTTTTTGGTATTTTTTAATGTGCACATGGAAATATATAAGAAAACACAGCAAGAATGTGTTATACATATTCCCTTACACATATATTCCCTTATACAAGGGAATGCTTCCTGGCCGAACATAACAAACTACCAGGATAAATGTAAAAACCTGCAAGCTTCAGACTATTAAGAGACAGAGCAAAAAGAAGAGTTGAGAATGACATATCCCTGGATATCAGTAATAGGAAAGAGACTGGGAGAGAAGAGCAATCTGTTCCTCACTGTGACCTCCACTGATTCTGTGTTTTTCCCCATTCATTTGCTTGTCACATTTTCAAGTTCTAAAATCCCATTTCACTGCAAGGTTGCAAAAATTACTAATTTGAACACTAATATAAGCAAAACCATCCAAATACACAGCCTTTCTCAGAATATTCAAAGCAGTTAATGATGTTCTTCTATTTTTGGAACACTACACAAATAGGACATAAATTGCAATGAGCTACCATAACTTTAATACCAAGCTCATATTTAGATTTTTACTTTCCTAGCAGTGTTCACTGTATGATGAATTTAATTTCATCCGAGCTACTGAAAAAAGAAATTACAGCACTGCCAAAGCAGATGGCTGCTGTAATGAATACCACAGCTGAGAGTCACAGTGAAATTCCACTCATGAGAAAAACTATCAATACACAAGTTTCCTTTCTCAACCTCATATCTGCCCTTTTGGGGAAGACTGGTTTTTACATGTCTCAAGGTGTTGGAAATCGCACTTCAAATTTAATTGCTACATTTCTATGTATATTTTTAATATATATGTATATTAACTTAATTGGTTTTGAGCTTCCTATGTGGAAGTCTTACCAACCACCCACTCCAAATGCTCCTAATCTTTTAGCAAAATGAATAATTAAGCCTAATAATTCACTGCAAAATAGCCCAGTGCTTTTTGAATCCTTCAACTTTGCCTTTTATAGTATTAAATAAGTTAATAAAATCTTTATACATATCTATATTTGTAATATACACTATATACTGTTATACTATATCATACTATAATACACATACTGGTGACACAGAAAAACCTTCCTATATAATTTAAAAAGTAAAAAAATTACAGTTTATAAGTATGTAAGATATTCAAATTTAAAAACACTTTTACAGGACTTCTTACAGGTATGAGATTCATGTCACTTGGCAATCTCTGAATGAAAGATATAGTACAGAGGATTTCTATGATTTTTTTTCACATCACTGAGACTCCAGAACCACAAGTACAGCATTAGGTGGTCACATTTGGGTTGAGACTGAGGCACATGGAAAAAAGAACCACTGCCTCAAAAATAAGACAGATCTAAGGTCCATAACATTCATCCAAAAGCCTTGTTTAACTCAAAAGGTACAAGATTTGGTTACAGAGAAATTTACAGGGAAATAGCCATACACTGACTACTAAAACAAGTAACACTTCAATTTGCTAATTTAAATCTAACTACAGTTTATTTACATTATTTCAGGTAGAGTTCTTCAACATCATGGCAACCCGAGCCTTTGTGGTACAATTCCAGGTTAACAGAATTCCAGAAAACACAACATTTTCCAAGAAAAGACTCTTCACCTTTGCCCAGCATCCTCAGACATGACAGATATAAACCTCACAACAAAGGGTTGAGACCTATACAGTAAATTAAACTATTTATGCAGTCCACTCTCTGAAAGAAGCCTACAAAAAAAGCTTACATTAAAGCCAATGGTCTGCCCTGAACCTCAAGGACACTCTGATGAGCTAAAAGCACATTTAACACCATGCCCTTTAAGATCTTCATTATGCTGCTGCACTAAAACTTCCACTGCTGCGAGTGTTGCTGACTCAAGAACACATCTGAGACAAAAATAAAGCAGCACTGGCATGGTGGGACAGAGAGACACAAAGTTACTTCTGCCAGCCTAAATTTCTGTGTCTTCCCAAGGACCAGAATTCAAAGGGTGAAGGGAAATTAGAATTGGACTCCATGATCCTCAGGGGTCCCTTCCAACCCAGGATAGTCTTTGGAATAGCTCGATGCAGCTTTACAACACAGGGACTACATGACACCAGGAAGGACCAGAGACAGAAGTGCATTGCAGCTGCAAACTAAATGTATCAACAAATTAACAATCAGGGGCTACAACAGCTTATGCTGCTAATTGACAGTGCACGAAAACAACAACAGCTTTACCTACCACAGGCAAACCTCTCCCAGGCTAATCTAATCATAGGTGCAGATTCTTCCTCCTACCTCTCCTCCAAGACAAGTTTAGAAAATGATGATTTTTTTCAGGAATAAACTATATAAATTCATAAATCCTCCATCAGAGCATAAATGGGAGTTCAAGCTGTTGAGCAGACTTTGTTAGATCTCAGTTTCAGACCCAGCCATCCCCAGGGGACAGCAGAGAGACCAGGGATTATCACAGGAAAGGGTGAATTCAGAGGTGCTTTGCACCGAGCATCAGTTACTGATTTCCTCTGCCCTGCGAGCCTGGCCAGGGTGGTGAAATCACAGAAGGATGCAAAGGCCACGTTCAGCTTCTACTCTTGGAACATAAATCCCAATGAGGGAAGAGCTGATGTACGTAGGAGTGGTACCACTCCAAACCCAGCTCGCCATGAGGGAGGAGAAGCAGAGGAATAAAGCAGCTCACACTGCCCTATGCAGCCTCCTAAACAAGTTAAACACAGCACATTCACACAGATGTCAACTAAAACAGGAGGAAGGGCCAGAAAAGAAACCACAGTCAGATGAGTCGACAGTAACACAAACTTGAATCAATTCTTGTCTCAGCATCCACAGAAAGCAGATGAAGGTCACATTCAGGAAGCCTTCCACTGGAGGAAAACAGTTTTAAAATATCTTTAGGATAATGACAGTGAAGATGGTAATTAAAACCACTGTGAGCTGACAGTGCATCAGGGCCAAGCGAATCACACTCAAAAATGCTACAGAAAATAACAATGACAGCAGCAAGCTGTCCCAAGTCTCTGTCACAGCTGTCCCTGAAGAGAGGGAACACCATGAGAAACGAGTTGACTGATCTTCACAAAGTTACAAACAACCTACAGACCCTGAAAGCAAACTCACAGCACAGATGAGCTGCTGAAAATGCTGATAAATCCTCTACAAGACCCTGCTGAAAATCCTGTGCCTTATTCATTGTCCACACGGCTGATGCTGTCACCCTGCAGAGATGACTTTATTACATTTGTGTGACAGGTCGACAAGGGCTAATCCAAAAGTCCATTTTAAAGACAATGGGAAAAGTTCCACTGACTTTAATAGCATTTTCATCAAGTTCAGAAGTGATAAGCACTTGAGGAGCCTGCTAGATAACAATGGCTACTTGAATATAAAGTTAATGATATTTCCTGAGCAGTGAAAGTGAAAGATTGTGGAAGAAAATTAAATTCTCATGTGCTTGCCCTGGTTCTCTGAAGTGTGATAAGCAGCTCTGGAGCTCCCATGGCACCTTCCAGGTTCTAGATCCTTTTTGTAATGATGTGGACATTTGGGAAGAGCAGATATTCTCCATAGGACAGTTTTTAAACAAGTTTGCTCATGTTTTGGATCATTACCATTGTTACAGGTTGTCCTTACCACAGACACTTGAACTTGTCTTTGAAGTGACTGATCTTTTTTCCAAAAAGGTGCCAGGATTTTAAGATGTAAGCATACTTGGTGTTTTTTTCTGCTTATGAGAAACAAGCAAACAGAACAGCTAACACCTCCCACCCCTGCTCAGTGTGTGAGTTAATACACAATACCAAATTCCTCTCATTCAAGACTAAAAACACTTGTTAAGTATGTTATAGCTACAATTTCAGTTTGTGTTATATTCTTCTGACCAAGAACTTGCCACATGGAATTAAAAAGAAGCTGCAAGTCATACAACCACTCCTATGATTTTTTTTTTAAGTTACTTCTTTTTTTTTTCCAACTTGTCTTTTTTTAAGCAAAATTTAATTGTTATTCAATGTGCACTGCTGATAGAGACAGAATTTTGCAGAATAATTGAGAAGTGTATTTATTTCTTCCCCCAGCCCTCCCCTCCCCCTCCATTTTAGAATAATTGGTTTCCAGATTTGGTCAGCCTGCTTGATACTTAATCCTAATAAAAAGTGATTGTGAACCTTCAGTCAAAGCTTAGGTTTTCCCTTTGTCTGATTTTCCTCATTTTTGCAGCAGAGAAATATTTCAGAAATTCTTCCAGCCAAATATGATTGATTCAGTGAGAACTGCTTCCGTTCACGTGTCGGAAGAGGCAAAGGATGAGATTGGTAATAAACACAAAGATATGAAAACAGCTGGAGATGACAAATCTAATCTTAATAAAAGAAAAGGATGAATAAAATTATTGAAAATGGTTTAAGGAATATTTATGTATTATTTGAAACCTTTTGAAACTGAACATTTGGGTAGATGTTTGACATTTGTTTTCTTTTGTGGAGACTATCCCACAAAAAATATGAAGTTTGTTTGTGTAGGCTTTTTTTTTTTTTTTAATTATTGGGAATCTTTATCTCACACTGCTGGTGTGATGATACTGACTCAGACTCAGCCACACTGAAAGGATCCCAGGAAGCCACCAGCTGAACTCCCTCCACAAAGCAGGATCAATACTGAATCCAGACCAGGGGGCCACTGAATCCTAACCAGGACCTGGTCGGGACCTGCCCAACCAGATCCTGAAAGTGCTCAGCCTCTCTGGGCAAAGTCTAATTAGGCTTGATTGCATTTAGAAACTGAAATAAGAACTGCAGATTACATGTGTGAGTTTTGATTTCAAGACAGCATCACTGACAGAGTTCAGTCAAAAGATGCATGAGAGCACAGACAACACTGGAGAAGCACTACCCTTTTTGCCTTCTATATGCTTCTATTCTGTATTGTTATTTAAATTCTAGGATATTTTAAAATAAATATCTCAATTGATATTTACTCAAATATAAGCATATATATGTATATTTAAATGCATTCTCATGTTTAATCCTTGCTCCATGCCTGGAAGTGCCCAAGGCCAGTTTGGATGGGGGCCTGAGCAACCTGCTCTAGTGGGAGCTGTCCCTGCCCATGGCAGGAGGTTGGATGAGATGATCTTCAGGGCCCCTTTAAACCCAAACCATTCTGTGATTCTATGACATATTTAACATCTGAAAAACACCATGGCTCCTTTACAAAGACATTTGGTTCAGTTTTTCTAAAGATATTAATAAAACCAAACTCTACTATTAGTGTGACACTAACCACATGCTAGCTCAGCAGTCAATATTATGGAATAACTCTGCCTCTGAATTTCTATTAAAAGTCAAAACCAAAATATTTTAAAAGATGACAGCTTTGGGTTTCAAGACTGTGCTTAAGCATTCTATTTCATATATCAAATACATCTGAGAAGATTCTTTAGTAAATGTTGTTAGGAAAAAAAAAACCAAAACAACCAGAAACTCACTAAGTAATCCCCAGTTTGTAAATCTAATTAATAACACTGCAGCCAAAGAAAGATGTTAATTGCTATTGGTATAAAATTCATGACCATTGACAATATATACTATTTTGGCTGCAAGACTAAAATTCTGAACGTGTGATCAATGACAATTTTAAGATTAAGTGACCATTTGGGATTACATTCATCAATACTAATGGTATCTTATTTAAAAGTTTAATGAGAAAGCTATAATGCATATCACATTTCTCAGTAAGAGACACTATTATTGAATTTCAGAGAGAGGATATTATGAAAAATGGAATAAAAGCAAAAAAAGCCCATTGTTTAAAATGGATTTTCTAAGTGTATTGAACACATGAACTGGGCTGCAGGCATTTGCTTAGAGGACTGCTCTTTAAGTAATTCCACCCTGTTTATTTTCAGTTCACAGAGAAAGTGTGTCTTTTGGTCACTGTAGAACATGAGGATATCTGCACCATATGAAACATACATGGCATTTTCAGTGAAATGTTTTAACACAAGGGCACAGTCAGAGTCACAAAGTGATTTTGCTTTTCAGAAGTCATTTATTCACAGTATTTGATGTGAGCCAGCTCTTGTATTTGAGAAATCAATAGGAGTAGAAAATGAAGTAACAGTGATTCATGCTCAGGGTAAACCTGTCAAAACTGAAAGATGTATAAAATATTCTTCTAGTCCATATTCTTTTGGTAGAGAGGAAGGGAATTATTGTTTCTTGGGAGCACAGAATGAAGAATTGTTGAAAACAGGTGGGTGCATCAGCTGACTCTAGTTTGTGGTGAACTCTGGCAGATCTAAATCCAAATAAAGCTCTGTTCAGCTTTTCCAGCCTTTAACAGCTACTAACAGTCCCCAATTAGGACTCCCAACAATCCTTGCCCTGTTATTTACTCAGGCTGTCCTGTTGTCTTAGATTTATAAACACAGCCCCTTATTTTTTTTCACTCAGCACTGCTGAGGAAGACTTATTACCACATATTTTGATAAAAATATCATTACTACCCCATTTTCTAAAAACCCCCAAACACTGTAGGTATAACTGTATAACTGGCTTTCGGTTGCACACTATTTCCACCACATACAAGAGAGATGTGGAAGTAAAAACAAAACAACGAAGAAAAAACTTTTAGACATTGGGTTTTTCTGTCCATGGGCTGTGACAGACAAACTCTTCACTTACAATGGACATTTCTGGGTCATTTCTGCACATTATCCATGCACAAGAGAGGAACAGGGGGGATGTCATAGTCGGCAGTTTCACAGCAGAAGGCAGAGTTTATGCTACATAGAATAAATTGTCCATAGATTAGGGGAACTGCTGACTTGAATAGTGCAATATTGCCTGTTTCTGTAGCATTAGCACAGTGGGATTCCAGTCCCCACAGATTATTATTATTATTATGTGGTGTACGAACACAGCCACATGAAAGTCAGAGTTGTGTTAAGACTGAGTTTCTAAGCTGCTGGATCTCAGAAACTCAGCTGGACACCACCTAAGTCCTCTTGAAATAACAGCATTCATACTTCATAGGAACAACAATACTATTGAAAATAAATACTTTTTCTGTCAATAAACATTTTGTTTGAAAAGCTAAATGCCCTAGACTCCATTTTTACTGAACAACAGCAAAGTACAATCTTCTTTTTCAATACTGGCTTTGAACAAGAACCTGACACATAACTTACAAATTTTCAACTCTGACAACCCTGAACAAGGGGAAAAAAAAGCCATCTTCTACCTAAATTAGAATTATTCATTTTGTTTACTTCAGAACTTGAGGTTGAGCAGCAATCCTGTATGTATAAATAGAACAGAAAAGCTCAGCAAGTTACTTGAAAAGCACCTTGTCTCATGTCGTTTATTAAGAAAAGTGATCTATTTGTTTTAACTGCTACACTAGGCTGAACTTGCATATATGAATCAACATTATGAAAACCAGCAAGCAGATGCATAAGGACTGGTATGTGACATGGCAGTTATCATATAAGATTTAAAGAAACAGTGGAGGCATCCAAACAGTGCCCCAGTTTCCCATCTTTTTAGTTCAATTTTTTTTTTTTTAGAGGCGGAAATTGTGACAGTTCCAGCCCTGTCCTGTGGGTCATCACAGCAACACCCTGGCAGAGAGCAGCCTCAAAATCCCATTCCAAACATACCAATAATTTTTACACAACTTTGCAGATGTAAGCAGATCCTCCAGGTATAACTCTGCTGCTTCTAGTAAGTGGTGAGGCAGTAACCTCTCTGATGAACTGAATGCAAGCACTTAAAGCACTGCAGCTCAACAGGAGTGAAATATGGAGTCTGTTTATCAGACAGATACAAAACAAACATCAGTGTCCACGATTCCTAATATAAAATACATTCTTTCTATTTTTTCCATCTTCCATTTTGGGGACTGGTGGGTATTATGTTCTGCCACATAATTTAGATAACATCCTGGATAGAAGTAGGCCATTGTGTGTTCACATGGATACTCACTCCTAAGGGATAATTCATGACAGTAGGAAGTGTCATAAAATTCATTTTGCCACATTTTACTACAAAGCACATAATCTCCTCAGGCAAAGACCTTGGATTTTTATATCTTTAAAATACCTTATATATCTGTAGAGCTCTATAAAATAAAGTCAAATATATGAAAAAGAAAAGCAGTATGCCAAGACAACCTACAGCCTCACTGTTACAATACCAGGCTCTGTCCATCTAAAACTTCAACTCAAAGTAAAACAACAGCCTTTAAAAGGCAAAGATTTGAGCAGCCTTATTCCATGAATTGCTCAATATTTGACCTTTAAAGCACCCAGTCTTGTCATACTTAAGAGAAGAATAAAATATATCACAAAAACTATTTGCAAGAAATGAGTTCAGACTTTGGGGGTGGATCTCACTTAAAAATCCCTTCTTATGTTTTTTTCTTGCTGCCCTAAAGCTGATAAAAACTGTTCTTTCGTGTTCTCGACAAGAGATAAAGATGAATGGGAAAGTCATGTCAGGATCTGACTTTTATTTACGATCTCCTAAGTTCAGGAGTGTGCACATGCATGATTTGCTTCCAGACTCATCTCAAAATGAACAAATGAGAGATGAAAGATTACCCTGAGGACCTGCAGAAATACACATGAAAAACAGGTTTATCTAAAGAAGCATGCATTTCTGGAGGAAAAAGGTGATAGCATGAATTTTACATCAGATCTTCACTTCATAGAGAGAGCTACATAAAATATTGTTGGCCAGACCGCTGCTGGTTTAAAAAGTCTTTTTTTATTCTTTTGTATGAAGCAATCTTGTTGAGAAAATGCTGTTTCCATGTGCCAGATGACAGATTTCATTTCATCTTCGTTATGTGTGCTCCCAACTCTTGGCTGGCACTGCAGATAATGCTCCTCATAGTCAGACTTCCACAAGCACTGTATAAACCATCCCAAAAACACCTGCACACGTTAAAACCAGTGTCACAATCAAAAATAACACATAATGCAAGGTAGCTTCTTTACCTTTTAAATTTTTCAGAACAAAAATCCACTAATTAATTTCACTGACCAAGAGGTTTACTGACAATTGAGCATTTAGTTTCCACCTGCTTGGAAGAAAGATAATTTTCTCATGCAGAACACATAATTTAAGACTTCAATGAGCTCTTTCCCTCATGGATTCTCCTAATTTGCAGACAAACTCTTGAAGATCCTTTCAGTGCTCTTGAATAAGATAGCATCAGAGGCAATCTCTAAATCTTGATGAGAATGTCACTTGCTTGTACTTCACTTGCTGTAGACCATGGTCAGTACTCCCTGTCATTATCCTCTAAAAATAGATATTATAGCAGCAAAGTGATGACAGGCGTCAGCACTCAGTAGAAAGCAACTTGGGGGTTCTTTGCTTCAAGTGCTATGTTGGACTCTTGTTTTTAATACATTACACTGAAAATACTCAGATACACCTTTGAACTTCTTCTACTAGATGAGTGGCATTTTGATTTAAAATTATTTTTCTCTGTCCTTTCTGGAGAGGATTGGGTTATTCTTCATCCTGATCTTACCATAAGAAGTGTTAAAATCTATTTTTTTAAGCTAAAAGAGATTACAGTTTGAAGTCCTAAATCAGGAGATTTCCTTTTTTAGAGAGCATATAAATGCTCATGCTTCTAAACCACAGCTGAACTTTAATCTGGTTTTAAACACGTTTCTGAACCAAGAGCTAAAAAAATTCACCCATAATTAATCTTGTACTGAAAACAGAAGATGATGCCTTATTAATAGAAAAGGGAATAAAGTACGAAAAATTCCTGAAGCTTGGCATTCAGAAGGGCTCTGAAAGCAGGGAAAAGGAAGAACAGTTTGTTTGTAGGAAGGAAAAAAAAAATCATATGAGGAAAGAGAGGAAATGATCTCATCTACTTCTTCACTTGTTCTTCTGTGGCACATTATGTTCCAGAAAGAGCACAGGGAGAACATGCACATGATGTGTGAGCAAAAACTTACTAATATCTGGAATAAAGCTTCTTTTCATTTCATGGGGACTCTGGGGACAAGTTGTAAAGCATAATCCTGAGGGACATCAAAGTTCTCTAATGCTAAAGAATTTCTTAGGACCCCAATTCTCACGCTTCTGCAGATTCCCTGCCCCATTCTTTACCATTAATGCAAGAACAGTGTCTGATTTTCATTTTCTTATCAAAACTATAAATCAGGTTTTGGTAGTTTTGAATTATACCACCAGAAGAGTGAGAAAAGTTTCAAATGTCATTTTAACACAGTCCTTATTGAAAGCAATAGTGAAATAAGCTTTCCTCTTGAAATCTCAACCAGCTCAGATACTCTGTCACCCAGAGTGTCACATTCTTTGCTCACACCTTGAAAATCTTCAAAGGAAAATCAAAACGATACAGCCCTGCAAAACTGTCCCCTCTCTGCATACAATAGGTACAATAGTTTCCCTGGTGCTGTGTTCCCACTGTCCCAGAAGTATCAGGATGGATCCAGCAAGGATGCCTGAGCTCATTTCCCAAATTAGCTTCTAGGGCTGATCTGCCGCCTCGCACAATGAGACCTTTGCAGTGATGCCAACCAAATTACAGTGAGTGACAGACAGAAAGGCCACACACACTGCAGCTCATCCAAGGAGGCTTTGGCAAAGGCAGGAACGTTGGAGAATTGATGAAAAGCATTCCAGAAGCGAGAAGATCCATGGAGTACTGCAGCAGCAAAGAACACACAGAAAGTACCGCTATGATCACCACAGCCTTGGGTTACAACAGGAAACCCCTGGGCTGGGCCAGTACTACTCATGAGAGGCCACCTAAAAGCAGAGACTAGACAGGAGTAAAGGAATAAAGGTGGGGATTTTTTGGAAAGGCCTTCAAAGGTACCCCTGGGGAGCCAGAGGCTGCTGCCAAAATGGACCCCAAGATGGACGACAGGTCACGAGTTCTTCACACTTTTTATAGATTTGGTTCATTTGCATCTCAGGGTTAATTCTCCAATTAAAGCTTCAGTTAATGATGTAACTCCCTTCAGCTTGCCCCCCTTTCAGAAGCTTTTGGTTTATACATTTGGGCCCAGGATGATCTGCGTGTCCTTGGAGAGCAGCCCCGGAGAGGCTTTGTTGTGTGTGCCCAGCACGGAGAGCAGCACTGAACAGGCTACAAGAAACCTCAGAGTTACACACTGGGCAAGGCAGGATTTGAAAAATAGAAAAGTTAAAACCTAAGGCATCACCACCAGCCTGTGTTCTGTGATCTGCTGGGAAGGAGATGGAAGAAGCCTGACATCCAGAAATGTGCAACACCTCGAATTCCTCAGCAAGAAGACCGACCTTCTTCCATAATATTTTCATAGAGCTACACCAAACCAACTGCTATGCCACATGAAATGGTTTTCACCCTTGTATTAAGCGTAATTTAAATGATCCATTCAATTATTTCTTTTGTGTTCAAAGATGGCTTATTTTCATGCAGATTTATGTTTCGTTATGCGTAGAGGATGTTCTTAATTGTGCTGAAACAACTGAAAATTTAATTAAAGTTTGCCATTCCGAGCATAAAATAGATTAAAGAAAACGCTGACAACAGTAAAATAAATATTCAACTATTTAATTTAACTCAACATTTATTTTTAATCCAAACATCAAAATAATCTTGTTTCTAATTACAATTTCATGACAAAATGTCTCGCAGGAGCATTTGTCTCTATTTCCCTCCAATCTGCTCTGCTGAAACACACTAGCTTATTTATAAAACTGTTGATTAATAAATCTGTTCCAGCTGTATTACTGTATGTTACGAAGAACACAGATTGATGAATGTAAACAACCATTATCATTTTAAAAACCCAAAGTCTTGAGACTCTTCAAAAGCAGAAATCCCATCAAACACATTCATTGCAGGACAATTATACACCTGAATTTTAGCAAAGAAGGAATAAAAAAAGGGAAAAACATAGCTGGTAAGGTCCAGAGGCCTGTGGCAACTTATAGCAGAAGATGGAGAGATCAACTTGATGTCTATTATAAATTACTTGTAGTTCCTTGAACTGGGTATTATGAGACTCAACCATGAATTGCAACACATGACAATAAGCAAATCCTCAGTTTCATAAAAAGTTACACTCAAAAGAGGTATGAAGAAAGAATCTGGCCTGATTCTACTGAAACTAACTAGAAACTCTCCAGTTAAGTTATGCTGCTTAATATTGACTTTAATTCTATAGCAAATAAATATAATAATTTATAGTTAACAGCTGGGAGGAAAAGTAAGGCAGACAAGAGGATTTCTGCTCATCCAGGTGCAGTAAGTCTGTCCCTGGCTGAGAAAAAAAATTCCTGAATCACAAGAATTATGAACACAAACGTAACCCTTGATGTAATTCAGAAGCATTAGTTATGAAGATACAGGCTTTCCAAGGCATTGCATACCTTTTCTCCAACAGATTTGGATGAGACAGAAGTGCCTTTTCAGCCTAACAAATATCCTAAGAATCAGAAAATTTGGAGAAAAAAGAAGACTTTCCCCAGCTACTCACAATAATAATTTTTGCAACTTCTGAATAAATTGCCTTACATGACTTTTGGTGCTTTTTCCTTCTACCTCAAGCAACATACTGAGGAGCTTAGGTATTACTTACATCTGACTGACAACGCCCAGCTGTTATGAGTTTTAGGAGCAGCACCACCATTGCAGAAGACACGACAATCACAGAATGTTTCTGGTTTGAAAGCCATGAGCTCAGCTGGAGCAGTCGAGAGTAAGCAACAGAAGCCTCATCCAAAGCCACCCAGGTCCACCACCACAAACTGCTTGCCAAACCCTGTTTATTTCTCATTTTAATTAGTTATTAAAGAGCAAAGAAAACCTCTAGATTAAAAGTGTAAATGCTGCAAACCTCTTTGTTAATTGACTGTGAAAGGATGGAAAAGTTTCTTTTTGCAATGAAACCAAGGCTGAAACACAGAAAGAGCTGGGAACTGACAGATGCAGCATGCAATGAGAGCTCTTTGCATGCCAATGGATCATCTTTATCATGGGGCAGGGATTCATCATCCCTGGTGTTAATATGTTTTGATGTAATAGTGATGGATACTTTCATGCTTTCCTTATTTATCTGTATCAGGTATATATAGTACTACTAAGAAAATCCTAAGCAAAGGGGGAAAAGCCCATCCAAAATCAAAATTTCAGTAGAACAAATTTAAGTCAGTATGAGAGATTATTAAGCTCACAGTATAAGAAGCAATCAAGAAGGAAAGCAGGAAGGAGCAAGTATTTTTCAGACACAAATACAACTGGAACCCTTCACCATAAAACACCAAACTGAACAATGCAGCTCTCTCCTACTGACATATGCATATTGTAGCTTGATCTGGAATCCACCAGAACTGGTAGATGAAAACCCTGCTTGGATGTAATACCAAGTTAACAATTCACTTTATATCAACACCATTAGAACAAACAAAACAATCTAAACTTGTTCAAATAACCACTGAGTACTATTTTTTTTTTTTGAAAACTGGTTTTTTTTTTCCTTCCTTTCTGTGTTCCAAGATTTATTTTAGAAAACTTTGCACGGTATTATTGATCAAAACTCTTTTTGACAATGTAATAGCCTACAAAATCTCTAAATACTGTAAAAAACAAAGAATACACTGCATTATACAGGCTTTCAGACAATCACACTTCAGGCTTCTGAAGCCAACAATAAAAATTCCATTACATGAATCAGTTTTTTTGGGTTTTTTTGTATAGTCCATAAATGAGCAGTACAGCTTTATAAAACAGGAGTATCAACAGATAGGATTTCACATAAACAGATGGTAACAGAGCAGATTAAGGGTTAGAAAACCTTTACTGCCAAAACCAGCATGGCACTTCAGAGGAGCCATGGCAATTTACCTACCTGAGAACCAGGCAGTAGTTCCACACACACCTAAACACAAAGTTCCCCATCACTCAATCAGAAGGTTTTGGGAAGAGAAATCAAGTACACGAGTCATATTGTATTATGTGGAATAGCAAATGGAACGTACGAAACAACAAGGTTTTTGTAGTTTTGGTTTAGAGGCTCTTTGATTAGGTAGGGCTGGCTTACCTGTTTAACGTCATATGCAAGAAGAACAAATCTCAAGTCTGGTGAAACAGAGTATCTTGATGCTTTGAAGGTTACCTGCAATGAAATAACAGTAAAAGTGAGTTTGCAATAGGAAATTAATAAGATCCCTTTTCCCAAATGTTGCTACAGCTCATTTAAGAGATTCCTATTCATAAGACAGATTTGGTTTAGAAAACCGATATAATTTTCACAAAAGAAGGCCCCAAATAATTCTCAGTCTAATTAGCTGGTATCAGTACAATGGCAACTGAAGAGTCTGGCTTCAAAAATATACCAATTCTTCTAAATACCAATTAAGAAGCTGATGAGTTTTTTATCATCACTTCAAGCACTAAGCTCAAGGATAACAACTACAACCAATCCATTCACAGAGGATGAAGGAAGACACTTTGGTTGGAATGATTAAAAATGAAGGTTCATCACTAGGTTAGCCTTAGAGATAACATGCAAGAAAAAAAAATAGGTGTGCACTATGTCTCTACTGCTTTTCTTCTAACACCATATATACAAACGTTTTTCAAAACAACTTGAACCAAAGCAAAAGTCTTTCTTAAAATAAAGAAAATTCTCAGCAGAGAGCAAAGTGAAACATAAGGTGGCATTATAAAACTAATAATGCTTTACACCCACCCAAGACTACATGACACCCAATTGAATTCAAGACTGTAATTTCATCAAGGGGTAATGTTGATGTCAGAAATAATTTAATGAATCTAATGCATGAGAAAGATAAGAATGTGCTTTAAAGGGCACTGAAGGAAATAATTTTAAATTAATCTCAAGACATCTATCTCCAGAAAGAAAGGAAAAGGAAGAAGTGAAAAATCCAGATAAGATTAGAAAAAGGAGGACAGAAAAAAAAAAACCAGAACCACAAAGCCGTAAGATGAAAACAAATAAAAAAATAGCTATGTAGAACAAGACCTATCCACTATTTTATTTCTTAAGCATCTTGTTCTGTTTAGCCTAATCCCACTGCTAAACTAATAAACTCAACAGGGGTCAAAAGCACACAAGCAGGAAAGCACAAACTATTACATTCAGAGTAGCTAAGGAGTTATAACTGGGGAAAAAAAAAAAGCTTCCAATAAACTGGAAAGATGCTATATTTTGATATTCAGATTAAATTCAAGTTCCCAGGTAATACAGTCAGAATTATGGTATCCAAAAGAATTAAAGGGAAAAGTATTTTTGAAGATAAACTGTATTTGATTCAGCAGCATGACAGAAGCAAAAGTCAGAAGACAAATCTGCAGTCTTGAGAAAGAAAGGGGAAAAAAAACCCAAAAAACTTCACCTTAAACCACCCTTCTGCATCTCCAAAGCATCCAGAATAGATTCCTACTGTGCCCAAACTTGCTTTCATGAGTTAATCATCTCTAAGCAGAGACTGTGTTAATGTTAATCTATGAGTAACATTCCCTTTTCTTGGCACTTTGCTGAAAATATTTTCAGATGTGAAATTTGTCTTCTTTGTGGCAGTTTATTAATTACTGCCCTGCTACCTCAGCGTTCAGCACTAGATAACCCAGGCAGCTTTCCAAATCCACTCCCAGGGAGTGCAGCTCCTACCATTTCATGCATTCAGTAAGAATCTCCAGTCCCTGATTATGCCACCACACAAGTAATGAGGCTCTTCCTGCAAACACCTGAGCAGCTTAGCTGCAAGCTATTGGCAGATCCAGGCAACACCAGCAAGAACTATTTGCATGTTCTATATCCAAGTACAGAGCCTTGTGGATCTGGGATTTAAAGTCTTTTGAATCCCACTGACCTTACTCATTCAGCTTGCACTCACCTGCAAAATTTTGTTTGCCTCCAAAATGCCTCAGGCACATGGTGTACATGCAATGCCAAAAAATCTATATGGTAATGAGTTAGGGCAAAATAGTTTTCTTTTTGTTAGGATAACGGCAGAATTCTTGGTAAAAGGAGAATAAAGTTGTTTCATACTTTTTAATGTTTCACTTCAGAAATAAGAAACTTAAAATTAGTCCAGCAGAAATCATGTCTCATTGCCAAAGCTGATAGCAATGCTGATTTCTTTAAATTATCATAAAAACATAATTAGCCCATTTCTTTAAGTTGGATTTACAATCAAGCCTTTAATGAAATAGATGATTAATTCTAGTAGAATTGCAGAGAGATTTAAGTTGACTTAAAGTGATTAAAATTTCCTTAAAATTCTGGTTTTGGAGGGTTTTTTTGGTAAAGACAAGCATAATTTTGGCAATTTATTCAAAAACTGCCTACTTATATTGAGAGAAGAAACCCTTATACATTAAGAACCGGAAGTTAAAACAGTCACCTGACTCATTCCTCCTGCCTAACATGGCAAGTAAACTCACAATCTGTGAGTCACTAAAACAAAAGACAGAGTTCTTATGTTTCCCCCACAACCATGTCTGAGGGATTTCATCAACCAACAGATGCCTGACTCCACGGCTGAGGAGATTAGATCAGCTGGTGAAGGGCTTACAAGAAAGTTTCAGTCCCTGCTGTAGGAGGTGAGATGTATGACACAAAAACTCCTGGGAGATTATCTATCGGGCCATTGTCCATAGGGATTTGATATATTTATTCATTAAAAAGAAGCTTGTGAAGACTCTGACCCCAAGGGTTTGTACTGTTCTCAGGAGAACACATTTTTGAGTTTAAAAGAAAGTGTTGGGGAAATACCACACTGGAAATACGCTGGGGATTAAAAACCCTGAGGTGTCATTATCCAAAATCTGGAGGGTGGCTGTTCCATGGGCCTGCATATACACAATTTCTCAAGCTTCTTGCTTTGTCAGGAGCTGTTTAGCCTTCATTCAAGAAGACACAGCCAAACCTATGGTTTTGCTGTGCTTGATCTCTAAGAAATGTAACTCTGGACAAACAGACTCTGAAACTGGGAGAAACAGAGCTGCCTAATGAGGCATGGTCCAGGGATGCAGAAGCAGGGCTGGTCTCCCTCTGCATCACTGCACAGGATCAGCTGTGTAGAGACTGGGGTAATTCAACAATGTGCACTCCATGCACACCCTAATTCCCTTCCAAACACAACAGAGAACAGCAGGAAACAGAGAAGGGAATTTCCTCGTTCCCCACTACCCAGCCCCATCAAGAGTTGAAATCCCTATGAAAACCATCAGCTCCATGCAACCAGAAAACACTTGGACTGGAGAAATTGCTGTAATCCTTAAATTGGTCACAGTCCACACCATTGCATAATTCTGAGACAAAATAAATGTGGGGTTTTTTAACACCAGTACACTGATTCACACACCTGCCATCCATTTTCCCATATTGCTGCATCTGACATCATTTCACTTCCTCAGAAATAAATGATCCTATATCTAATCTTTCATTCCTCACTCGACCAAAACCCCCACTGACTGTAAAATTAGGTCTAACCATATGAAACATTGTATTTCTAGGTTTCTTTGAAATACCTCACATGATAGGAGTTTTAATTCTTCTCCTGACAGTGATGCATGATGTGATGACCCCAGTGGTCTCACTGCCACCATAGACTGCAACAGCAAAAGACAAATCCAGGCAAAATGAAAAAGAGAATTTGAACAGGCTTTTGTCCTTCAGCTTTCCAGCTTCCTTCTCTCATCCACCTTTAAAGAATTGCTAAAATACAGTTTTGCATGGAAAGAAAAATTGAGGTTTTTTCCACCTTTCCATATGGCTGCTTAAAATGGAACACAGAATTCCATTGAACAATGTATCTTCAAGTTTCATTCCCAATGTCAATATTTCTCTGTTTTTCACTTTGCACGTTATGTGTGTTTTCCTGTTAATAGAAATACCCGTTATGATTGTGTTTAAGAGAAATTTTAGGCTTGGTTTAGGCTCTGCATCCTCAGCAAGGGCCCCTAGCACCATCTCTTTTTATTTCTCCTGTTTTCTTAAACCGTTATTCTGAGCTACTGATGTACTGGCTACACCCTTCATCTTTCATGTACTATAAAATGTTGGGTTTGCTGGTTTTGTTGATTTTAACTACTGTGACATTTAAATCAGTGCCTTATTAATAATCTTTCAAAACCATGGTATAAGGCAGACAGATGAAGTTATCTGTAATACAGTTCAGCCAAGAGTTGTAAAAATGTATTTGAAACATGGATACAGTATTCTTCTTCCATAGTTTCAGTTGGATGGTTTGAAGTGAAATAATATATCACAGCTTGAACTGCTTTTAAAGAAATGTTCACTGTTGTGGAGTTTACTTATTTGCTGGGTTTGGGTTTTTTCCTTTACTTTTATCCCTCCCGCTCTTTCAGTTTCTTGTGCTTTCTATTTTCCCCATAAACTTTCATTTTCCACACTCCTTTTATTCTCTTTCTCCAGTTTCTGTTTAGTGCTCCCTTAATGCACATTTAGGCTTTAATTTTTTGGGTTTTTTTAATTCGTCCAGAATGAAATATTTCAAGACTTTCAGGAATGTTACTTTAGAGTTACTTTAGAGTTACTTTAGAGTTTGGTGGCAACACTCCTACCTAGGAAATTATACATCTCTCTACTGCCCACCTACATCTGTATCAGAAATTTAACTTAATGGCATAGCAGAATCTCAGTGGATGGGAGTTCATCAGCACTCACAGGTATCCAGCTCAACTCATCAGACAGGCACTGGCCAAATGGCAATGCACAAGAGGAGTCAGGTTTGATGGAATAAAAGGAGCTGCAAGAGGAGAAGGCATCTGGCACATCACAGTTCCCTTGGGAGGCACCGGCCATCCAGGGAACAATGGATTCTCCTTCACTGCCACTGCTGTGCCTGAAAGGAGAAGATGGGCCAAGAGAGAGCAGCAGAGACTGGAGCCCAGCACAAGAGCAAGGCTTGTAGCAATGGAAAGAGGAAATGTCTCCTTCCTCTGAGAAGGCCAGGTTGAAATTAGAAAGATGTGCTATAATTGGAATGATGAAAACTTGGGGTTTCCAAGGTTACGTTTCTTAATGCGGTACTTCTTGTGTCACCTGAGCATTTAAACTAGACCCAAAAATGCTGCAATGCCAAGTGCTGGAACTGTTAACCCTCAGGTTTCCTGAACAGTTTAAAAGACAAATGTGACCTAAAACATGATCTCAGCTGACCTTTATGCTGTGAGTGGGTGGCTCTCAAAAACATGAACCCAATTCCCCAAACCCACCTGAAACTGTAGGACATAAAAATAGACATGAACTGACCATGAGCCTCACACCAGGGCATTCCCTGCCATACAATAACTTCTAACCAGTCATTCACAGGGGTTTTTCCCCCTCAGATTTACCATCAACATTGATACAGTTAACCCTTAACTACATCAAGGAACAGTCTTACCAGGAACATCATTTAGTGAAATTCCACACAGAGCTACTGTAACCTGACAGTTTTGTATTTTGGATGTTGAAACCTCCTTCACTTGGACAAAAACCAATGGCCACCACAGAACCACAGTGACTGCAAACCCTTCCATCTGCCAGGCTTTCCCACCTTGATGCACAGAGGTGCAATGCAGCAATGAACCCTTCTTCAGAAAAACCCCACTACTGAAAAGGTTGTGCTGAGAGGGTTATTGGACACTTAGAGGAGCATGGGAGAATAGAGAGAATGTTACAATAGTCATAATCCCCTATTTACAACATATATGGGTCATTAAAATGTCCAGTGTTGCAACAACTATTAATATTTATGCAGTTATATAATGTTATTTAATGTATTTACTATTATTCACCCTTTCATTAATCTCTCATGCAAGGTTCTTAAAAAAGAAGCATGCAAACTACTCTTGCAATTAAATCTACATTCATCCACAAAGGAACTATAATTGCACTATGATGCTGCACTGAGCTTCCCATCAAAAGAAGAAGGGGGGTGTGGTGGTGGGGAGCACAAAACAAACCAAAAGAAGAACCAAAAGGAAGAGAACAAGCAGGGCTGTTTATGAGCAATGCTCTGTAAAACACCACAAAATGGTCCCTGCCAAAAGCTCTGCTCAGACTGAAGTTCTCATTCTCTGCTTTTGGCTGCAAGGCCTCCACAGGGCTTTCACAGCTGGGCTGCCACAGCCTGACCCTGATCCCTGAGCCACGACTGCTCTGTCACCCTTCTGACACCAACAGAAGGCAGCAAGGCCCTTCCCTCTCCCTCTCTGAATAAAAGATGGTCCATAGTAACACAACAGGCTCTAGGATATGCTCCTGACAAGCCTCTGGAAACAGGTCTGGAACTCAGAAATAATTGTTTGCTGTGCCCCATAATGCAGTTTCCCTTTGAGCTGTAAAGTGTTGTGGGAAGGCACAGAAATCAAGGGGCACAGCAAATCAGGAATTACTGGGTGTTAGAAGAATCCAAAGCGTACAGCTGGGGGAAGCTGTAATAAATACAGGACCCTAATCTGGAGTTCACAAACTGAAAACATTTCTACTTGTATTGCCTGGTATTGAAAACAAACCAATAGATTTAAAATATATCCCATTATCCACGCTGGGAAGACTGAAGGATTCACAGTAGACTAATTTCTGACAGAGGAACCTGAGTGTTTGTTAGGTATCTGAATACAGGCACCACAAGAGCAGTGGAACTGAGGGCTTACAAAAGTCTTATCACTTTCATAATTACTGCAGCTTTTTCAAGAGGGAGAAATGAAGGCAAAACTTGTGCAGGTTTCTTTGAGAGAATCCAACACATTTGGAAAGCTCCTTACCAGAAGACACATTTTCTATCCTCTCTGTGCTTGCTTTTTCCATTTTGCTTTGTGTTTAAGGGTTGTAAAACAGACTCAAGAAGCTGAGCTAGAATAAGGAACCAGATGGACAACTTTCCCTGAGCTAAAGAATCCATGTGCTCCTCACTCTCCTCTCCAGCTGGTGGCTGGGCTGTGTGTGAACTGCTAACCTGCTCTTACTGACCTTATGGAACAGCTGATGGCAAAGGCACTAAACTAAATGCCTGTTAAACACTGAAATTTCTTAGCTAAATGTGGCATCATGCCACTGATTTTGGAACTGTAATGTGTCATAAAGCATTGCTAAATGCTAAAAAAACTGGTAGGCTTGTCACTTAGGATCACGGTGATAGGCAGCCCAGATAGATGATAGAGAACATATTGTAATCACGTACCGAGGCAGCATCTCAAACACCAGGATACCACACAGTGATTAATGTCCAGGGCTTTTTCTGGCTCTTCCTAACAGGAGACTTGCCCAGCCTCCAGCTGTGAACATTTATCTGCTGCTGGCTAAGGATATTAACTGTTTATTAGACAGCTCAAACAGGAGGCACTGCATGGATACAGTCAGAGGACAAATATGTCCAAATAGAAAACATCCTTAAATAATAAAATCCAGAGATGTTAAAAGATATTCTTTGTGCTTTTCAAGCTACCCTCTTGACTTACATCACTGTATTTGTTACCCATAATATTACTTTGCTGATAGTTAATTATATAAAGGCCAGATTGTTTTACTAACTGTTTACAAAAAAGGACTGCATTCCAGGAGGACATATGAAGTGCAAGAATTTCTTCTACTTCTAAATAAAACCTGATTATACCAGAGAAAAAAAAAAAAAAACCACCTTTGATTCAGGAATTTGGGATAGATACTTCCCCTATGGAAGAGAAGTGGGCATCCTAGAATGACAAAACACTAGCCTCTCTTCTTTCCAAGTGAATGGCTATTATTAAGGGCACTTTTAAAGATGAGGGGATTTTGTTATGTTTCTCTATATAATATAGGGTTAAAAAAAAAAAAACAAAAACCACCTGCAGACTGCTTTTTTGATGACACACATACTCAGTGAGCACAGCAGACCCTCATTAGGGATATCTGACTTCTACACAATAAGCAACACAGAGAAGGATAAAAGATGTGTGCTTTGCAGGAGGGTGGTAGTCTCCAGGATGCAAAAGAAGAGCCTGTGATCTGTGCTCAGTGGAAGACTGCTTCAGGGGCTGAGCAGCAAGAGAAAAAAGGAAAATCTCCTCTGAGCTGCTTATTAAACACAGTCCAACCAGGGGTGACAAAGAGTCATTACCTGCCCCTTGCCTCTGCACAAGGAGTTTATCATGGCAGTTCAATTCTCCACGCACAATTATCAACATTACAAAGAAAACCCTGCCATTTCTGTGGCTGCTTGAGCAGAGGCAAACAGGAGAGCAAATGCAGACTGAAATCAGACTTAATAATCCCATTGAAAGGTGACTCTTCCATGACTAAAACCCTTTGATAGGGAAGAATGAAGGAACCGGCACTGCCACTGCCTATGCTGGATCTCTGCTGTATTTTTTATTAATCCATGACATCTCTGCAGAGTCATTAAACCACCACCATTCTAATTATGCACCAATGATTAAGCAGATGTGACACTGAGCGAGGAAAATGTTTGATTAATGATCCAGGTGTCTAACTTTAGAAGATTACATTTAGCAGCGCAAATTTGGGGACAGCCAAGCTCAGAAGAACAGGACAGCTTTTGATTTCAGCCTGCCTCAGTCATGTTATCCTGTTAGGATTGTTGGCCACCGTGTCGACAGACAGCACAGAACATTTCCCACTGTTCTCTTCCAAACATACACCAACAAACTTGCTGAGCCTTCTGCTCTGCTTTCAGCTTCTTATTATGCTTCCTCTGTGTGAATAATTATTGCTGGGATTGACTTCAAGTATAATACTCTCAACTTTTGGCTGTGTAAAGAGAGGAGCTCTGCAGGAAAAAATACACTTCTGTTTTTATTTTTCTCAGTTCCACCCATAATTGCTAAATGGTTGCTTGACTATTGTCTATTTTAAATCAGTTTCCCACATTTCTAATGAGTAGTGGATATTGAGTGCCTAGAGCTCACTAGGTTAGTGTGACCTGAGGATAAATCAGTTCCATAAAAAGCCCAGGGAAGAACAACTTAGCAAAAAGAGGCAACGGGCACGGTGTGAAGCAGCCAGTCTGTCCCAGTCCATCATCATTTGGCAAGGGCAGTGGGGCAGAATGGCCTGAGTGGCCTGCCATGCTGCCATTACACCCCACTTCCAGCCAAAAGTGTAGGAATTCATCCCTGAGGAGACTCAAGTCTTGTGACTGAAGTACCGTTCTACAGCCAGGGATGCCCAGGCAGCTGCCTGTGCTCAGGTTATGCACCAAAGGCACCACGTAGGGCTGACACAGTTCATGCTCCAACTGGCCAGACAAGTGCTCACACACACTTGACGAGAAGGGTAACAGGGAAAGTGCTTCTGAATATTTTAGGGTTTGCACTTCACAGAAATTCACCTTTCCACCCACTTTTAATTGTGTCTGACAGCCTTTTCTGGGCTACGAGGTGCCCTGAGGCAGATCCCAGCACAGGGAAGGGTGCAGCTCACAGAAAGGGAGCCACACACACACACACCCCCATTAAAATATAATTCTCCATCCTCCTGCATCTTTACACTGACAGAGGAAATCAGCACAAAGTTCTTTCTCCTGAACTTCTGCTCTCCTCTTTCTTGTTTGAGGAGTTAGAAGGAAAGGTCACCTGAGGCTTTATGCTTCGAAAAGAGGAATCTCTATCAGCAAAGGCCAGGAACAGACCAGGAATATAATCAGCCTTTGCCAAAGACTGCTGATGAAAATGAATCATCCTTTTGAGTCTGCAGGTGTAAAAGATTTTATTAAATTAAAAGTACAGGGATTAACAGTAACAGCCAGTGGTCAGCATGGAGTATTTATGAGGAAAGACTGACAAGCCACACGATTATGCTGCAAAACCCTGATAAATGAGAATTACAGGGTAGAATGTAAGTGGTATCCCTGAGAATAACAGTGCCAAGCAAAGCAAAAGAAAATGCAGAATGAAGTATTAAAGAGCTTCTTAGCAATTACTGCTAGTCAGAAACCATTCATGTACCTACCCTTTACTGGTCAAGAGGAATGAACCCCAATCATCCAGTCTGCCATTAAAGCACGGAGAAACAACTAAACCAGAGATTAACAGGACTAGGAAAATGCATTTTTCTTTGCATATTTAATTCCCTTAAGGAAAACATTCTCATGAACTTTGAACATTTTCCCACTTTTCCAATAGTGACAAACTCTCAACATTTAAGTTGCATTCCCACCTTTAATGACTTATCTTTTCCTAACAGACATCAGGTAGATGCCCCAGCACATATGCCAAGAATGATCCTTCAGATACTCTGAGCAAAGCAAAACCAACAGCAAATCCTCCAACATCTTGGTTATTTACATGTAGGTTGAATAAAACCATGAATAACTTCATTCAGAAATCGTTCACTGTCAGAGGAATGGATTATATTTTTCATTTACATGAGACCTAGTCTAGGTTATGAACATATCTCCTCTAACTTTTATATATTGTACTCTCTCCCCTCCATTAGAGGAAGAAGTCGTAGCAGACTTCCACTGAGAAAGAAGCAGATAATCTCTATTACTTACAAAAGTTGTATTTTCCAATAATAGTGTAGTTGTATTTGTTTCTACATTCAGTTCCACAACATGTCCATTCCTGGTTTTATACACCACTGCTGTATCTGCAACAACAAAGAAATAATCAGTCAGCAAACACACTGAGAATTTAATACATCTGTAGAGAAAACCAGCGTGTTGAATTAATTAGAGTATCCTTATTACAACACTCAAACAAGACAGAAGTTTTGTTAATTTGCCTCATGAGCTTCAAAATTGCCCCTTTATGCCCTACAGCATGCTCACCTCATTCAATACAAATATATTTTGGCCATAAACCAAAGTAAAGTTCTGCAAAAAGAAAAGCTGTTGCAGGGCATCATATTTACATGTCTCCTTAGAAGTGATTCCAACAAAACTTCTGTACTGTTCTCTATTTCTGGTGACTGGATGGACAAAGTTATGACTATTTTAAGATAGTCCATATTCTGTAGGATTCGTGCTGGGCCAAAAAATACCGAAGTTTTGCATGAGGTGAATGTTAGCAAAGGAGGATTAAAGCTAAGTATCCACTTGCAGATCATTTAAAACACTGTGAGGTGAATTGTTACAACTTTTTCCTTCTTCCACTCACTTGATTTATCACTTCTTATGAGAAAAATAATCTAACACCTCAAGAAAACAAAAAATTTGAAATTAATTGTGATTTCTATGAAAAATACTTTTTATCTGCTTGTACCAACCCCTGCAAAATTACCAAGAAATACACAATGATTACATCAGCCTTGATTAAAAAAACAAAAGTTCCAGATTTCCCAGTATTTGTAGCAGGATTGAATAGATTGAGTGCGGATTCTTTCAGATTATTTAAAACCCATGTAAGAGATTTATACTTAATGAAATGAAACTATTTTATTACAACAATGTAAAAAGCATAAGAAAATTTCTAATCGAGCCTAAAGGAAACACAAAAGAACTTTCCTAATCCTCAGTAATGTCTGAGAAACTCATTACAAATCCCTGAATTTTAGGAAGTGGGAAGTAAACACAACTGGAGAAAAAGGTTATGCTATCATAAAAAAAAAGTTTTGGCTTATTCAGAAAGATGTAGCTCTATTTTAATTGACTCCACAGGAACTCGAGATATACAGCACTAGGGAACGTCCTCTGGTATGTTCTCTAAAATTAATGAAGCCTCATTTGAAGAGCTTACTAAGCTATTTTAGGACCATGGCTGGGAAGTGGGGTGGGATTGATGGAGTTTAGGCCAATATTATTAGAGCTGCTGTTTAGGAAGGCAAATCAGACTGTGAACTGTGGAATTAACAGCAGCTTCTTTTAAAGAGAGATTTCAAATACTCATTTTGAACAGAAAGGAACAGCACTTTGCAGACAGTTATTTGGTTTCAGGTTACTAATTACAGAACATGATCGTTTCTGTGGCTTCCTTCAGGCTATTTTTTATGCATTCTTTTAGGAACCCCAGCACTCAAAATCCCCAGGGACACTGGATCATGGGGCTAAGTATTATAGAAAAAAATAAAGTTGTCTGGCTAAAGAGCTGCCCTGGTTATGACTGAACCATAATGTGAGAAGTGGCATAAATAACCCAGAGACTGACCAGCAGTGCTCCAAACCCTGCATTTTGGCTCCATGGGTGACACTAACGTGCTGCCCAAACCCAAATGAGTACAGAATGTTACTCCTCATTTATCTACTCAATCTGTCATTTGTCAACAGGATTTAGAGCATTGTGCCTCATTAGCTAATCCTACCAAAACCAAGTCACTCAAATAATGAACTTCCCTTAAAATTCCTAAGAGGACCATGAATAAAGTACACAGTCCTAGGGCTCTTCTTGCAAGTCCTCCACGTGGTGTGAAACAACATTTGGAACAGCAAATTCTGTGAGAGACATAATTGAAAGCCTTTGTTCTAAAGTTAGAAGAAAATTTATTCAATCCATCAGAACAGAAAACTGAGTGAGACCTCTTGAAAAGGCAGGCTTTACTGGACAGGAATCACACCTCTCTCTGAGCCTGGATCAGTACTTAACTCCTGAAGTGCATAAATCAAATGAAAGCTTGCAAAATGTATGGAAGTTCACAGCAAAGGATTATAGCAGAATACCACACAAACACTGAGCATAACAGTCTTCAAAAGTAATCACAGTAATTAACATGGAAGTCCCATTCCAATCAATATCTTGTCAGGCTGGTTAATGTGATAGCTGATGGTCACACCACATGATGATGATTTTCTTCATTTATAGCTCAAATGCAAATATGAGCCATAACCACACATTTATTTTGAGATTTTTGTTAAGTAGAGTCAGAAATTCTACAAAGGAAAACAATACCTAGTCCTTAGCATCATCCATTTGCACACTGGAAGGATTTGTTTTGTTTATTATCTTGGTGCCTTCACCACAAAGAGGTTCAGGGACCTCTGACACTTCACAAAGCCACTCAGAGAAGTAGAGTTCTTACTTCAAAGAAATTTTCATTTAATTTCAAACAAAGAGTAGTATCATGTGAAAAGCTCTCAGCGGGGCACAAATTGCAGCACTGAAGAGCCACATTACTGATCTGAGGACATCACTGGAATAAAAAGCATTCTGTCTTAAGCAAAGGAGAACATGAGGAAGCCTCTGGAAAGAAGATGTGTTATCAAGTCACCAGCCCTGGATGATGCACACAAAAACAGTCTTAAAAAAAAAAACTGATTGAAAATTTCCTACTTATAATAGTTCCCAAACTTCTGAAAAGTTTGGAAAATCCACAGCATTGAATAACTGATTAGTTTATTCTCTTTTACTGAAACATGAAGACAGACAACCAAGGGTCTGTACATAAGTTATCCTGCCATCAGTCACAAATGAAATAATGGCATGATAAATCCAGGATTCTTCCCACAAGAAGAGTGGCTGGCAATATAATTAATACCTGATAGCACTTCACAGAACATAGATCTTGTTAAACGAATTTGAGGGTGCTGTATTTTACACAGGCAACCCTGCTGAACCTTTGTATTGGGTTTTCTTGCAAGGTGTTTGGTTTATTTTATGACATCAAAATCTTACATTAAAAATAATTAATGGAAAACACATTGGGAGGATTAAAAACAATATCACTAAAAAAATTAAGTGGTAGACAAGGTTATAATACACAACTATCTCTGGGAAGAATTGATTCCATCTTGATTTTGACCTTATTTCTAAGGCAGACTGAGAAGGAGGCTGCCTAATGGACACCTCTGCGGGACAACTTGATGCTCAGCAGGTTCTCTACAACTTATCTGTCTTTTGCAAAGAATGCAACATTAAATAAAATATTACATAAAAACAAACTCCAAACAAAAATTCTCTAGGGATTGTCACAGCATAATAAATTCACCTTAGTCAGCAACAAACATCCTCTTACATAATTGCCTTAGCTGCAGAATCAACAATAATTTATTTTATCATTGTGAAGCTAAATGTCCAAATTCTTATGCTATTGTATGTTTTTAAAATGAGTATTTTTATCATCTCATCTATCTCTAGGCAAACAATATGGAATATATGTTCTGCTGAAGTGATTAATCCATACATTTTAAATCACAGTTTGGATGTATATATGAATATTATAAATATAGCCCACAATGACACCACTATTACATAAATACATGATAATCATGATAATCTCAAGTGTTTTTTAAAATAAAGGCAGTATTTTTATAAACAGCTTCACTACAACTTTGTTCCTGGTTTAGGTTCAGCACTGGTAAGGGTTTTAAGATCAGGGTATGAGTTGGCAGGAAATGCAACTCAGTGCTGTGCCTGGTGTAATATAAATTGTTCCAGGGAATGTCAAAGTACAGGCAAACTATCATAAAATGAAGAGAAATCAATGCAAAACTTTTCATACTTGACAAGTAGCTTGACCCCCATCAATTTTCCAATGATTTCTTTACCTCCATTTATTGAATTTACCCCTGTTTATTGAATTGCCAACATACTACCATGTCCTAAATGCTAGAGAATTCCTTTGCAGCACTCACAGCTACACATGGCATCATATATGTTCACATGAACCAAAAAAATCCAGGCCCTTGCAAATTCTGATGAAAAATCCTGTACTATTTAGGGGGGAAATGGACTAACTTCCATCCTTACACACATCACCATCACTGCAAATCAACCCCTCAATTGTTCTGGTGCAAGAATTTGGCCCAGGGTCTATATGGCCTGTAATGATTCAGGTTTCTGACAACAGGACATGGAATGGTGATGGTTCATTTGAAAAATATAAACTTTAGTTTCATGTGTCACTGAAATTAAGCAACCCATCTTGTAATTAAGTTACACAGACTGGCTTGTAGGACACTCTACCACATCCTTACAAGTCTCTTGATTTTTAGTCTGGTGTTCCACTCATTTTCACATCACTATTGATCCAACTTTTATTAGTTGGAAGTTTTCTTCTTTTATTGGTGGTATTTGCATCTTTAGACCTGTTTGTGACACAAAAGGCTCCAGGCTGCCTAACACATTATTTATTTTATTTATCCTATGAAGTAACTCCAACTCTCCCTGTATGCCTTAAGCTGTTGGCACAGGGGCTGTCTGCACGTTGCATGCTGCAAGTCAAAAGAAAGGGGCTTGTGTCCTTCATGTGAATGAGAAAAGGGGATGTGAAATGTTTTGTCATTTCTGCAGGTCTCTAAATTAGGGATACTTGACAAGAGATCACAGACTAATAGAGATTTGAGACATGACCAGTAAAATAAGTACTAAAAGTCTTCTGTGTTGTACTTGGAAAGATCCAATAGCTTCAGGAACAAGTGGGGCTTCCTTGATAAAGCATAAAAGCAGGAATCCTGCCCTGAATTCCCTGTTTGGGAATCACAAGCATCACAGGCTACTCATCTTAGCCAGGCAAGACCTGTATTTCTACCTACTCTATTCCATTCTCAGAGGTTTTAAGCAATGATTTTTCACCGATGAATACACATCAAGTTATTCTTTAGCCTCCAGTAGTCATCATGGCAATCCAGACTCATTATAAAACTAAAATCTGCCTGGCCTGTAAATCTACACTGCCATCATGTTCAGTGAGATTAACGTGAATAATGTCTGCAGCTGCAAGCACTGAGGAGAACAGCATCAACAACATTCCTTTGGTTGTAAAAAAGACTTAATTCACAGTATCATAAATATATATTTTTTTCTTGCCAAACAAAAGACTTTTGGTAGAATATTTGCTAGTTTTTTATTACTTCTTGATAATAAGGTTTATCACATGGTAACTTCTGAGATAAACTTGTGTGGATTAATCAATTTTAATGGCTACTGGCCAGGTCCAGCTTGCTAGGACCTGGCTCAAAAGTGGTTCAGAATTTACTAATACTGATATTGAATAGTTTGATCAAAAAAATATTTGTAAAGAAGGTACACAGACTGCTAATTGCTGGTTATTTGCACAGAGCACTGTAAATCTTAGCCTAAGCTAATTGCCCAAAGGAGATCAGCACTCAGGCAGTTTTGTGCATAGAAACCATCAGATATTAAGGCAATTTATCAAACAGTCTTGAGAGAGCAAGTATCATCTAAAAAGTGAAGGAAAGGGAAGGAAATAATTCAGGAAATTATGAAAATCTGATCCATAATATCTAGAATAAGGAGGCCTCAGGGTAGTCTTCTGAAATTGCTGACAGTGTTAACCTGAAGATTGCTAATGCTTGTTTTCCCACTGAAAATATTTACTAAGTTTTGGTTTGTTTAAGTAAAACTCTGCTTTGCAGCACAAACAGCAGCGTTAGCAAGTCAGAGTCCTCTTCTTCCTTATATTTTATGTTCTTTTTTTAATACAAACATACAAGAAGGTTGATACCTTGCAGTCAACACACATCAGTCAAACTTTGCTGTACACAGTATTATTAGAACTGCAGATGGCATTTCATCAAATTGATTATAGAAAATGTCATGCTAATTAAAATAGAGAATGCCTTCTGATTTAATAAACCGGAGGTGCTAGACAAATCTTTGTCTAATGAAGTGTTTACTAATTAAATAAAATAGTCATTTACAAAGATATTGGAGATACAGACCAAATTTCAATACGCTAGCAAAGTCACGTGCCAGCTGAGCAAGATTTCCACTGCTTTTCTAAAAGTTGAGGCTATTGTTAGTAATGCTCTCAAGACACAAATTATTCTGCACCAGTTTTATAATGCAATGTATTCTTATATTGTACTCTTCCAGACAATCCTTTAGTATGTAGATTTCCTACTCAAAATGACTTGCAAAGTTGCACACACAGGTAATTCCCATCCTTTCTGATTTCTGCTTCCTCTTCCCATCTATGCCCAGTGCAAACTAACCAAAAACCAGACAGGGATCTTATGGTGCAGTAGCTACAGAAATGGAGGCAGCAGAGTCAGAGTAGCACCCTGCCAGGCACAAACAAATTAGGTCTGCTCTTCCTACCTTTTTGAACTCCAGAATGAAGGCATGGATTGACTAGAAAATTCAAATTTCCATCCATACTCAATGTACCTTCCCCTTTTCCTAATCTGGCCATTGGTTTGCAGAGCAAGTCATGCTCAATTCATGCCAATTTTCAGTGGTCCCATTTACTTCAGCATATCAAAGTATGAAAATCTTCAGCTCTTCAACTCTGCTCAACAGCCAATATCGATCTATAAAATCAATTTCTTCCCTGCCATGCAACTGCACAGGATCATGCCTCAGTATCACATTATTCCCACGCCAGGACTTCAGGCAGGAAAGAGGGCCCAGACAGCTCCTGGATATTAATAAATCCACTAGGGGACTGATTTACAAGGAAAAAAAAAAAAAAAAAAAAAAAAAAACCCAAAAGGGCAGTTCAGCCAAGCCTCTGGAGCTTGAATTGCAGCAGATGAGGAAACTTTCACTGCTGAGCTGTGGGGAAGCAGTAAGGACAGGGACCAGAAGCCACAGGTTGTAATGTCTGTGACAACCTCAGCTGGCAGAACATCACACTGTCTGCTGCCTAAGTCACTTCTGGACATGTTGGAGAGATGGAAACACAAGGGAAGGTGCTGAATTACTTCACAAAGACAACAAAGATCGAGGCAAGATAAATTGAAATCCATGTGATCACAGAGAATGCAGCTGAATAAAGTTGCAGTGACAGTCCTGGGGCTCTACCCAGACAATCCAGGTGTGCTGTCAGGTCAGTTTTCACAGGGAAACTAAACCATACATTCCTCTTCTGTGTACTGCCATGGTAATGGAAAGCTGTTCTAATTTCAAAATTTCCAAGTTTTTCCTAGAAGTTTAGCAAATAACTCATAACTTAAATTGTAACTGTCTGAGGGCTTTGGTTCTGCCATCCGTGACACAGAGCAGCAACAGCTGGCTGCAGCAATTTCTTCTCCAGTCTTCCTGGACAGACAAATTGTCATGCAGTTCTCTTCTGCTCCCCTGGGACTCTGCTTGGGAGTGAGTGAGGGCAGCACCTTTCCATAGATCTGCTCACTTGGAACGTCTCAAATCCAGGCTGCCCCAGCAGGGTCTGTCTCAAGAGCACACTCAGAGTAACACAGCTACAGCTGAGCTCCAGCTCTCCAAAATCATCAATATGCAAGATACTGACATTGTTTAAGGAGCTAACAATTAGAAAAAGTTGAAAGAAAATAAGAGCTGTGCCATAATTATTCTCCTATTAGAACAATTAAAAGTCTCCCTCACTTTAGAACACAACTGGTCAAAGCACTGCAAAGCAGATTAACAAAAACAAATGAAAATGCAAAGATCTAAGTGTGTGCCAGCATTAATGGAATGCAGTTATCTAACCCAAAGAGCAATGAGCTGACGGACTAAAGCACAAAATGTGACTTTTTATACCACACACACTTTCCCCACCCCACTATTCATAACACAGAAATCTCCATCTGTACCTCTGTCATTACTTAGAGGAAAATGTTAAGAGATATTCATCCCTCCTCTTAGAGCAAGGCACTAAACATGATTTCATTGTGTTAAAAGCTAGGGTAATAGACTTCAGTCTATTAGCCCATTCCAATTTGTTTGAATTGCAATTAACAGTAAATCAGCACCAAAAGAAAGGGAGGGGAAGTGGCTGCAGTCATGGCAGACAGCGAGCCTCCCTTCCAGGCCACATCACTGCTCGTGTGCCACTCAGCTTTGGGTACCTACACTTTTCTTTAGCTATTGACTGTGTTAAAAAAAAAAGAGATCGGGAGAGTCTTCAAATTAGTCAAAATACTAAAAATATTTAAAGACGATGAGTGGTGAAACTTCTCACAACACTTTGGTTTTCTCAGCCCACATTACACGGTGATGGCAAAACATCAAACATTGTTATTTTGCCAGCTCCAAAATTTCTGACAAAACTCCTCAGTTTCCCCAGCTACTTGGAAACGTTTTTGCTCTCCTGCTTTGCACCAAGGGCCATTACTGAGCCAGATTAGTAATGGCCTCAGACAGCTGTTGTCCAAATAGTGTACATGTCCCTGGACTGCTGAGGAAATTAGGGAACAAATTCTCCGTTTCAGTCACACATCCTATTCCAGCCTCTTCCCCAGAGGGATAATGAAGTACCACAATAGAGAAGCACTTCTCTGGCAGCCTTGGGAGTTGACCTTTCTCCTGAGCCAAGCCAAATGGAACACAGACAACTCCACTCTGGAGCCGGCAGCGTGGCCCGGGCCAGATTTCACACAGATTGCTGAATTGGCAAGGCTACACTCTGGAGAAGACAGTCATTTCAATGAAGGAAGATTTATGTGCTTCTCATTTATAAGTGCAAATCTCAAATAAAACTGAGTATTTCAGCTTGGAGCAGGAATGTGAGATTCCCAAGTCTTTCAAACAAATACTCCTGAGGGCTCACCACTGACCCTGCTTCTGCAGCGCTCCAGATCCGGCGCTTCCTAGAAAAGCCCAACAAGTGAGAAAGTTAAAATTCAGTGGCTATGTACACATCCCAGGAAAAGACCACTCTCTGGAGCAGCCATAGGACTGCAGTTTTCTCACTCCCTTTTTGTCCCCCATCTCAGCAAGCTGATGCAGGCAGAGCTGGTGGCTCGGTGCCCACGCCTGGGCAGTGCCAACATCGCTGCCACGATACCCACGTGGCCCTAGGGCTGTCCTCAACAAGCTCTGATGCAGCTCCTGGGAGGCTGGTACACCCAGCAGAGCATGTTCAAGGCAAACAAAGGTCATGGTCTAAGATTTCCAGGTGTACACTGACAATGCTGAGTTGTTGGTTTTATTTTATTTTGTACTACCAAAGGATAAACAAAGTATTTCATTATAAAAATAAACAAAAGTAGGCAGCTTTCTGTTCACCATTATTTAACCTGCTTTTTTCCAAATTTCATTCTGATTTATGAGAAAAACATGTTGATTAAATGAAGATCGTTAGCTCTTAAGAATTATCATGCACCCAGTAATACATAAATCACATCAAGGCACTGTTTTGTGGTTTTATTTGTATATTTTTATGAACTTTAAATACCTGTCCATATTAAATTTAATTTAATAATTTCTACTGATCAGTCATCTGTACTTTGAATAGAAATTACAGATTCAAGAGTCACATGTGCCATTAAGAATTTTTGCCCAGAAGTATTAAATACTGTGTGTCCAAATTCAGCTCACAAAATGAAAGCAATTTAGGTGCTGTTTTCATATGTGTTCATCACCTACCATTCTACTGAAGTTCTTGGGAAATAACCATGCTAGGTAATTGGAAAATTAAATGGTGAGTTTGTAGGTATCTAATCAGCATAGATATGGAAACACAGATTTGGCACCAGCATTTGAAAACACTGGCAGAATTTCCTTTGGCACTCACTGATTTTGGATGCCATTGTTTTTTCTGCACATGTGACTGCACTGCTCTGCTGCAGTGTGGGGAATTGGACAGGCAGTGCCAGTGACTGAGGAGCACCAGGACAATGCTTGGCTTGATCCAACAGGTCCTGCCCTGCCTGGCACACTCTGGCAAACTCCCCAGGAGCAGGAGGAAAGTCTGGAGAGGAAATGACCAAGGAAAGTGCCTTATTCTCAGGATGCAAAGAGAAAACTTAGGTGTAAGCTCAAACAAACAAGCCTTCTGATCAAAACACATCAACATTAAGCTTATACTGGCCTGGAAAGGATTCTGACTGCATTTTGGAGCACTTGGCAACAGATTTGACTTGGCTCAGAGATGAAGTCTCAGTTCCAAACAGAAAGAGACACAAGCAATTAAGTTTTTGTCTTAACATTATCATCATAAGCTTCACTTTACTTCTTTCAAAATTACAAAGGTGACACATTAGTAAGGGACATTTTGTGGAGCTTATCTCTACAATTAATTTAAAATAAAATGTAGCTGAAGGGGAATATTACAAGAAGAAGAAAATCAAGGAGAGGTTGAACAATGGCATTCTTGGCAAGCCAGCAACTGTTCTTTACCAGCACGAACATTTAGTAGCAATTTCACAGCATTCCCAACAAAAGGAGGAGCACAGACCTCTTCCAGGTGTGATGTGCAAGTGAAACAATAGACCTTTTCTCCATGCTTTAGTCATACATGAGTTTCAAAGCATAAATATTTAAATTATGATTCCAAATTTATCCAAAGAATTATTCTATGCAATTACACCTCTTACCTGCTTCTGATCAGAGAATTCAAGCAATTCAGCTTTTATTCTCCATTTGAATTAGGCCCCCCTTTCAGATTAACATTATTATTCATTTTATTATTTTCTGGTTTTCTCTAAGTAAAAGAGTCATTTTTTTTCATTGCAATGCTAACTTCATTAGTAAGTCCATACTTGCTCAATAACTTCGTTAGACACATTGAAAAGTTTCAGTTCAAAGTTTAGCACACCTGTGTGGATTTTTTTTTTTTTTATTTTTGTACCATAAAAAAGGAGGAAAGTAACTGGAAGGATTGAACAAAATAGAGTGCCAAGACTGAAAAATATATACCTGGTGCCCATAATTAGCAATTATTAAAATAAATGGATCTTGAATAAGCACCACTATGTTATGAGGAGAGCCTGAAGAGAAAGATTCTGCAATATTCTCTTCTACTCCATTACCAAGGATATAAGGGCATGCAAGAAGGGCGGATCCAAAAATATTAGCAGGAACAGAATCTGTTTTGGTGCAACTGTGCCTTTGGCAGAACATCCATATTTTCAAGCCTAAACATTTTGCTTTGGACGAATATTAAACATCTTGCTAAACGAGGGATCTTAAATTTGTTTACACATACTCATTTTTATCAACTTCAGTAAACATTTTCCTGATGGTGAAATTGTCAAACAGGTTTTGTTCCGTTATCTTCTTTTATCACGCAATTAAAAAAAAAAAAAAAAACAACCCTTCATGCATAATCGAGACTCAGACAGAAAAGCTCCCATATTTCCCAACTGCAGATCATTTTAAGCAGTTCTAAAGACAAACTTATTCTAGTTTACAGGTTGAAATTTAAGCCACTACAGGGAAGCCACTTAACAGTTCAACATACTCATATGCAGTATAAGAACGTGATACTGTCTTCCAAATTATATATTCCAAGTACACAAAGGCTGGACAGTCAGAACTGATGGAAACACAATAGACTGCATTCATTTTATGCAGTAGATTCAGAGATTTCAAGGCCAAAAGAGCCCATTATGTACTTCTATCATGAGTTCTTTCAGGGCCCAGATTACAGGATTTTGACCTGCAATTCTGGCACCAGGCCTGTAATTTCCTGTTGGGTTTTCCTTTGTTAAGAGCAGGCAGGCTTGCTTTAAACACTTCAGTGCAGAATCCACCATAGCTCTTGATATAGTATTACAAGCTGACACAGGGAAAAAAACAAATCCTACTGTGATGCCATTAACACCTTACTTAAAGACCCTTCACCATAATAATGCCTGTGGGGAATTAGTAATAAAAGAAATCCATTTAATTTTACAGTGCAATGTGAAGCACACTCAGGAGATGCCAGAAACCAGAGACTGATCTGCTCTGTTCTGCAGAGTGCCCACTTCAACTGCCTGAATCCAGTCTGTGCCACTGAAACAATCCACTGTCAGGCTAAGAACACAGGTTATGGGATGCAGTGATGCATCCAACGACCAACTACTCAATTTCCATTACATAATTTTAATTAAGATGTGCATTTCCATACTCCTCATAAAATCACACATATTCATCTGCACAGAGCACAAACATTCCTTTTCCTGCGGGGGCATTTTCCCTAAACATGAAACCCAACAGGAAGTGACAGCATTACTGTCTCTGGAACACTTTCACCTTGGACAAAAAAACCCCAGCATTGGATCAGCTTTCAATGCACAGCCCTGAACAGGAAACAGAGGTATTCCACCTTTTTTCTCCAAGAAAAGAACCCAGAATTGGAGCTTTCCAGGAAGGAAACTACTTCCTAGGAAGAAAATAGCTACTACATTTGAGGATAGATGTCTTGTTTCAAGCAGATGCCAAGAGCCCTTGGCCTGATACCAGTGACTCTAAGAAAGACTTTTCACATTCCTTACTCAGCAGCAAGGCAGAGGAAGAAAAGCTTCCAAGCTCCCTGGAGTGAAATATCAGCACTATGAGTCTGTGATCAGTGATGAGGACATGCTTGGCATATTTGGTTTTGGGAGAAGAGAAAAGAGGAGAGAGAAGCTCTTTAATTCTCACTTTAAAAAAAAAAAAAAAAAAGAAAATATAGAGTAGCTAGCTCTTGGCAGGAGCAGGTTACTTATTCCATACAGCAAGGAAAGCAGCTGGGAGAAAACTGTAACTTTCAAAATATTTGAATCTCATCACTGACAAAGTCTGGCACAGCTTGGGTCTGGTGCTTGCTGCAGGACTTCATCACTGTTCTTCCTACCTTCTGGGAGAAATATCAGGAGTACACAACATAAAGAGCAAAGAAAAATATATTCATTTTCAGTAAATAAGCAATACCTACCGGAGTACCTATGAAACATATGAAACATAATTTTATGAACATTATGAAACATAATTTTATTTTCAGCTATGAAAAGACAAAAAGTTGTCGCTCATGCTTCTGCAGTCTTATAGCCAGTTAAACACTCTTCTTCTGAAACACCACAAGGCAATGGAAATAAAACATAATGTAATTAACAATCCGCATTCCATTTTTTTCTAACCTGCTAGCTTTTTAAGACAAAAAGCTTTTGACATCTTTCAGCACAGAGTTATTCCAAGTTCTGGGTTTCTAGGTGGTACTTCTAATTAATATCTGAGATTCTACTGCATTTCTTTTTCACTTGTAAACACTCAGCTGGTTATACACACACCTGAGGGGGGATAAGCAGCCCAATGCCAGCACATCCTAACACAGTTAAATGATAAAGTGATGTGGCATCTGACTATATACAACATTTATTTTTACATATTTCATCAGATAATTTTCATACACCACTATAAATGCAATTAAAAAGTCCTGCAAATAATTACCAAATTGCAAGTATTACCTACATTGTTTAGACCACATCAGGATTTCTTGCATCTGTGTATAATATAATACTCATACTTTTTAAGAGCATACTCATCCTGTTGTGAAGTTCTACTATCTGTCTGATAAGTGTCCATACACTTAATTATTCAGTATGTCAAATTAACATCAATCACATCATGCAATGAGATTATCCATCACATACCAAGTGAATAGCTTCAATTCCAAAATTTCACAGACAGCTTATTTAAAAAAAAAAAAAATCGTTCCCATAGCAAAAATGTGAAGTAAACTCTTCTAAGTAGGAATCAACAAATGCAGTGCCTACTAAAATCATGAGTCTCACACAAAATAAAATGAGGGCAGGGGGATATCCAGCACTCAGCAGCTGAGACGTGTGGCTGAGCACGGGGGCACAGCGAGGGAAGAGGAGGAGGATGGTGGTTGCAGTGGTCCAGGCAAATGTGCCTGGGAAGGGCTCATGTCTCAGACCAGATCTGAACCTGCTCCTCTGGCACAGCACCAATCACATAATCTAGATAATGAATTCATGTAGATCTACTTGTGCACTAGAGATGCTGGCCAAACTAATGAATAAATAATCAATATAATAGAAAACATGTATCAGCAAGTGCAAAACTAATGGGGTTTTTTTGCCCTTTAAATAGGTTTTTCTTCCATATTTATACTTTAATAATTTCTTTTGGTAAATGTCAAATGAAACATCTGAAAAATAAGTCAGTTTAGAGGAAATGTTAAAATATTTTAAAGCTTAATACATTGAGGCAACTGCTGACTGGTAAGTCATAGAAGCAAAACCCTGACAGCAAACCCCAACAGTGACAAGGGCACTGCTTTCTACATCACTTACACTGTATCACATCCAGAGTGTTTTGCCTGTCACCCAGAGCAACTTCAGCTATAAAAGCATCCTGTGTATCCTTTGAGTCAGAGAAAATATTGAGAAGCTTGGGTGCAGAGCCAGCTCATAATTCTTTATTCTGGGATTGCTCGTGGTGCCCCCGCCAGTGATGGAAGAGCACTCTGATGTCTTCAGTAGAGGGCAGCAAAATTTGTGGTGGCCAGGAGAATTCAAACCAGTCATCTCTTCCATTTGGACAGCAAATAAGATGGACAGCATTTCTAGCTCAGTCATTATGATATTTACGTTATTATGTTTATTTATGGCTCCACATCCTTACACTGGTAACATATTGTAATAAGAACTGAACCAAGGCATGCAAAAAACTTGAGCTCAGAGAGCCAGCTGTGAGAGTCATTCCTGCCCAGGGCCACTAGAAAAGGGATCCTGCACTGTATTTCATGGGAGAAACTGTTGTCTAGAAGAATGCATACAAAAATAAGTTCCTAGTTTTCCTTCTGCATTTCTTCTCCAAGACATGCCATTTCCAACAGTCCTAGGTTGCATCAACCAGAAAGTTAAAACATTTATTATTAGTCTAACCCTTGGATTACTATCTGGGTTTTTTTTCATTCTTTTGTTCTGTTTTCTTCAGGCTTAAACTCTATTTACATCCAATTTTTCCATCTGAACTGAAGGCTGGATGATAAATGGGTAACACTTTATGGGGTTGGTTACCTGATGACAGTTCTAGAGCAACTCGTACAGAGACCAGAGGCAGTGACACTGAAGACTAAAGGGAGTGTTAAAATCACCAAACCTGACCTCTTACACATCATATTGGAAAACTAAACTACCGAAAAGCCAGAAATTCTTCTGAAAAGGCAGCAACAAGAAGACATAAATATGCCAAACAGAGCGTAACTTAAAAGAACGTGTTTAACTGCAATAGAAAGTGTACATGAGCCAATGCCCTAGTACCTCATTAATATTACAAAGGTATTTGTAGATTCAGTGTTTCTTTAGAGAAGATCACCTGAACTCATTAAACATGACACAAGAACCAATAAATAAAAATTTGAATCAGGGTTGGCTAGATATAGTAGTAAAGGAGGAATCTAATTTTTTAATTTCCCTAAATTTTTAATCTCCCTAAAGCTTATAGATAAAAGGAAATTAATTACAACCAAATAAAAACAAAATCCTCAAACAAAACCAACAATCAAAACCAAAATCCAGTTTTCTGATATTCCACATTCAAGTTAAGAATCTGCATCTGTTACCAGTCATCCATGAGATAGAAAAAGACAAGAAGGAGATGCCCTTTCAGAGAAGGACACTCAGTGCACAGAATGCATTTCCAAATGTGCTTCATCTTGGTGGAAAGCATCTTCTACAAGAGGCTATAAACTCTCTTAACTGTTATGAAGATAGAAAAGATGTGCGGACTGTGCTACAGAAGACAATTATCATTGCTCATAACAGAACCAGAATGAATATTTATGATCTAGATCAAAAAAATAAAATAATTGGTATTTACTTGCTTATACAGACAACATGGCAAAATTCTTGCAGGTTGTAAATTTTAGCAGTGCATTCCTTAAACTAATCTTTCCCCCTCACAGGAAATGACTAGCACTAAGGAAGACTATTCTCATTACAGAAGACATAAGAGATTATTTCAGCTCACCAGCTGGTGATTCCTGTAACACAGAGAGACATACAAACCCAAAATTTTCCCATAAAACTTAAGAGTTATATTTTGCATTCAGTCAACATTAAGAGTTATTGCTATTCATGAAAGGCCCGTGCAGGTAATACTTGAGTGTTACAGGAAATTCACGGACAGCAAATAAAAGGCACTGAAGCACAAAGTCAGCTCACTGGATTTCAAAAGCAAATTCATACTTACAGACAAAAATTTCACAGTCGCTTCAAATATAACAGCAGGCAAAATGAGCTGAGAAATCTCCCTTCCTCAGACTGCTATTTTTCAATAGATGGAGAGGATACCTGGGTGGCTGCCCCAGACATTGGTCAGGAGTGATCCTGGAGCAGATCTCAGCGAACCTTCGGCGCAGACGAAGCTGTCAGAGCCTGAATGCAAAATCAGGGCCTTTGTCATGAGCCCAGTGCAGGGGTGGCTGCACAAGGACAGCAGCTGTGCCTGGAGCATAAATAAACAGGGGGAGCAGAGCTTCCCCTCGAATCATGGAGCAGTCACTCTTACAGAAATAAGGTGGCACAGGACAGGAGGGGAGGTGTGGGTGACTTCTGTGCCACTCTGGCTACAAAATGAAAGTGTGAATTTCCAGCAGAAGCAACAGCACATCAAATGTGTGACCTTCACCAATGGCTTTTTGTAATCTTGCAAGGACTTTAACCTCATTATATTCTAGGTGCAGCACTTTATATGGTGCTACCTGTAATACCTCCTCTGTAATTTTGCCTTTTAAAGCTACATACTAATCAATTTAATATGGTGTGTGGTACCACCAGGCAGACTTCCCATTAAATAAGGCCATTTGGAGGGTTTTAGTAAGTCTTTATCACTTGGTGTCTAGTTTATAACTGTGCATAGTATTTCTCAGCACAGATTTCCCCAGTATTGATGTAAGGTAGTAGCACAGGCTGTAATTATTTAAGTAAAAGACACAGTGCCTTGAGATATAACTGGCTTTGAGACAAAAATCCTACATCCAGCTTAACTAAGTAACCACATCAACAACACCTGCAGGGAACAGTGGCAGTCCAAGAGAGAAAATGAGTGCTTACAGCTTAAAATTCAGCTTCAGAATTCTGCAGTATCTCAATCCTTCCAGAGAACTGAATTCTTCTCTCTGCAGACTGTATTCTGATATTGCCTATCAGTCACATGCTAGCCTGTGATATTTCTTTTTAATGGGAAAAATTACATTTTATGGCATATATAGCAGATATAACATTAGCACTTCCTCCACAAATCTGTAAAACAGTGATCTTAGCACTGAACATAACAGAAGCAGAGTCACTATAAAGTACATTATACTCCCATTTTTATTTTAATGATTCCCTATTTTTTTTAACACAGAGAGGAGACACTCTGCTTTTCCCTACAGATGTTGTGATGACTGATGATTCCTGCACCTTCAACTTTTATCAATATTAACTGATATTGCAGAGAGGTTGCAGAGAGAAGTCTGAAAAAGCTGGGCAAAAGAAGACTTACAAAATAAATTTCATACAGTTAGAAGTTTTCATTAATTTCTCCAAAGGATTACTTTTTAGTTCTAAAAGAGAAGTTATCTCTGTGGCAGAAGATAGAGGCACCTTGGAATGGGGGGAACCATACTGAGAGTTTGAGTATTTGGAGAGTAAGTATTTTGGAGAAAGGAAATAAGAAAATAAAATCACTTAGATCAGCTTTTGAAAACAGAGCTCAAGCTGTCTGCTTCAGCTGAAAACATTTTACCACTACGCCTTCTGACATAACAGATGGCACTGTCACCCAAGGAAGCACAAAATCAGGTTCAAATAACCTCACAGGCAATCACAACGGTCTAAAGTCAAGTTGTGGGAAGTAGGATATGACTGACCTAGCAGATAACCTGTCCCTGTCTCAACCTTTGTGTGGGTTGGTCTTAACTTTTCAGACTGATTGAACTGAAAAGACTGAAAAGAGGTTTGCCACATCTCTAAAAAAATGTCAGAAACACTACAAGACAGAAAAGAACTTTGTCTTCCTTCCTGTTCCATGAATTGTTTCTAAAACACTCTGTGAATCAGACCTTTACGTTTGTTCAAAATAACTAAAAGCCTCATTTACCTTGAATAAAGCTTCCCCATTTGACAAAAAACCTTAAGCTCCTCAGTATTTGAGCTGACCCACAACCAGCATTTTTACATAAATGCACACATTTCCCTCTATCTTTCTTCAGTTCAGCTGCTATAGCAAAACATTCAGTCTGTTCTTTAGCTGAAAATGAGCAACCTTCTCTCTGATATCAGAGAGGACAAAACACAATCACTTCAGTACCCACAGCAGCCAAACCTTGCTGTAACTGCATGCAACTCTTGAAAAAACTGAGAACTGCTATTATGATCAATCAGTCCTGTGAACGGAAAGACAGGCTCCAGTCACACGGGTGCTGGAGCAGTCCTACTTCTCACTCTAACAGTCTCAATTTTATTGAAAATTAGAAACTCATAGAGATGCCAACTCCATGCATACAGTGAATGCAGAAATACAATTTATATTCTTCTTTGGAGAAGCCCTAAAATAAACCCTATGATGAAATTCACTATTAGCTTTAGGATAAAATCAGTGTATTTCCATAGGCACCATAAGTACACATGGTGTTCTATATACACTTGATACTAACAAATTTCTTTTAGGGGGAGTTATATAGGTGAATATATTCTCTTTCTGATTTGGATGATTAAAAGCCCCTGGCTTCAGTGATATGTGCCCTCACAAGCCTATGTATAAACAGCTGGGCAGGCAGCAGAGGACTAAAGGCCACTCTTTTCTCACCACTGTTGAAGGTTCTCAGAGGAGTAGAAACAGTTAAAACTATCAGCAGAAATTAATTATTGTTTAGATTTTTTTCCATTCTCACCCTAGGGATGCAAAGGTCTGCGGGTCACTTGCACGCTTCTCTTCCTTTATAGATAAATCAAATTGATTGATTTGTCTTGAGATGGGGTAGAAAAATCTTGGCCACAAAGTAGACAAAGCCTACCCAGTAGAAGAATCCATTTTCTCCATTGCTTATTTTTTTTTCTTTACAAATGTATCACTTCCAGCAACAAGAAGTCAGATTGAATAAAAAGAATTATCTGACTTGTGCTACAAACAGATAAATCATCTGACTACCACACACAGAGCTTGGTTATTGTATGCTTTTTATTAAACCTATATTTGAAAAGAGTAATATTCCTGAGAAATCTCTCTTACCACCAGAGATTTCATAAGAACTGTAAAGAAACATTGTTTAATCATATCTGCTGGGCTGTGTATTTTTCACAGGATGAGCTGTTCTGGAATTAAACTGCCTGTATGTACCGTTACAGGGTTTTTTTCAGTGTGCTGCTTTGTCATATAAACCACATGTCCACGAGGAAGCCTGGGGATGCCATTCTGATCTACAGTTCCTCTGCCTCTCATGGCAAGTAGCAGCCATAACACTTCTTTGATCGGGGGGAAGAGAAGGACCTCTTCTCTAAACTGAGACGTTTTGATATTTCTAGCATTTATCTTCTTTTCCTTAAATCCAGCTAGGATTCCTTTTTTTTTTCCCCCTCCTTTTTCCTCCTTTCCTTTAGAAGATTTATGACAAAAAGCCCCACTGCTCACCATGATACCACATCAAGCACCAAGTGTTTGCATTGGGCTTCCAAAGTAACTCAAGTTCCTCCCTTTTATTCCTAGAGCAATGTTTCTTTCAGACTTTGAAACTATTAAAGATTTAAGAGTAGTATTAGAATACTAAGAGTAGTACTAGAAGCCCACATTTGAATATTACCAAGTCAGCATTAGCTGGTGCCTCTCCAAATGTTAAGAGTGTAAATACTCTCAAGTAGTACAACAAATTTCTGGTTACATTAAGCAGTATTTTTAAAACAATCCCCTGACAAATAAGTAACCATTAGAGCACTTTAGGTTGTGAGAGCTGCTGAGCAAATCTCAGGAGTAGCTAAAGGCCTTCCTACCCATGGGTTCAGTTATTGGGGTGACTCAGCTTCCAGTGTCCACAAATATGGGACAAAGTACATGATCAAGCAGAAACTATAACACACCTTCTCTTCCTTCACCATACCACTTTGCCCCTTTCCACATCTCCTGACGTGCATAAAAAGCAAATATAAATAAGTAACATTACTGATCTGCGCTTCCTTGGAAAGCATTGAAAAATCCCTACCCGTTATAAGTCGAAAGAAACCCACAGAAACATCCTGAAAGTTATAAAATACAATTCAGTGATCTGTGAAGACAAAAAGAAGTCTGTTAAATAAAGCTTCATGAATGATTCACAAGGCTCAGAACTCCCTCTATTTCCAGCAGTGATCTCAAGCCACTTTAATATTTCTAGGTAAATAATTCATGTTACTTTTGTTTCTAGCAATAACACATCCTCCAAAATGCTGGCTGCACAGTATGCTCTGCTCTTCCCCTGGATTTCCAGGTCATGCTGTCTTAAAGTACATCACTCAATTTCACTTAATTTCAGCGATCATCACCTGTTTTTGAGTATGAATAAAGAAGAATGAATAATGACCGAGAATTCAGGCATAGCTTCAGCTATGATATATGAAAATGGCCATGAACTCAGAAAAATAAAGTTGGTATCTGTACATTAGATACAGAATCACCACAAATGATGGAGTATTTCTGAGAGCAGGCAGACAGTGAAAACTGAACGCTCAGTATTTCCAAGGACAGTCCCATGATAATGTGGAAAGGCACAGAAAGATTTGAAAGGATATCTGAGTTAGAATGGTCTCCTGATACAGCCTTAGCTCCTACACTTTGCAAGGATTAAGTCTGCAAGCAATAACATTCATTGTCCCAAAAGTTGTCCTTATATATCTGCCACTTGCCGACTTGCTATGGGGAAGGCAATTATGTCACAAAGGTTATTATTTAGCAGGTTTTTGCTATCATACTGAAAAAGATCTTCCTCTACAAGATAAAATAGTACTGCTGTATCCTACAGCACACTACAGCTGTCACAGAGCTGTAAATGTTACAAGCTTATTGCCAGTTCTGGGACATTAAAAAGGTAACATCGCTTTGCGCGTGGATTCTCAAGAGCAATTATCCTGCACAGCTCCAGCTACCAGAACAAGCAGAGAAGAATACCTTTCCTGAGTTATCTGCAGAATTATCTTTCCCTTCCAAAAAACAGTGAGAGACTTGAAATCTCAGGGTCTCATAATGTGGGCCATCATGGCTACCAGCGATTATCCCAATCGCCGTGGTGATTTACGCCGGTGCTGCCGCACGGAAGAGCAAGGAACCGTGGTGGTTCTTGCTATTTGTTTCCAGAAGAGCACAGCAGTTGCTCACAATGACTACTCCTGTTATGTTTCTCCCCACCAGCTTTATGCCACAAAACCAAGATGCAAACCCATTATGATCCATCCGTGATAACGCCGGCTGAACCGCAGCACGCTCGGATACAGCGGCTATTATGTCACTCAAATGTGCATGAAATCACAAACTGGGAGGGAATACAACTATTCCAAACACAGCTGAAATCCTATTCCCTCTGATCAATAGGAATAAGTGGGCTGAGATCAATTACACCAAGCACAGTATCAAGCAATAATGTTAGTACTGCAGTGATCAAGTGAACATATGGTAATAGGGAAGCTCGAGGTGAGAGCTCAAGGAGGGCAAAGTTTTATTATTTGATATACAGCTGAAGCAGAGACAAAGAAAAATGTAATTTTCAATAATATTTAATAAATATATGCAGGTGGGAATACCTCCTACGCATTATCTGTTTATGTGTATTGGTGATCTGCTTAAAGAACAGTCCATTAATCACATATTTTACTGCAGTCAGCTTTGATTGCAAAATTGTCATGAATAATAAATAATTTCCTGTATCATCTCCAGAGGCTTAAGAAAAAATACAGTGAATTCCTTTCATCCCCATATGTATCTCTCCCACGAATTTATGCCTCTTTCAATTTCAGTTCCCCCTAAAATGATGTATTCCAAGCTTGCAAGGGGAAAGACGTGAGTTATCAGGGCACGCTTCATTCCTAAATATCAATCATTTATTCCCTCACTAGCAGTGAAATCTACTTTATCATCAGTAGTGGTGATACTCTTCGATTCTGACAGAAGCCATTGAGACAGACTTCTAACAGCAGAACAAAACAGAGTTTTATTAAGTTCCAATTGGTTTCAATGCCATGGTAATTTCACCTAATCATCAAAGACTGATTCAAGTTGGAGCTCTATACAGTTATTGATTTCACTTTGAGTTTTTTAAAAAGGAAGAGCCAACACCTTTACTTCCAACCATTAATGCAACTGTCAAGTTAGACGCTTTAGATTCTGCAATATTTAAAAGTTTATGATAAACTATGATCTGATTAGCTCCACTGACATTTAGCAACTTCTCCAATCACAGTTAAAAAAAAATTCCCTCTCTCTGCCAACTTAAAGGTACAAAGATAAAAATAAATAACACAATTACATCAGTAATATATATCACTATAATGCTATCATTAACTTAATTGACACTATGCAAATTTACATTAGCTCTGGATGTGTCTTTTATTTATAGGGGTTTTATTTTTAAATATAAAAACAGTAACCATGCCAGATCAAATCTTGAAGTTTGAGTGGGTTTAATCTACCAATTAAACTCTCAAGACGTACTTTAAAAAAAGAACCTGGTGAAAAATTGCCAGTACTTTCTTTGGAAATACAGGTGATGTTTACCAATGTGCTGGGTGCTGGCAGAAATGCTATGCAGAATTCATAAGCATATTTTAATATATTTTAAGCAGCACTTCTGTTGTCTGTCTTATTACTGTAAAAGTGAATTTCACTCTTTAGAGAAAAATATTTTCTAAGCACTGGTGCGAATTTCTCATGTTTATGTCTCAGCTTAAACATCTCTTTAGTTACTTCTTGTCCTTGACACTTGTTCTGTCCTTTCAAAAGGCAAACTTCTATAACCCTGTTATTTCAGTGTGCAACATCACAGAGGAGGGAGGAGTTTGCACTTGGGAGGCTTCCAATAATCAGATTTCAGCCCAGTCTCTATACACTGGAGATCGATATTAGAAAATAATTCCAACTTCATTGAACTGATTATAACAAATGTAGGAATCCTCAATCTCTGTTAAGATCTGCTCTCATCTTTTAACTCCAGCACTAAGGTTAGCCTGAAGCAAGATTTTCACATGCCAGCACCGCAGCAGAGTGTACTGCACATGGAAGCATCTGGGGTTTTTTCCTAATTTCTTTACAAACCTGCAGATTCAACAGACTGTGGCTAATCCACGCTGTGTTTCCAGCTCAGACAGTGCTCCAGGTCTGCGGCTAACTGACCAAACTCAGACACCTGTGAGGAGCAACACAACATCTGCAAACATGCAGGATGAACAGGTGCCTTCCCCCAGCAGAATCAGGAGCAATGCTGTGATATTTCAGCCAAGCAGCCACAAGAGCTCCAGTGTGTCCCCGGGCATGAGACCACACTTTTTCTGTGGTTTGACTCTGCCCATAGGCACCTTTAGACTGCCTACTGATTATCACTGCAATATTCTAGCACACAAATATACAGACTGGGCCGAAAGAGAAACATTCTACACAGCAGTTATGATTTTAGAAAAAAGAGGGGGTGAAATAAAAGCCATTTCTGGGAACATGAAAGATAGAAAGAAACATTTGGAAGTGAGGTTTTAGATTTTTTTTCCCCCTGAGATGTCAAACTGCACTTTCAACTCCCTGAGAACATGTAATAGGATAAAAGCAAGTCTGACAGCTATTCAACAACCCAGATCTTTCAGCCACAAAAAACAAGTTGCAGTTTTCTGTGCGCACTGCAAAGAGTAGCCAAGTCTTAGAGGAACAAAAAACAATTCAATTTTTCCTTGTCTTAGGAAAAAAGTTCACAGATACGAAGAACCTGAACAAAGGCAAGGTGCAAGCTTCTTCTCCTTGTTCTCCTTCATTTATTCAGGAGGATTCTTCACAGAAGAGGCATTCACTGCAGGAGCCTTGCCCAAGGCATGTAAATGGAAGGGGATGGATTCTGACAACCAAAAAATGCACCTTGGTACTTTAACATCCTGATTAACTCATGATTTCTTCAGTGAATTTGACTACATAACCAGCATGTGAATTATAACAATAATGACAATATAAAGCACATGTGCTTGTGTTAAAAATCTCTGTTCTCGTTTTTCTTGCCTTGTCTTTAGTTCTTTTACTCAGAGTTTGGATTAAGTTGCAGGAAACGCAGGACTTTTCTTCTGAGCAGATGTTTATTACATTCTTATCTGCGGCATTCCTGCATGGGATGCACCTCTGAGTTAAAAAGGTGGAAAATGGCCATTGAGTGCTACTTCCAAGATTATTTAAAGCCTAATTTAACCAATTAAGAATTGTCAAGTAATATGTTTTTACTTATAAACCAATACCTAACTATTCATTACCCTCATTGCGGGATTTTTGACCCAATAACAGACCCAGATTTGTGAAGAAGAAAGAAGAAATAAGGAAGAAGGAAGAAGGAAGAAGAAAGAAGGAAGAAGGAAGAAGGAAGAAGAAAGAAGAAAGAAGAAAGAAGAAAGAAGAAAGAAGAAAGAAAGAAGAAAGAAGAAAGAAGAAGAAAGAAGAAAGAAGAAAGAAGAACTAACCCACACCCCAAATCCTCCATTTTGTTGCATGCATATATATTATGTTACAATACACATTACTGTATCACATAAACCTAAAACCCAGGATTCCACCATCTCCCCCTTCCATTTGAACCATGAACACTGCTTTGTTAAACCATTGTTGGATACACTGAAGTAGACAAGGTACAAGTACCATGACGACTATGATGGCTTTGGTTTTGGGGATTTTTTGTGTTTTTCTTTAAAGAACACAAAGCCCATGGCAGGTCACTTGGCTAGGCTATACTTCTGAACCCTGGCCTTTCACCACACTGAAGAATTGGCAACATTTTCTGAATGAACCTTCCGCTTTCAGCAACTTGCACAAAAGTCATCTATCACTTTAATGTGCTCTGCACTTAGTACATGGAGAGATGCTGATCATTCTGAGACATTTTCTTTTCTACTTCTCTGGGAGAATAGTGTTCAGAATTATTTAGTTGTCACAATGTGACACAATAATGCAATAAAAAAGGCTTCACTTGGTGGTGGACATGGATGAATTTTCAGAAGTGTATAATCAACTTTTTTTGGGTCATCAGAATGAAGCACTGAGCCTTCAGTCTTCCAAATAAATGCGTTCAACTCCTCAGGACCTGAAGTGAAAACTGCAATCCTGAAAGCCCCCAATTGCTTCCTCAACACTGGGAATCCTAAATGGCAAATGAATTTACTTTTTAATGTCACCTTTTTCCAGGTGCTATAACTTCTGTACACATATTATATGGGCAGAGATGAACATTATGTCTACTTGCATTCAAGCCCCAGTCCAGATCAATACATTATCTGCCCCATAGCTGAAGTCCTCTCTGTTTCTCAACCCAAGCATTTGAAAACAGACAGAAACGGGACAGGGATCCTTCCAAACTGAGGAGAAGAAGCTTTTATTCACAGTCAGTTTGGCAGAAAATCTTTTTTATCTAGTAACTGAATAATATTCAGTCAAGATCCAGAAAAAACCTTTTTTTTTAAATCCATCTGCTCCATTAAGATTTTATATTCCATCACCTATTTCCCCTCAAAAATGATTCCAAAGCTGGGAACATCTCAGCTGGAATTCCTATACTGAACCTGCCAATTCCACATCCTGAGCTGGAAGTCATCTCTCTGCTTCTACTCCTGCTTAAAAGTTGCAGGAGCTGTGTGCTGGTACCACTTCCCTGAGCTGTTTTCTTTTGCCAGAACATCACACTAGAAACTCACACATCCTTGCTCATCATTGCAGGTGAACCTTTCCCAGAGTCACTGGTTTATAAAATACAACACAGCAGTATGACTACAGCAAAATCATTTCTTTCCTAGGACTACAGGTATTAGTTTTAAAAGAAATACAAAATCATCTTGGAGTGCCTATATTGTTTCTCTATATGACAGAGACATACAGACTATTTTTATTCTCAGGAGGATCTTAGCATCATTTACAAGAAATTTTAGCAGCAGGGATTTATTTTGAGCTCACTAACGAACATACTGGGTATGGGGAGCCCCATTCAAACCATTCCCATGACATTTTAACTTCCCACTGACAAGTACATTTAAAGGTCTGTCAATCAGCCAATTCTTAATCCATTTAAAATGCACTCAGCTGCTATTCTTAATGTGAGAGGCAAAATAATTTGCTCAGTTCTAAATTACAATATTTTACTGAGAAGTAGCCATGGGCTCAAGTGTCCCTTTTACCTCTGCCTTTCCTACTACAGAATTGGTAAGCATCCACAGACTAGGTGGAATTTGAGGGTTTGAAAACACATCTTAGAGATAACAAACCTTTAAAGCTAATCAAGGCCTGTGTTTTAGTCTCTCAGCAGTAAAGTCTAAGAACTACAGCCAAAATCCTCCATCTCAAGTACAGTTTACAGAAAGGGGTGAAACAAAACCAGAGAGGATGGTTGGAAAAGCACTTTGAAATGAAAAACAGCAGTGTGTGGCTGAATGGCTGCCCAGAATGAGAAATCCTTGACAGTGAGAAAGAGAAGAAACTATGCTGCTAGAGGGTTCACCAGAACATGAAATTCTGACCACTCAAAACCTCAACCAACACACAAGGCAGCCTGACTTCCTCCTGAACCCCAAGGAGCTCCCCAGGCACCACCTCATCAAGGATTTTATGTGGGGACTGGGATGGCAGTGCTTGGACTTTCTGTACACTTAAAAACAAATTAACCATAAAACATGCCTCCAAATACATAAAAGAAAATTGGCCTCCACGATGGCAATTAAATATTCATTATAGGCAACCTTCTGACGGCGTTCAGATTTCAGTTCTTTCAAAAAACAAACACTCACTTCACCACAGGCAATTGCAACTGCATTTCTGGGGGAAATTCCACAAGGCACTCCTGACAGAAAGAGCTGATTTCATTCCTGAGAATTCATAACTAATTTAAATTTCAATAAAGCAAGTGCACTCCTGTCTGCACATTTTGTTCCTCCAAATCTATCGAATCTTCAGTATCAACCCAGTGAATCTTTCGAAGCAAAAAAAAAAAAAAAAATCAACAAAACAACACAAGGACCCCAAAACCAAAGCCACCAACCCATTAAGTATTTCAGGAGTTTAGGATTTTAGCACCTGCCATTGAATTCTGTATTAGAACCTGGCCGATATGCTCTATGCTTGAATAGATTTATTGGCATAACGAATATACTACAATAACATTTTAAAAACCCAATATCATATAACAAACATTTTTGAAATTCCATCAGCCTAACATTCACTATGTTCCAAACTGACATGGCATTGACCAACATCTATCCACAAAAGAAAAAGAAACTCTGCATTTCATTCTTTACTACAATTTTCACCAAACAAGGATTAAAATACAGTTTTTTTCAAGACAAATGGATACCATTTTGGCTGGTAATGGTCTTTCATCAAATAACAAATGTAATTTGTGTTTGTGCAGCTTTTTGAGGCAACAAAGCAGAGGAGTTGATTGGCTGCATTGTTTTTAATCCCACACTATTTGCAAATATTAGATACCAATAATAAACACAGAGCAGTCAGCTGTTTCTAATAATTCCCCGGATAACATATACTATGCATGTTCCCCTCCAGAATATATAGACAGATGTATCACAGTGATTTATAGCAAATGTTTACTTTAAATGCAGATATTAAATGTTGGGTAAGTGCAGAACTCTTGAAGTGACATAAGCTGTGCCAAGTGCACTTAATGAAAGAGCTGGAGAGCTGCAGAAACTGTGCTCATGTGCCAAGAAAACATCAAGGGGACTGTCACCACGTGGCCCAGGGTCTCCACAATTTCTACAAAGCCACAGAATGAATAAAAATCTCCTCAGGATCACAAAACAAACAGAAAAGACAGCAAGGAATAAAGTGAGATCTTTGAGTTAAATACCCAGAACCAGGAGCTGCCAAAAAGATATAAAAACCCCTCACCTTTTTAGAAATCTGTATTTCTCATTTTGTTTGCTTGCTTTTTACACGTGACCTGCAGTTAATCCTGATGAGAGCCCTGATCCAAAGCAAACAGTACTGAATTAAAGGAATTCAATGTAAACCTCTGGGGAGTTTGCTCCCCAAGGATCCCAAGAATCTCAAACTGGTTTTGATTGTAAGAATTCCTCTTTGTGCAAGTAATACCACTGAGCTCAGTGTTTCTTTGCAATGACCATTCATGTAAAGGTTACTCAAAATTAAGGTGTAATCCTCTGCACACTGTAACACAGAATCAGTTCAGAAAACTCAGTCTAAAATATTACAATTTCCCTGGTGTAAGAGCTTTCAAGCTAAGCCTGAACATGTCATGAAGTCTTATAACATGCTCCTCTAAATGAAAAAAAAAATGCAAATCTCTCTTAGTAGCTAATTACTCCTCTGCAGAAAGCAAATGAAAGCTGCATGTATATTCACAAGAGCTGTAGCCCAGCAGAGGTTATCTGTAGGCAGGAAGAGTGCTGGAGAAAATCCCCACAGATCCACATAACTGAGAAGCCCAAGACTGCCCCTGTTCCTTCACAGTGAGGCTGATTTAGGTCATAGTGCCCCACCTCCCCCAAGAATATCTGACAAGTGATCTTCATTTCGGAAATACCTGGAGACTCCTGGAATGACAAAATGGTCCTTTCCAACTGCACTTGTATTATGATCTTGAGTGCTGCATAAAGGCTGTAATGTTTAATCTAAATTGGCTCACAAATATCAATATGGTGATTCGCCTGGAAAGTTATGCTTCTGTACTCAAGAGTTTGCAAGCCTGAGCCTTTGGTCCAGATATTTGCAAAGTGCTGGATTAGAATGGCCACAAATTTGTTCTCAGGTGTTTTGCAAAGTACAATACTCACTATCATTCATCAAGATTAACTCCACTAAAATAAAAGACAGACAGGGCTATAGCTGGTAGGAGTGAATACAAATCAAGCTGCAGAAGTCTTGCTTTTTTCTATCTCGTTTACTGTCCCTAGTGGTAGAAAGAAATACTAATTGTACACAAGCAAAAGATTTTACTATGACCTTGGAATCACATAATTCATATCAAATTAATTTCTGATACCTAGGAAAAATATTACAGATTCCTGCTCACAAAATGATTATTAATAAGCTTTGTTATGTGGGTCAGTCACTTAGTTCTTAAATAATGGCCTTTTAGCTAACAGGAAGAAAGGAAAGTAAGTCATTGGAGTTTTGAGACTCCCCTTTAACCTTGTCACCTAAAAAAAAAACAGAGGCTGACATTAAACTGAAAGGCTTTGATATTTCAGGCTTAACTTACACTGTGTTTTATACAACTCACTCCTCCTGTAAAGGTGAGCAAAGACCTGACTGAGAGATGATGAAGAAAGAAAACTGGCAGTGCAATGACCTCTGTGGTCAGAGCCAAAGCTAATAGTTCTGGGAACTGATCTTTGATTAACTTCTTCCTCCTCTTTGCTTTTTTGAGCCTTTGAAATCAGAGACAAAGTTCTCTGTGCTAACACCAGTACCACTAGTTCTGTATGTACATGACATTTTCTTGGAAGCAGCTTAGCAAAAAATGCAATCCCCACAAAGAGCGAAGTTGTATTTCTCAAGTCTCAGTTCTCTGCTGCTGCCTTATCCTCGCTGCAATGTGCCACTGAGACAAAATCATAAAGAAAACCAGGCAGCCAGGCTGTCTATGCATGAAAACCAAGAAAATTATGCTGGTTGGATGTTTTTATTTCCTACAGGGACATGGGACAGAAAATCAGTGTGGTCTATCTGACACTTCTGGTGTATTTGTCCCTTAGCAGAGGCAGGAGGGAGAGCAAGGTGTATTAATCCATGTACCACATTTTTTTGCTTTTCAAGGTTTAAGAGAGTGAGTCAATTCAAGGGGTACATTACCCCTGGGCAAAGACACGAGTCTGGGATATAAAAACTCCGGTTCAGTTTCTTACACTAATGTAGAGGTCTCCCATGATGGCAGACTTACCACTCCTATTCTGGCTCATTTCTTCAGCTATTAAAATGGGAAAAAAACATTTTAATTCCTGCATAGCTAAATATGATCACCTGTAAGGCAATCCAGTAATGTGACAACAGAGTTTACAGGAAAACACAAAGATAATTACATGTTAAAGCTGCTCTCTGTCCTGTCCCTTGACTGCACAGATGTGGCAGCAGAATATCTGCATGATGAGACATGGATTACAACAGCCATGACCACCCTAAATAGCAAGGAATAATATTTTTATAATTTAACTGGTTTTAAGAGTCCAAAAATCATCACTGCCACTGAAACTTGCCCTCTGCGGTCTTTGAGTTAGTAAGCAAATTATTTTTATCAAGTGAGTTCAAATAAATGAAATATGTGAGCATTTGTTGCGTGACTACTGTAAATTCACAGCATCTATTTTTTAGAAGGGTTTTTTAGTAAGCAGCTTACCATGCACGCAATGATTTCTTGCGGCTTATACAAAATAATGATATTTAAACACTAAAACAGACAGGCAGACAGATTCCAGCCATCCCAAATTCCTTCCTACAGGAGATTATTCCAAAAACCTAAGAATACATGCCCACCCTATGCAACCCCCCCTCAGTGTACAACTACAACCACTGGAACTGTCAAAAAAAATCCCAAAAAACCCACCTCAACAGTAATTCCATTGGCATTTGATTCCAGTATTTTCTTACCTTCTGTTTGAGTCTAGAATTTCCAGAAGACTCATTCTGTTTATCACACCCCAAGAAGCTCAGGTACATATTTTTGCTAAAGTGCAGGAGCAACTCCTCTGATAGGAAATGATCAGAAGCTGACTTCATCCATCAGTTTCAACAGTGGCCCCTGGTTACTGGGTTTTTTGGGCCCCAGAAACCTCTAAGCCTGTGCTTTCCATGTGGCACTAACTGCTGATGTAACATGGCATGAACAGTCTGACAATGCACCAAAAAGCATTAAAAGTTTCTCATATAAAGTATTTTAATACCCACAACTGCACAGAATTACCTGAGGAAAAAAAAGGGGAAGAATTTTAGTCATGAAATCATTTTAACAAATCTACTTAAACTCATCAAATTTAAAATGGCTCAGAGGAGAAGTGCAAGTGTGATGGCTTTTAAGTCACATTTCACATTCTGACCGGTGTTCTTTGTTTAGGCCTTTGTGTATACAAATCACTTTGTTCTTTCCTGTTCTTTATCACCCACTGTCCTTTCTTCTGCACACAATGAGCTTCTAATTTTTGAGCCATTTAGTCATATCTAACACTTATAGCATTTTTTTTCTGATGGATGTATTCTTATGAAATGAAAATTGTTCTATAATAGTAACGATTTTTCAATAAAGTAGTGCTCGGAATGCAGTAAGAAAATGCTAATCACATGAATAGTTTTTCATTGCATTTTTGCAGCATAATACTTAATAATATGGGTTTATCACAGCATTTCACTAAATTCACTACTGCAATACAGAACTCATTCACTAAGCTGTTCATGAGTTGTTCTCTCTCCTCGACAGTCTTACATTCTAACTTTTAAACTACAGGAAGAGAAAATGTTCTGACATATAAACTGGGAAGCTGTTTTGTGTGGGTTTTGTATTTCTTGTTAGTGGGATCCAAGGATAGTTTTTAATTGTTATTTTTTTCTTTATATCTCTTGGGGTTGTATTTTGAGAGTTTTTTAAAATTAGTTTCAGTCTCTTATACTACAGAAGCCTGGACAAGAAAAATAAAGTAAAATAAAGACCTGTTTGCAGTGGTGTACTTCCCTGAAGCAACAAAGAGAAAGAAAGGTAAAGGTGTAAAACTGGCATCCCCTCACAGAGGTGGAACCAAAAGTGACACTCCCAAAGGTGACCCTGATGTTCTCAGAATTACAGACAGGCACAACTTGGCACAGCAGCAGGGCAGAGCTGCCTTCTGAACACGCACAACTTTCTGGGAGAAGTTCTACCAGCGCAAGCTCAGCTCTGTGGTCAGGCCAGAGCACAAAAGCCACATCAGCAAGCTTGCCCCACAACCCCTGGATGCAAATACTGTGCTTGCTGAAAAATCTTCAGCAGGAAATTTCTTCAGCTCTCTAGCATTCAGTGAGAGCTCTGTCTTTCCCATGCAATCTATCTAAAGCAAAGTTACCATTTCTGTAAACATTTGCACCTGCAGATTGTTTTGCCAGATTGTTATGGTTCTAATGAGCAAAATATTTGGGAATGGACATCCCAGAATTCGACCAATCCCCTCAAGGGGTGGATGGCCAGAGGACCAATCACCTTATGCTCTTTAACACACTTTTTGTGAACTAACATATAAAAGCCTTGGGGAAAAAAACCATTAAATGGCTTGTTGCCATTGATACCTGAGCCTGGACTTGGTGTGGCTTTTCTACGCATCCACATGGGGACAGCGACACAAATCCCTGCTCTGCCCATGACATTTAATGCAGCTGCTGCCTAGAGATGGCTCTTAGGAACATTTCAGTCCCCTCTGCCTGCCTGGACACCTCAAAAAGGACCAAACAAACTCGCTCACAGTGGATGCTGCTTGTTAAACTGACTGGAGGTGCAGCCAAGAATGTTCTGGTAGTGAGCATGCAGGTGAACCCCTTCAGTTGGCTCTAATACTGAAAAACACCATTCTGTCTGCTGCCAGACTGAACCTTTCTTTCTGTCTGAAGGACAAGAAGCAACCAGGGAACTCACAGACATAGGAGCCTGCTTTTTTTCTAGTTCTGTCTTAGAAAAGATGTGAAAATAATTATGAGGGAAAATACTCTTCCAATTGCCCAAAGCACCAAATTAATGGTCAGCATATTATATGACATTAGTAATAAGGTAAGAAAAGATTATCAACTTTAATTACAAAAGAAATTTGAATCAATTATTTTACTTAGCTACTGGTTAGCTATTGCAAAGAGTAGTTTCTCTGCTAAGAAAAGATAATAAAACCAATTATAAAATTCAAGCATCCACAGAAGTACTACGTTGCAACAGGCAAATACAAATATTTTTCTTTATAAAATTATTTTTATAAGCTCTTCTTCAACCATCACACTGTGTGCAGTCCTAGCCATTTTAAAGTAGGTGCTGTATTATTCAATTTTTGAATTGTCCTTATAGTAGCTGACTCCTAGCTACAGTTAATGCTTTAGACATTGAGTGCAGAATATAAGAAAGAAGCTTTTTTGACATAAACCAGTGTACTACCATTGACATCAAGAGCCCTAATTCAAAAACTGCAGCTGAAGGACCTCTTTCTATCTTGAGAAGCATCTTTTCAAGTTTTTGAATTAAACTTGTATTAGCATTTCATTGACTAGCACCTTAAAGCATTCTAACCATTCAAAAGAAGGTCCATTATGCTTTCTTCATGAATTTTAATTCTTGTGTTGAAGTCAGTGTCCTATAGATGTAGACACAATAGTAAAGATGGATCAAAGAAACACCAAGAGAAAGAAATACCAAGAAAGAGTAATTCTATTATATAAATAACTTTGTTACAGCTGGAGATAAAAATAAAGACAAACTAGGGAACAAAAACACCACTGCCCTTCAAATGTTTCTTTCTGCTTTAATTTAACAAAAGTTCAATTTTCAGCTGCTTTGCTTGCCATGAAGCCACATAGTAAAATGCAGTAGGCCAAAATGCTACTGAATCATACATGCTTGCTTGACTCAGAAAATAGTTACTGATAAGCTGAAGAAGAATCTGAGAAAAAAACATTTCATCAGGGCCTTCTGAAATGCTCTCCATCCATATGCCCTGACAACCTTTTCTCACTGCTGTTCAGACATGTGACCTTCAAACCAGCAGCCACAAAGCTCTCAATGCATCACAAAAACCCTCCCTCCTCCCCTCAGTGCAGCACAGAGCTGGCAATATTCATTGAACAGCCAGTATTTATAACTCCCTGTCATTAGCAGTAATAACCAAACATTGTCTCTGAAAGAAGAGACATTGATGAGATCTTAGCATTACACACTCAGATATTCAACTGTGAAAAATGTCCTTTCTTCAGTGAAGTGGTTTTTTGTTCTGGACCACTCTGGCAAGGGCAGTGCATCACTTCTGCTGAGAGGCATTGCACTTGGAACACAAAGGAAGTCACAGCGACACAGTGTCCCTTCAGCCAGGCTCACGCTCCCCAAACCTTCCTCTGTGGGGCACAGGGAAGAATATTTATACTGAAGAATACTCAGTGCAGAAAACTGTTCAGCACATGATTTCTTTCTCCAGAATAATCCAAATTTATGAACAGAGTCGGTCATAAAACTTGTCCTCCTAACCTGAATATTTTTCATCTATTTTCAGTGTTATAGTGGATACTAAAAGACCTCAGAAAAACTAACAGTACAAGAAATAGGACTGGTGGCTATTAGATTCCTTTCCCACTTTACGAGCAGGATTCTATCACATTTACATTTCTTGAATAAAATCCTGCCCTCATGGAATAAACACAGACACAGTGTAGCAACAGAGTCCCAAGAATGACTGAAAACTCTAAAGAACATTTGAAATTCAGACATTAATGAAAAATAACCTAAAATTATGAGTGAATAAATACCTAAATAGAAATGGATTAAGTTATGAATGGATGAAGCTTCTATTACAATGAAATCAATGGCAAAAATTTAAATGCCTGCAGACTCAGTAAACACAAGGTGATGTAAATTCTTTACTTATAATTTGGGACATATCTGCTACTCAGAGGAATTATGTCCAAGGTTGCTGCTGAGTTTGTCCCAGGGTTTTGTCACTATGAGAAAACATACGTCCAGTGAAACAAAACTAATTCAGGGTTTTAACCCAAGTCATTAGAAATTCCACTTTTCCTGAAAGAAATAAAACCTGATATTACCAATAATTTTTTTAAAAAGAAATCAATAAGGGGAGTGGAAAAAAACAAAACCAAACCAAACCCCAAGTATTAATGCAAATAACTGCACAATAAATCAGGAATAAAGCAGCATAGCAATCAAATCAAGGCCAATCCAGAAAGCTGCCTTCAATATTGTATTTGAATCAAATAATCTAATTAGTTAAATTGTTGGATTAATACAAAGTTAATAAATCCTTTTAAATCCTAAGAAAGCTCTAAGAAAGCTTCTGTCAGTTGAATTATAAGCCACAACTAAAGGCTTACAACCGAACGTAATAAAATCTTTAATTTAGAGCCAAATAAATATTTTAATACCAAACTCCTAGAAAATCCTGAATTGATGGTGAACCAGGACCATCATTTTTTTCCCAGTAGATTTCACGTGTTACATTCACCACTTCTTCCAGCAATTAAGAAACTGCCACACAGCCTTAAAGAAAAATTCTGATGAACTAAAATAATAAAATTTCTGTACACACAATGTAGAGTTAGTTAAGTGTGACTAGTTTAGGTCCTTCAGGACTCAAAAAATACAGCAGACACTGAGGAGCACATTCCCTAAGCTAAGTTTTAGAGGTGTTTCAATCATTAGAATATTTTGCCCCCTAACAGTTTTAAAGATTTTGCTGTTGCTTATATAGCCTTACACACAACCATTAAAAGAAAAAAAAGGATTACAATAAAATACCAAATTAGATACAAAAACCCCATACATATTCTCCTCACTGGCAAATACACAGATGCCCCAGGAAAAACAGTCCAGGACTATTAGGGTGCACTGCTGGTTTTTTTATTTTTGCCATTAGAAACCCTGCAGCTGTGAAGATCTGCCAAAGGCTATTACATATTATTCTTTGGTATTGCAATTTTCTCTCAGTTTAGTCTTGGGATTCTGGTACATTAATGTTTTAAGTGCTCTGCTGAACAGCAGAATGCAGATTTTTGTCTTTCCCTTCTCTCTCACAGTCATAGAACAGAGAACACAATCATAGCCTCAGCTCCAGTCATATTCTACACAAATCAGGCACAATGCCTCCCTCCAGAGCACACCAACTCAGATTTGCCATGCCTCCTTCTCCTAGCATCAAATTGGAAAAGCTGAAAGCTTAAAATTTGCAATTATGAACCACAGACACACCAAAGGATTTAGGAGGCCAGAAACATATTTTTATTATAGGAGGCTTTTACATCCTGAGACACCATCTGAAACGAAATCCAAAGAGTAACACCTTCACCAGCCAGCCCAGGGCACACCAGACCATGGGTTGGAAGAACCTTTCATTTGAGCAGGAAGCACAAAGCCAAACCAGTGAATCTCAATAAATTCCACACCACCCTCCTCTAACAACTCTGTCATCCCATACTGGGATATTTTAACACTGAAAGGCAAAACAAAAACAAAAAAACAAAAAACAAAAAAGGCAAAAACAAAAACAAAACAAACAAACAAAAAAACCCAAACAAACCAAAAAAACCCACCACAACACTATTTTGGAAGCATCTGGCACAACCTGGCCTTGGTGAAGAAGCTTTTTGATAACACATTTGTCACCAATTTATGGAACACTCATCTCAAAAATTTATAGAAATTGCTAATGGAATGGAACTAACAACCCCAGCTACTCAGCATTCATCCATCAGTACCATTAAAAATAAATTTTAGCTCCTTATGACTAGATGTCACCATTCATCTTGCAAATAGCTAAATTTAGTGGGAACTAGGCTGTAAGTCAAAGAGGCCACCTTTGAAACTTTTAGTCTGAGAACAGAACAGGTATTTCAGAGCATTACAAAACTGAAACCATTTTAGAACAGAAATTAAATTGTATGAAAGGACTGTGTTGTCAGGCACAGGGTATTTCACACACCCTTAATTGTAGAGTGATAAAACTGTACAATAGTGCTGTAATCAAACATTCCAGCAAAAAGAAACCTTGGATGCTTTTTCTACTCCAGCACTACACTGCTGCCTTTTTTATTAAATTACATAAAAGCTTTTTACCAACCACTTTCTATGCAGCATGCAGGCACTTAGCTAACCAGAATTTAGGGAAATTAAAAAAGAGAACAGGGCATTTTTCAGAGCCACAGTCTTTTCTCCTTTCAATATTTTTCATGTTTTCCTCTTGTTCTTCTTTCAGCTTAACAGCATTTCATTATGTCACTTGTCTGAAATGTGGAAACTCAGAGGCTCCTGGGCTCACTTTCAGTATCACTGTATTTTAAAACTCTCAAAGATCCTTTCTTTTCCATGCTAACTGAATTGTTACTGCAGGTGATCAAGTAACTAGGATTAGGATCCCTGTCTAAATTTTATACTTTCATAGTTTTAAGCTATGCAGCATAAGGTTGCATAAAACACACAGCAGATTTTTGGCATTTGGTTTGGGAGTCAAATGCCCCACTCGTGGTCAAGTGCTTTGCCTGTTACAGTCTGTGCAACACCCAGGATCAATGAGTGCTTCATCATTCTATCCCAAAGAAAACCACTGCAGCACAGAGCACTGAAAATCCCTGCTCCACAACACACCAGAGAGTGGTACTTCTGTCAGTTATCTGGAAGCAAAAGCCAGTTTCAAATCCAGCAGAAGGAAAGCTTCTTCAGCTAGCTCGAAGCACCTGCCCTGCAGTCCACATCCCTACAGCCTCTGTGCCAAGACAGTCACATCAGAGTGTGAAAAAGAGAAGGGGGAAAACAATCCAAAACAACCAAAAAAACCAACTGTATACAAAATTGTAGAGGATAAAATGTTCATTGCCCATTACACAGCGAGTTCCACCTCTGGACTACACAACACTTGATGCAGCTTTGAAACAAATTGATTTTGCAGTTTCCAAGGAAGGAATGCAAAGGTGATGAGGTTGAAGTACCATAGAAACTGTCAATAAAACAACAGAGGAGTCATCTGAATGTTAATGAAAAGCCCCTGCTATTTCCTCCTGACTAATCCTCCTGACTAATGGCTGGAGGAAGAGCTGAGAAACCTTGGAAGAATTTCAGAAATTTAATGTTAGTGACAACGAATGGAAATTATTTGCATCATCTTGGACAGAGGATACTCAAATATTCAGGACTGTCTGATCTTTTCTTGAATTATGCAACCTAATAGTTATTTATCCAAAGTATAACAGAAGAGTTATATATTTAACACTGCTAAAATAAAATAATGAAGCAGATAGAGTAGCAGATAGACATAAAACATAATATCATTAAAAACTGACCTTCACAAGCATAGAGAAGTGACCTTCCGGAATTTGTTAATTCAGATCTTCTAGGACCACAACCTTTAGTAAACCATATTTATGCAGACTTAACCACTGTCAACATTTCATTTTTAAAAGTCAAACTCCAAGGACTAATGATGGATGAACCAAGGTGATAGTCCATCATCACCAATATTACAGCACTTGGTCTTTTGTAATAACTACATATTTGTAATTAAATGAATAAAATTAACTTTAAGGTCAAGAGCAGAGTCAAAATTTCCTGGATCTCACTTTATAACCCAGAGATATAATTTCTGATTATTTTTTTAAAATACTTGATTCAGCTGTTTATGAACTTTGTGTCTTTGCTCACCATTGCAATATTCAATATCAATCTAAAACAGTTTGATACAGAGAAAACCCTAGTAGGCTTTTGGAATTCCCTTGTCTTTGTTCACCTGGGAGTCAGACATTGCAGCTCCCACAGGGCAGACTGGGTTTAGTTGGGATTTTATAAGAAAAAAGGAAAAGATGTGTAATAAAACCAAGTGCCAGAGCATGTAAGTGTTATGCACAGGGGAGGTGGCTGCCTACAGATGATCACATCAAGACTTTCCTCCACTTTCCATCCTTATCTCACCCCCATTGCTCAGCCATTTCTTCTGCCTTATCGTATGCACAGAAGAGAGGAAGTTACCCAAACTCACAGAACTCCCCTGTAAGAGTGATTCCTTCTCACACAACCCAAAGCCTATGCTTTGTTGATTGATTATCAGTCTCTGTAAGCCACCACTAAAGTTTATGTGTGCCAATAAGAAATGTGCTTTTGCCAGACGTCTCAGTAGCAGCAGAGTCAGGAATGCAGGGTCAGTTTCCTTATCCCCCAAAGAGCACCAAGCTGGGCAACCAGAGAAACATCACAAAAATCAGAAGAGCCTTTAGCATGGAAAAATAGATCCTCATTTCACTGACTTCAATCGTGTCTCTGCCCCCACAGTGTCTGGAAGAACAGCTCAATAGCACAGACAATGAAATGAAGGGTGTAGAGACAATGATGAGGTTTTGGTGTCTCTGAAAGAGCTCCAGACCTAGTCCATCACTGAAGGAAACATAAACCAAAAGAAGCAGGCACAGGACAAAAAGCAAAGAGTCAATTTCAGTTCCCAACTGCTGTTACCCACAATTATTAGAATGTTTTTTTCTTTTTCTTTTAAATGGGGACCATTCCCAAAGCTTTGAGTTGGTGTCAGACAGCTGACCCAGCCTACAGCTGTTGATGGAACTGAGCCTGGGGCTGCTCTTCAGGCAGAACCACAAACTTGAGTCCAAGTTTGTTCTGTGAAGACCAACTTTACATTCCCCCCATGACAGTTCTGTGCAGATGACAGATTATATTACAACACTCATGGAGCATTTCAGCACTCTCCCTTCTGTTTGCCAGTAAAGTGCAATAGCCCTCAAAGCCAGGAACACAATGCTGTCAGCAGAGACAAGCAAAAAGAGACGTGCACTAGGAAAAACAGTTTAAAGAATTTGTTCACTAGAGTGAGTTCTGAATTGACTGCAATTTCTTAGTAGGAAGAAAAAAAAACAAGGAAAACCAGATATATTATGTTTTCAGTGTAGTAAAGGATCTCACTGTAAAATCAAACTGCATAAGGGATGTGTTGAAAAAGACATGTTAAAATCAGCCATAGAGGTACATGTTTGTTTCACTTTCTATACCTGTGACACAAAGTAGTCTATGAAAAGCAAAATAATATAGCTAGGAACAGAAAAACTATTAAAAATATTTAAGATTATGTACTCAATTAAGGAAAACAAAACCTGATAAAATAATGCCTCAAATACAGTAAGAAACATCATATATATTGCCTTTCTACTCTGAAAGAGAAGTGTTTCCTTGATTGCATCAAAATGAAGACATAATATGGGTAGAATATTTTCCTCAGAACATACAATGATCCTTTTGATCCTACTGTCACAGGACATCTTGAGGCAACCAGTAATTAGACTCAGCAAAGCTTTGACAGCACATTTATGGTGAAAGCATAACCTTGAGTAACATGTCACAAGTCCTCCTGATTTTAATAGTAATGTCCTAATAACCTCAGGATCACAATGAAACAGTATTTCACAGAAACAGGAATTGGCCTGGTTTGGATTTCTGGTAGATCAGATCACTACATGCCTAATTTCATGCTCTCTAAACTTTTTTTTTTTTTTTTAATTAGTGTGTTGCACACACCTTTGAGATATTTATCTTATGGGAAGGCCAAAACACCAAAGAACGTGCAATCCATCTCTGGAAGAGCTTATCCTTCTGTCCCATCTGTGAAGTGAGGCAGGACACCCACTCCCCTGTCAGCATCCTCCACCCTGGTGGGGATAAACACAGAAAGTCTGATATGGGGAACAAGGGCAGAAGTCACCTCCTTCCCTTCTAAAAATTGTCATTATTTGTATTGGGGCACCCATGCCATGATCTTTAAGTGACCCCATTAACCCATATAGACAACATATTACATCCTACACACGTATCTCATAAAACCATGTATTATGTATAACCTCTTTTTAGACAAAATGTTTTTTTAACAATGACTATTATAGCACTAACTGCAAGACAATAATGGTGCTTTGGGTATTCAGAACTAAGGTTTCACTAAAGGTCTTGATTCGGACTAAACCCCACAACATTCAAGTCCTGGGTATCCTGACAGAAGCTACACACACTTTTGTGGGACTCTAATTTAGGAGTGGCTTCTTACACCTTATGAGATAATCACCAAACTTTCAGAGGAAAATGCTGGCTCAAAAGTCCTTCAACAATCTGACCACACACAGCTGAAGTTCTAATTTAAAACCTGCCAAGTCACACTATCAGGAATGTGCTACACCTTCCATCAGAAAGGGCCTGTTCCCAACAAGGGAAGCTGCACAGCTACAGAAAACTCAGCAGTGCATTCAGAAAACCAAGCTGTGCAACCCATCACATTTCTGACTATGCTCAGACTGGTGTAATTCAGAAATTTAGAATTATTTACTGGCATTTTAGTTTGCACAGCCTGGTGTTCTCCCTCCTAACCCCAACTGCCTAAGAAATCACGTGTCTTTCTCACTAGTGCTCCTGAGATCAATCCCTTTTGCTCTTCATCTAAATTTAGGCTGCAAGGCTTTTATGAAAGGTCTGTTTTTGCAGGTATCCCTGCAAAGTGCTGCCCATTACAGGTCCTGTAAGTGTGTTAGTTAGTAACTGAATTTTCTTAAACTCTAGATGCTTCTTTTTGTTATGTATTTTCCCTAAATTTATCCTGCAGGAAGGAAAGAAAGAAGAGGATGTCCTTTTTGGGGAATACCTGATTACTGAGGTGACTGCTGCTTTGGGTTCAACCATGTCACTGGTGTTAATAGAACTGTGTGTGCATTCAGACCATCCGTTTACCAGCTCAGTAAGGAGGAGCTCCTTCTTTGTTCTCAGATCAGTAGGAAACAAAGGTTACATCTACTTCCTCCTGCTTTGTGTGATCAGGAAAAGTAAGATAATCACTAAAAATAATTTTTTGTAATCTTAATTACCATCATTTTTTCTCCACCTATGCACAAGGTCCCACAACACCAACACACAAATGGGATGGCTGATCTGAGCAGAGAGGTTCCAAAATCTCTACAGTGCAGGGCCACGTGCAGCAAACATGAGTTCCTGAATTAAAAATTTACTGCAACACTGATATTTCACTTTAGCCACTTAATCACCTTGTTTCCTTCTGACAGAAAATACTATTACCTCTCCAGCAAAATAATATTTACAGATTCCCACTGCAAAGAGTAAAGCTAAAAAAACAAATAACCTCTGGGAGAATCACCTACCGTGAAACTCATCACTGATGCTGGATCTGAACAAGATACTCACCTAAGGGTTTCCCCACTTATCCCTGACACACTGAATATGATGGAGTGGGGCTGTCAGTGCAGTGGCTTTTTAGGCAAGTGTAGAACACATCTTACCATGCTTTGAGGAACAGAATCCAGCTCCTCAGAGAGTCAGGCAACTATTAAGGGCTGACCTGCCTCATGCCTGTGACCTGTGTGCTCTAACACAGTTCTTACCCTGCAGGTCTGGACAACCAACAAGGATCTGCACCTGCTGCATTTTGGGCACATCTGAAAGAAATGGGACAAACTCTCCATAGAGAAAAATTAAGAAAAGGCAAAGCCACAGAAGCAGTTTTATGCTCAGCCTCCAGGTAGCTGTGACACAAGTTTACAGGAAGAAAAGAAATGGGACTCTATTTTTTAGCAGAAACATAGCATCTTAGTCATTCCCAAAAATGTTAAGTCATTATCCATGGAATTATGACTTTCTTCTCAATTCATAAGGTGAAGTCACAGTTTCTATGTACACAACCTAAATTATTAACTTTTATCTGTTGGAGAAGAGCAATCACTGCCCACGGTGTTTCAAGTGCATGGTGGAAAACAGGACTTTTCCTTGAATTTTTCACTTCTTCACAGAGCTTTGTAGTTTAAAAAGCAGACTGAGTTGCTCAGGCTCGGTGTTAGGCAATGTGAAGCCTGTAGAAGAAGAACATTTCAGTCTAAGTTTATTGCTACAAAAAGAAATTAACCCTTGAAAGTCATGGAGATGTGTTGCTATGAAAGCAAGGGGAGAGAGGCATAACAAACATATCCCTCACATTTATTAATAGAGTTGTAAAATAAAAGAAACACTAGTTTCAAATATTTTATCCTCGGGTTTCAAATTTGCACTATTTTCAAATAGTTTCTGCCTGGATACACAGCCATCTAAAACTGCTCTGGATTTGTGATCCCTCCCCAGCTACAGAGTAAGTGGTTTGCCTCCTATTACCTCCCTGTGGGCCTGTGGCATTTTCTGCAGAGCAATTCCCCTGGAATCCCTTCAGAGATGCTTTTAAAGATTTACTGTATTCCCAGGCAGTGGTGCTTGCCCTGGCAGGTCCTGCAGGGAGCAGGGCACAGGCAGTGAGCATTCCAACCCAGCTTCACTTATTCCTTGGCTTGTTTGAGCAGCTCTGCCTCACTGGGTGCTGATGGGCACAGGAACACTTAATTTTCAGGAAAACACCTTTTCTTGAATAACACACAGCATTTCCAGAGTCCCCTCTCTGGCTTTTATTGATTTCTCCAGCTTTGGCACATTTCTTTATGTTTTACCTAAAATTCATCGTTCACTGATAAGGCAGCACATGAGGGCAGGGGAAAATATGGAGGTTCAGCAATAAAGCTACTGAACTTTGTTTGTTACAGCAACTCCAGTTCCCTCAGCATTTCTGCCACTGGTTAGAGCACGAACACTTCTTTTTGCACTCAGTGCTAAATATTGGCTTTTAGACATTGACAGACATGAAAAAAAAAAAAGGGTGATTGAAAAGATTTTGTCAGCAAAATGGAACTGCAGGTCTAGATAGTGCTGTAAGATATTATTATTCAAAAATGCCATTAATTTGGTTTTTGTACTGACTTGATTTTTTTTGCTTTTAGCTTTTTGGGGAACTGCTTATTTAAAAGTGTCATGCAAAGAAGAAATTACTGTGTATTGAGGCTAGGGCAAGAGGTGGCTCCCTTCCAGTAACACGTATTTAATCTTTATAGAGCTTCATTCAATAGAAACAGGAGTGGGTAAGTACATTCTTTATAAAAGCATCATAATAATCAGCACTTTTTAAGAAATTCAAGTTAAAAATGCCCATCACTTACCATGCACTTTAAAAAAAACACTTTCTACTAAAACGTTAGCTTAAAGTAACCTTATTAAATAAAATTCAGTTTCATGCTGTGCTGGGCACATGTTTAAAAGAAAAAACAACACACAGTGTTCAGTACCTAAAACCCAAAACCTAACACAAAAGTGCCATTCTTTTTTCCATTGAATCCTGAAAAAAAACAGACAAAAATCTGTTTTGCTGAACCTACTGTAACTGAGAATATTTGGGCTTTATCAGAGAAGTTACACAGCACCAATCTTGCATCCCAGTCCATGAAAGTTCTCCACCCTGACAGAGATTTACTGCAAGGCTCCAGAATCAGCTCCTTGGCACCTCTGAGCTAAATGGGCAAAGGCCATTATGCAAAAGCTCTCCTCTTCATTCAAATCAATTAAATAGCCATCACAACAAGTTTAGCACTCAGCTGTAAATGTTAGTCTCCACATACCACAAACATTTCTGGATTACTCCTGGTAATCAATTAAGTCCAATTAAAACAGATGAGCAATGAAGGCAAATCCTGGAGGATTTAATATACATGTTATGCAAATTGAATCAGCAGATTTTTTATTTTTAATTAAACTTTACTCTTTATTGCTACCCAGGAGTTTTGGAGGAAATAATTTTATTGTTTTGCAGAAACGTTTTGCAAGCCTGGAATGTGTTTCTCTCAGGGTTTGGTACTGCAAGGCACTCATCACCATAATATGCACGATGTATAGAGAGAAATCGCCCTAACAATGCTCATGATGGATTTCCCAGGCTAATCAATATTCCTGGTGAGGAGGATTTTCCTGAAACAATAAAAGCACAGGAAAGGGAGCAAAGAAAGCTGAATTCACTCAGCAGAAACACTTCCTTCCCATGATGCTAGGAAAATCTCTGGAATTTAAAAATCAGAGAAGACAGACCAGAAAAAAAACGCCAAGGAGCCATTTATCCTCCTCTCTCAAATTTCTTCTCCCCTGATCTTCTCCTTGTGCACCTTCCCCTGCTCTGCTAAGAACCAGCTGTATCTAAACCACTCCTGGAGGATGCTTGTCTCATCATCTCATTTCTCTCCCTTTAACAATACTTTGTTTCACATCACAGAACGATCCTGGACCAGAAAAACTGGAGCCTTGCATGGTGAAATGAAACTTCCCCAGGAGAGCACCTGATGCATTCCAGCAGCAGCGACCCTTCCCTCTGAGAGACCAGACAGCAGCTGGGCTGAAATAAAACATCCCTGTTAGCTCACAGGGTGGGAGCTGGCCCTCAGCACCTGCTGATTCCTTTAGAAAATCCTCTCCTGAGGGCTCACGCTGCTCCACTGACACAGCCTGAAGCAACAATCTCTCACCATCACCACCCTGGAAACAGGGAGTTTATAATTCTCTTCAGCTACTGCTTTCATTTCTTCAGTGCTATGCCTCAATTTCCTCCTGTCAAACCAGAGACAGTGATTGTGCTTCTCACTGATAAAGCACAACGATAAAGAAAATACATTAGGGAGATGATGCAGATCTTCACTGAGATCATTATTTCCATAAGAGACTCCTGCTCAAAGCAGCAGCTCTTTTTGCACTGATGCAAAGGGAGGAACTGCAGCCTACTGCTAGGTAACTTCCTAATCCATATAAAGTTTATCTCACAGAAGAACTTTTTTCATGAAAACATGCCTTCTTAAACCCAGGTTCTCTTTAAAGACCAGTAATTATAGCAGCATGTGACCCTCATTGGAGAACCAAACAGATTTACATGACACTCAAATCTTCTTTTAAGAGAAATTTTTAGTTTACAAGCACAGGAAAAAAAGCTGGATCCAAACTCAGGTATGACAGTTGATTCTATGGAAGAAAAAAGTTATTTTTGTTTAAGTTATAGATCTAATATCCCCATAACCACAGATAGCAATCTTGGTCTCTGACACCAAAAATAAATTATTTCAGCTTTATCAAACGTAGTTTTTGTAGGCAGACAGAGGTCTAGATGAAATTCATTCGTATATAACATATATACTTATACATCATGTGTGTATTCATAAACCAGCCTCAATGCATCCTGTTCCTATTTTAAATAAAAGCATTTTAATCCATTCTGCAGTTTTGTTAAAGCACAATAAAAGAAAGAAAATCACAGACCAAATATATATCTATATTTATTTGTACATCCTGTTAGTACAATTGATATATCATAATCAAACACAAACCAGAAATCTGTAGTTAGGGCTGACAGCTCATCTGTTTCAGCACAACACACGCCACTGAGACGGTCTTTTTTCCATTTCACAGCCGCTTTAAAGCAAGACAGAATGTCATCCTTAACTCTCAGTTTCTTCCCTTTGTCATTTCACATCACAGCTCTAATTTTATTTAAACATCCTCCTCTGCTGCGATTACATCCCTCGATTTGTTGCAATACAAATTAGAAAGATACGTGCCAGCTCTCACCACTATCAGCAGCGTTTTCTCCTGGCACCTTGATTAATTGCCCATTTCAACAGATGAAACAACAGAACTTAAAGTTTTGAGAGTGTCTTTTGTTTGCATTATGGGAGGAAATCTAAGTCCCCACAGAGACTTGCTCTTTTGCCATTATCATAATTACATGTTTTCAGACTAAACTATCATATCAGCACATTCATGCTGCTGTGGTGAAGGGTGTCAGGATTTTCACCATCAGCTCTGCAGTCAAGTTAGAGCCTGACTTCAGCCAGCAAGAGAAAATGTGAAACTTAACACACAAATAGAAGAAGAAATTTCCCTAAATGGAGAAAGTGAGTGTACTGGATAATATTAACTTGGAGAAAAAATTTCACAAAAATAAACAGAATCCATCAACAGAGCTGAATGTGTCAGGTAAAGACACAACATCCAATACTAAAACCGAGTATTACACCCTAATCACAACCAGAAACCTGCTCCCTCTTTCTGGCAGATACTCTAGGTGATGCATTTGCCACCATCACAGTCCCTCAAGCAAAGAGCAAAATAACCAACTTCTGGGGACTTCAACCCCAGCTTGTGGCAAAGCTGAGCTGCAAATTTTACACTGTGTGTGACCAATAACAAAAATGAAAAGTATCATTTCATCCTTATCAATCTTGCTCAGTTCTGAGATCCACGAAGCAGAGTTGGAATGAAATTTGTATTCCTCCACCCCCAGATAAGCCCTGTGGTTCACACAGGGAGATTTCAGCCTTACAGTGGATTTGCCAGATGCCTGGGCAGCTCCAAGTGTCGCACATCAGGGACAAGCAACTGAGATTGATATTAATAAGCTACTTTCAGGGAAAATAAATAATCAGGTCTCTCTGGTCAAACTGGTTCATCTTCTTTCCCTTTGTGCTGATCTTCTACACTTACTTGTCTCTTTAAGAGTACATTGCTTAACTGCTTTTAGTTCCCAGATGAACCTGTTGCATCTGCATCACCTTCAATGTGAGTGATTTCCAGCAACAGCTCATCCTTGTTTTCCTGAAAGCCATTAAGACTTCTCTCAAGTGTTGTTTCCTGTTTGCAATCAGATTGAAGCACAGAATCCAGGGACAACTTATCTGTTTCCTGATGCTTGCTGTTTTCTGCTCACAAGAAGATTAAGGCAAGGCATAAGGAACACGGCTCTCTTGTCTATCTCAACTGCAGTCAGGTAAAACTCCATCTGAGGTTAAGCTCGAAATTGATAAATCAAGGGGACAGATATTCAGCTGCCAGCTAAAGGTAAGCAGGGAAAGAAAGAGACTGCCAGGAGGGAGAGTGGATATCTAAGAGCTACATGTGAGACGACTTTAACTATCGATACGTCGCGATGTAATTTCAACTACCCCCAACACCCATATTTACAGGATTTCATGACAACATGTCAGTCAATGTCAAAGCATTCACAGAGTGAGAGGGAACAGGAGAGAAATTCAGAAAAAAAAAAATTCAACACTAAAGAATCTCTGCTTTAAACAGCATCTCACATTTTCTTTAAAGTGTTATAATTAATTGGAGTGTAGACTCTTCAAAGCATAAATGCATAACTCACATTAGCACTAATGGAAGTCAGACACACTCATCAAAGGGAGAATATACTTCTACCTTTACAAAGGTAATCAGTGTGTCACAAAGCTGTATTTTTCTGAAGTTATCACTTGCATGCTATGCAAGCTGAGTACAAAGGTTTGCATTAATTTAAATTCAGATTAAGCACTCAAAAAATATTTCTCCTTCACTGGAAGAACAGAATGCAGGAAATCAGTTTGCTATTATGTTAAAAAAAATACATCACAAAATGCAGTGAAAATAATCACCCTTATAATTAAAGGTTGTCATGGTAAAATGCTTAAAAATTCCATTACTGAAAGAACGTTTCACTGCTGTTCTGGTAAAGATACAATCAGGTGATTCCTCTCTACGGTCCTTTCTTTAGCACCCTACCAAAGAGTCACCAGGATTTTGTCCACCAGCAAATTGTTCTGGTACATCTAGGTTATCTTTCTGGGGACAGATGTTTTAACAAGGTCTGTTGCAACAGGACAAGGGGTAATGGTTTGAAACTAAAAGATGGTCAATTTAGATGAGGAGTAAGGAAGAAGTTTTTTACAATGAGGGTGGCAAAGCACCGAACAGGCTGTCCTGAGAGGCAGTGGCTGACTCAGCCCTGGAAACATTCAAGGTCAGGTTGAGTGGGGCTTGGAACAGCCTGATCTCGTTCAAGATGTCCCTGCTGAATGAAGGGGGGTTGCTCTAAATGACTCCTAAAGGTCTCTACCAGCCCAAACTATCCGATGATTCTGTGGACATGCAACTAATCATGTCTTAATAAAGATGGTGAACTGACAGCATTTTAAAAAAAAACAAAGAAGTTATTTACTTTTTTTTTCATTTATTCAGTAAATTCTATGACAAAGCATTAAGCTTTATCCTTTCTTGAGAAGTGAGGAAGAGAAAGGTCATCATCAGCTCTGAGGGAAGGCACAGGAGATCTTACAGATGCCAATCTCTCTTTTCTGACACTATTTGTTCATTAAGATTAACCTCCAAAAAGATCAGAGCCCAGTTCTTATTCCAGCACAAGCATCAACACTTTAAAAAAAAAAAAAAGAACAAAACAAAACACAACAAAAACCTTCCTTGAAAAGGCATGTAACAAGCCATCTTTTCCTGCCACATCAAACAGATTTCCCTGTGCTCAGCACTGTGCACTCGGTAGCACTGTCAAAGGCAGTTGCTGTTAACAGCTTTTCCATATCAGTTTCCTTCTTTGCTAGAAAACCAAATGCTCCTCCTGACCCTGGAATTCTTCACACTTGTCTAAACATCAAGTCCCAAGCAAGGAACTCCCTAAATTCCCTCATATCAAAGAAAGAACAAATGCTATTTTGAGGAATCTTATGTTTAAATTAGTATATGTAAGAGCATCATAGTCAGTTGTGGGTGCTGAAAAATCAAGTCCTCCTGAAAAATCAAGATTTATACAAGTATTTATTTTATCTATTCCACAAATAAAACATTATAAATGGTTACTACGGAGAGGCACCACATTTACTAGAAATAACAAAAACTCCCCAGAATTTTTGAAGTTTTAATTGAAAACTAATATCCATATTTGATTTAAGCTCAAATATCCTTTGTTTTGATTTGAGCTCAAATATCTCTTTTTGAATCTCCATAATAATGAAATACATTTTTAAAGTATGACACTGAAGTTCAGTACTAAAGGAATGAATAGCTACAGATACATCAATGTACTCAGTTCAAGTTACTAAAAAAAGTTGCTTGAGCAGTTTTGCTCTGAAGGTTTCTATCATTATTAAACAAAACCAGGAAGCAGAAAGTAAAGCAGATACTAATTCAATCTCCACCCTTACTAGGAGCTAAAATAACCTTCATCCAACACATTACCACTGTAGGGAATTAGGAAATTTCATGGTTTTCACCAAAGGGACTGGACTGCCTTCAGCATGGTGTCAGGAACTCTCACAAACCAGTCTGGAGCCAGGCTGTCCACAGTGAGCTGCTTTCTCACTCTCAGGGTCTGCAAAGTCCCACTCTCAGATAAAAACAAACCAACCTTCAAATGTCATTTTAATTTCCTGAGAGCCTGGCTTCACCCAATGCAGAAAACCACCAAGCAAACAGAAAAAAATGAATGCAATGTTTTAAACATGCAGAGTTGTTCAGTTCCATAAGGAGGAAGAAAATGAAAACTACTACTACTACTGTTAAATGATATTTTAATCTAGAGGGAGGCAATCAGTGGCTGTGTGTTGCAATAGAACACACACATCCTGTACTCAAAAAATGTTTGGTTAAAGTTAATAAAATTTTATTTTGAAGATGGTAGTGAGACAGAAAGCACTTAGTCCTGTCTGCCTCCACTTCCATATACAATATATCAAACAATGATAATGGCAATGGCACTACCTGAAGTAAAAAATTTATTTATCTTCACTTCCAGCTCATTCTCAGTGTTCTTTGCCCTGATTTTAGCTAAGTAGTTAAAAATATAATTTAACATTATAACTTCAACTGGAATAATACAGAACTGCTGCTGTTATTTCCATTATAGTAACATGCATGAGCTAATCAAGGTCTTGAGAGAGAAGTTTAGAGGCCAAATAACAATTTATCAAAATAACAGCTCACAAAATAGCTTGAAAAGAGAACGGAGTATTTAAGCAGAGAGGAACATTTATGTAACAATTTATATGACCATTTAAAATTGCTAAAAAAAGAAAGGCCTAACTTGCTGGAACAGTGAGTCCTTGCCTCGAGGAGGACAAGGTACAACACTGGACATGAAAATGGAAAAAAAGATGAAAATTCCTAACTTACATAAATTTCATTACATGTGAAAGCAAAGAATTAGCATCTGCCTTTGAAGCACCTCATAAGAGGAGCCCATTTCCATATCTCTATACATCTGGAATCCATCAAGAATACTGCAGGTTATAACATTAACTCTGCAATAGATTTCCATGAATGGAGCATGACATCATAGTTTGGGAAATTTTTAATGTGGTTTGGACTTGTAATTGATAATATGGCTTAGAGCCTCCTTCGCTAAATTGCCAATAGAGAGGAATAAATATTGGATAGTGCAAGCATTTTTTATTCCACATTAGAAGAAACTGAAAGCCTTATACTATTTTTTTAGTTAAAATATTCCTCAGAATTTCAAATAGAACATGCTGAAATACTTGTTTTTAAATGCTAAACTGTTCACTCCAGTAACACAATACATCATTTTTGCATGAATAAACTAGTGTGGGCAAGTAATATAAAACATTAAAATACCAATGTCAAAATGAAATTATGCTGGTAAAGATAAGATTTCAACATCCAAAATTAAAAATCGCATTGTCCAAAATGTGAGGAAGCTGAAGCAAACTATTTCAACCTCTTTCACAAAGTTTATACAGAGAACATTCCTTCGCACAAAACTTGCAAGTGAAAACTAAAAGGAAAAAAGAAAGCATCAGAAAACGTTTCTAACAAAAATATCTTCAGCCAGCCATACCCGTCCCTCTGAATCTGACTGCTCAGTGATCTCTACCGATGAGCTGTATCAGCTGAGACCCCGATAACAAATAAACAATTACCTGAATCATCAGCACAGAATTAACAGATCCAGTGTGGCAGACAAGACTCCAGGCCTGAGAAGAAACGAAGCTGCCTTTTTATCTCAGAGACAGCTGCTCTAGGATGGGGTCAAAAACTGACTTTTGAAATTAGCCAAAAACTAATTTTTGAAATTAGCCAAAACATAACTTTTGAAATTAGTCAAACTAGTTCTCATGCAATGCCTGTCCTGCAATGAAACACATTATCTTACCTGCTTCATGTATTGCTATTGCTCACAATGACAACCCAAAAGTCCAGAGTTTTCATGGCCACATTTTTAAAGTACTTCCAATTTTTACTTTCAAAGTGCAACTCACAGATTTTGTAGGAAACTTTAGGCTTTCAACTTTTGGCTGAACTTAAAAATCAATATTCTACATGCAGAAGAAATTTAGTCAGTCCTATGCCTAAAGTGGGCTGCAAGTGCAGAAAGCACACTCTGCATTTCCCTTCAAAGCACTTGAAAATAAGATGGTCTGCATTTATCAAGGAAGTCTCAACGATGGATACTCTTCTCAAAACTAAAAATGTGCTGTATCCCTGAGGAGAAAAATATCATGGAAAACATAGGCAAAAACTGGGTTAAAGCTGAATGGCTTTTAGCATGGGAGGCTGATATCAAAATTCTATCAGAAACCTGATAGATTCTCCCAGTCCCCTGTTTGAGTAAATTTATTTTTACAAAGTTCCCTGAGTTTAATTTAGCTCACTAAAGAGGCTCTGAGTTTGTACTGCAGTATTAATGGGTCGAAGCCAATCTATATTAACAGATTTGGAAAGACAATACATGGCTGCTCTAATGATTACTAGCTACAAGTTTCTCTCACAAATTGCCTATAAACTTTGTCAGGTTGGAGAAACAAGCAAATATCAAGTTGCTTCTGGTTCCTCTCAACTCTACAGTGCCACACACGCAGTATGAGGGACACATTTGATTTCTACAGCAGCAAAGTAAAAACGTAATTAGATCCAATTGTCAAAAATGCAATAATTTAAAGTTTATCGTTGTTCTCACTGCACTTCACACATCCCTAAATAAAGGCACAGCTACAGTTGCAAAGTAAAACATTTGGTGGGACACAGTGGCTGGCAGGTCACACCACCAGGTTCTCCTTGGGCAGTGTTTCAGCAGGACTGGGGCAGGATTATGGCTCTGGTGCAGTTTTGGGGCTTGACACATGAGAACAACACCCCAAGGTGCCTTTAGCACCAGCCTCGTGTCCTGCCCACCACCAGGGCCAGCCCTTGGTGCTCAAAGGTCACTGATTTCTGATTAAGTGCAAATTCTCACCACTGACAGGTGTCCCCCCACAAACTACCTGGAGTTAAGGAAAAAGGAGATTTCCTTAAAAAGGAAAGCACAACTGTCCTGTGGCACTGATGATGATCTAATTCAGGCCCTGTGCTTTCCACTGGGCTGTCCCTTCATTTCCCTCTCCTGATCCTGCTTCTACTTTCTCTGTACCCAGTTGTCTCATTATGTTTCTGTTGTTACTTGTTTTATGCTTCCACTGTTGATTTCTTCCTCCAGTGTTTTTCTCCCGACAGTCCTGATGCACCTAAAATGAACAGATCCAAACTGCTACAGGATGTAATTTGGATCAAAACCACTCAGCTCTGGTACCATCTCCTCCTGCTCAGCACAAACACTTAATGGGAGAATTTAACAGAACTGATGCACTGAATAGACCTCAAAAGAGTCCCAAATACATGAGCTAAGTAAATATAGACAGATATGTCCACTTCCCAAATATATTAAAAACCTAAAACCTAAACCTAATAAAGTCCTTTTGCATCACACTGAAAGAGGCAACAAACAAAACTGTTCAAATGCCAACCACATTTTCATATGAAGAATAACCAAGTTCTGGGCAAAACACACCAGGAAAATGGATGAGTGAGTGGAAATTATGAGTCAGTCACTTTGAAATCAGCCACTTGAACAGAAAAAGGAAAATCGGAGAATAAACAATCAGTTAAAGAGAATAAGCCAAAAAAGGGCTAAAAGTGAAATAAACTTATTATGAAATATGAAGTATGTCCCTAAATACATGTTTATAAATGCATTTTTTAAGGATCCATTATGCAAACATTTGAGCTAGACAGAGTGGTATAGGAAGCACCAGTTTTACTGCCTCTTAATCCAAGAAAAAAATGAGTGGACAACAAAATGTAAGGATTAGAAATGTAAAACTTTGGTGTTTTTAAATCACTTTAAGCACTGCACAGCTTACTTATCTGCCACAAAACACAACTGGGTGTTCTTTAAATAAGTGTCTACAAAGAAAACTGAAGAAAATTCAAGGATTTGATTTAGGCAAATGGAAACAAGGCAGAATCAGCCAAGTGTGGTGGTGCTGCTGCTGCACACAGCTACAACTTCAGGTTCACTCCCCTCCTGCACAGCACTCCTTTGAAGAAAATCCAGTTGCTGTTGAACAAATTAGAGCAGACTTAAATGAGCCTGTAAGAAGGACCATGAAACCAGCTGCAGCTATAAACAGCAGCTTCCAGAGGAAAAGTTAACAGGCCACTACAAATCCATCCCACGGGGAAGGACTGCAGCTCCAGCTGGGCAATGGGAACCCTCTGTGCTGAGGAGCAGTGATGATGAATGAGGAGAACAGAACAAGGAGGCACAGGGTGAAAACACTCTTCACATGTACATGAGCCTGCTGATGCATGAGCAGCTACAGTTCTGAAGTCTTTATGTGTAACAGAAAACAATGTGGAAGTCAAGGGGAACTCATAAAGCTGCTGTGCAGCACCCAGCATCTGCTACCATTCCAAAATGCTTTATCCACATCTCAGCTTTGCTCATGCAATGAAAATATTTGCCCTAGGGGGTTGCATCCTAGGACTAATGATGTAGCATTTTCAGTTTGGCCCTGTTGATCACATGAAGGAGCACTGGCTTAGTCAGAACTGCATTACTGAGAAAAGGCCTCCCCAGTCCAGCATCATTGCTATGATAACTGTGGGACTATTTAAACTTAATCCTGCACTACACTCAGGAGACTTTTGCTTCAACAAACAGGGTGAACTAAGGTTTATTTAGTATCTGGTCCACTTTCCCAGGGGTCCACACATGCAATTGCTGTATTTAACCTTCCAACATTAGGTTACTATCCAGAAATACTGATTAGAAAATGTAAATTATTCTGCTAACCTCTTCCAAAAGACACCTTATGCAACAGATGCACTCTCCCTGTGTAAATGTTTTCTAAGTATATTGATGTCTTTGTTAAATTCTTAATGCTCTGGGCTGTGCAATAAGTAAAAAATCAATAGGGACATAAATTGTAAGAAGGATTGCAATAGTTAGCTGTGGTTTTGGCTATTGGTGGCAAAAGGTAGTTTGACCTCCCAGTAGTTGGAATACTCAGTTTCATTTTTTTTCTGATTTACATCCCAAACTCTACATTTTGTCCCATACCCAAAGACTTCAACTAGCACAGAATCAGGCTACAACTCAATAAATACAGCTAGGAGTAAGTTATTACAAGAAGTATGGATTCTTAAGGAAAATATATTTCAAGTACTCTGTGGAAGAATTGTAACACACCTTGTAAAAAACAAAACCAAAATGTCAGGAAAAAAATGCCCAGGAAAAAAAATATTTGCGATCAGTAATGGTGATGCTGGAGAAAAGACAACAGCCTCAGGACACTGCAGAGGCCACAATTAACACAATGTTGTCCGGGTGTACAAAGAACATTGGTGGAGGAAAGGAGAAGTCATTTGCAGAATACAATGGTGACACAAGTTAATGGCCCTGAAGACCCAGCAGTATTTAATGCTTGTTCACAATCATTAACAGTGGCACCAGTATCGATGCAGCAACACAGATTAACATCGTTGATCTGAGCAGAAATTACCCAGGATCTACTCCTAGGCAAGCAAGAAATGTGGCACCTTGGAGACATAAATAACAGGAGAGCAGAAAGAAGCACAGTCCATGCAGCAGGTCCTGACAGTGTGGTCAGGCAGTGGGGATCAGGCAAAACAGCCACTCCAGGTAATGTTGTTTAAAGACTAGACCAGAGCCAAGAGGAAAAATTACTGAGGGAAAACCCCTATTGTGGTACTGATGCCTTTTCCTCGTCTTAAAATCAAGAGTCAAACACAGTTAGAAGGGGAAAAGGGATTTTACCTTGGAATTTATTTTAAGGATCCTTAGGTGCACCACATCCAGGTCAAATGCACCTCCATGCACCCCACAGTGCCCACCCACAATAGATCTGGTATCACATTGTAGGTGTTACTAATTAGCACATCTATCAAAAATTCCCCAATGAGAGGCTTGAGTGAACCCCCCTCCCCAAGGAACCTTCCCCTGGATGGTTCTATCTCAGTTTACAAAATGTGTTCTGGAGAGGACCTTGGGCTCTGGGCACACTGATCCCTGACTACAAAGCTTCTACAATGTTCAGTCTCTCAGCTTAACAAACAAGTCCAAGAATGGTGTCAAAAAGCACTGAGAATACAGAATTTGTAAAAAGGTATAAAAGAGGTTTCAAAGAAAAGACAAAAATCATCATGGCATCAGTACCACCAGTGGAAGAAAGAATTTTAGTGAGGACAAAACACCAAACCAACCACCAGAAACTTACGAGAAAATAAAATTTTTTCCTAAGCCAAGATTGCCCATTGCTTGAGAAACCACAGCACCAGGATCAAAGGACACCACAATGCACATTAGACTTGACACAGGGGTGGTACCTCCACAGCCTTTCCCTGAATGACCAATTACCCATCCACAGCTGGCTCACAGACAATCTTCAGCATCAGCACAAATACAGCCCCAAACTCCTCCAGTCAATCAGTCAATTCCCTAATGAGAGAATTGAATCATTCTATCTGTTTCACAACAACATAGTTTAAATTCTTTCAAGAAGTTATTTTAATAAATCAGTGGAATCAATCAAGTCTTTTATTCCCCTTTTCAGCAGTTTCTGAGAGAAGCATCAGCCAGCCTGGAGATGCTCTATGTATCTTTTCAAATTTCCTGGGCCTTTCCCAAAACTTTGTCTTCAGCTTGGCCAAACCTGGGTTTGTATTTCACACCACTTGCTGTAATTTTAGGAAGGAAGAGTCTTAACTGAAAGCCTCCAAAGACTAGAGTGCTATTTTAAGATTTTTTGACTTGTTCTTCCACAGGCTTCATGCACAGAGAATCAAAGCCCAACCCCCCTGCTCTGCTGCCTTTCAGAAACAAACTCTTCACAGAGAACCAGAGGCAACAAAACAGCTCCCTGGCCTGGCTTCCAGCTCCAGGCTCTGCACAGAGAGATTCCAATAAAAAATGAAAGCTCTGTGCAGAGCTGGCACGAGCAACACTGCACACACCCCTCTTCACTTCTGCCCGAGTCCCTGAGAGAGCATTAATGCATCACATCACAGCCAATACGTGAGCACCAAACACAGCCCCTGCTACACCAAAAATGCACTTGTGCACAGTGGCTGCACTCCAGCCTGGCCACTTCAGACTCCCACCTCTTTTAAAGGACAGGATGCAAAATAATATAGGACTTCACTCTTAATATCCATAATTAATAGCAAGAGTAGTACCAACATATACAGATCAGTAATTCTAATGGAGGTACTTCTTTTTTCCTTGAATCCAACTCAGCAACAAATTTCTGCAGCAGAGCCTCCTCTTTTATTGCTCAGTGGTGGATTGATTTCTTGCACTTGACCCATATCCATCGACAAACATCACAACATGCTCAGCTCTATGAAAACAAGTTTGTATTTATCTCATGCACAGGAAAAGCTTCCTTTAAGAAGTGCCAAATGTTTTAAACCGTATTTTCCTGCACAAAGTTTGCATATGTGCTACTGTGGAATCTGTGTGCTGTGCTTCCCAAACCACTTCAATTTTTATCATAAACAATTTTAGTGCAATTTCAACCATCTTCATGCCAGGTTTCACTTTTTATTTTATTTTTCAGGATAGACAAGAGGCAACAGAGACCCAAGGAAAGCACCAGCTCCAGCAAAGGCCACTGTCCACACATTTCACTCCCCAGGTGACAAAGGCAGTGTACAGCATAAGAAACGTGACAGGCACAACAACAAATAAAACTATGGGCAGACACCCTTTCAGTTGCTCTTTAAGGAAAGCAAACAGGTTATGGGAAACAGTAACACTTCTCCAGCCAGGTAATATCTTTCCATGCTAACTGTAATACACTGTCTACAAAATATGACAGTGAAATGACTGGTCAACTGTAAAGAAAAAATGCTTTAATATTATAATTTCTCTTTTTCTTTTTTTTTTTTTTTTGAAAGACTGTACAAAACAAAATAAATGTTTCCAAATGAGAGCAGAGGGATTTCCTCCCTAAACCAGTCTCATGGTTTCCCTGATGTTCAAAAGGGGTGTCATCACCTATTCTCTTTTCTCCTCACTGTGTGAAAGCTTCTGCTGAATAACTGGAAACAACATAACAAAACACCCCAAAAATAAAACAACTAAATAAAGTTAATACAAGGTCTTGAGTTAAAAAAAAAAAAAAAAAATCAGAGTGAAAATATTTCTGCCTTAGATGGAGTGGTTTATTATCATCTCCAAACAAACACACTGAAACTGTAAAAGAGGAAGAAACAAAAAAAAAAATGTTGGAGAATCTGTGCCTTGAAAACATACGTGCATGAAAAACTACTTTCTCTGAAAATTAAAACTGAACAGGGTGTGCCTGCTGACATTGCTGACACAACCTTCGATTTTATGGTGGACAAAGTGATAAACCTAATTCCAAAGCCAGGGGTTCACATTAAGAGAAAGAGGTGCAAACATATGCTTCCTCCAGACAGCTCTCATTGAAATTCTGCATTCATATTCAGCTGCTTGGTTAAAGAAAGGAGCTGTGTTTGCTTCCCTCCCCGAGGTGCCACTGCAAACCCTTTATCCTGTGCTGGCACACACACACACAAAACCCCTCCTGCTCAGGTGATGAGCTTGAGCACGAGACAGGATTCCAGGGCACTGCCTGCTGCAGGTCCTCATTCACACTGCAGCTCCTGCTGCAACACTGTCTATTAAAATAGACAAAAATATTGTCACTGTGCTGACAACACCCACCTGACAGAGCACCACCAAGGAGTCAGAACATTCCATCATGTAGAGAATGTCTGAACAGAAAAAAATGCCAGCAACTCACACATTCACAGAGGAATAAACACAAATATTCTGCATTTTATTGTCATTAACAGCTACAGTCCCTGAAACGAGAGATGTAAGTACAGAGCTCAGTAACAGAATGCAAACCTTTGGAGTCCTCAGCATTTCCCACAGGGCAGCACACGTATTTCTACATAACTTGAGAGAAATTGGGAAAATACCCTGAAAAAAAGCTTCTGTCTGGCTGCAGGATCCAGCTGGAGGCTGCTGACCCTGGCAGGCAAGCAAGGATTCACACTCTGGTTTGCAGGCACCTAAGGGAGGTACAGAACCCCTGGTGCCACTCAGACAGAGGGGTCAGAGCCCTGCCCTAACACAGCCTGTCCCATCACCTGGCACTGAATGCACTGCCCTGGCACCAGCAGAAAGGACCCCAAGCACACTCTGGCCATGAAATGCTGGGCCAGACCCAAAGCAAAGAGTCCTCCCTGCTGCAGAATGGTTACACCCCATGACAGAAGCAATCTGAGATACCTCAAATCCCTTAACATGTTTGGGTTTTTTCACAAGGGAAAACACAGGGGAAGTTTAACCCCAATGTTTCCTTAAATTTAATTCCTCTGGATATCTTAAATTATGCTACAGTTTTAGGCTTAGACTTAAGCAAACCAAGCTGCTTTGCCATCTAATGGCAAGCTCTTACCAGCACCAATGAGCTGTCAGGTTCAACTGCTTTCATTATTCACTGGCAGCATTTTAAATTCTTACTTCCTATTAGGAAACCTGAAGATCAATAATGCTAAAGGAAGATGCACTCTCATTTAACGTCTCCAAAACTATGCCAGACAACTGGAAGGCCTTCTAAAATTAAACACTTTTCCAGCTAACAGGGATTAGACTGGTTAATGGTTGTGTGTACTCTCCACCATGCCCTTTTACAGCCAAAGTGATCAGATTTATAACTGACAAATCTTAGTAAACTAAGTTATTTTCAACAAAATTACAGGCTATCATCACTATTTTCTTACTCTTTAATTTGTAAATTCTTTCAAAGAAAGAAAAAAATCCAAGTCAAGTTTGAAAAAACCCTAAATATTGCCTTTGAAATAAACCAAAATAAAAAAGGGAGAAAAAATGGAAGAGAGGAGGAAATGTGAATGATATCTGCAGAGGTACATCTGCACATATTATATAAAATGGGAATATATTTTGTCACTTCTAAAACTAGTTCATAGTATTTCTTTTATTTCCTTCAGCAACAGCTGATTATCTCAGATTAAGACCAGCATTTCCTCTCCAACTTTAGACATTTGCATAATTATTAACTTTGGTGGCAAGCACATAAAACTGTGGACTCAGTTTCAAGCAGAAAAGGAAATAGACTGTAAAAACTTCTGCATTTAAAGGCTTCTCTTATTAAAGAGCAGTCTAGAAATAGCTACATGGGGATGGATTTTGTAGTGAAGGAGCTTTCAAACAAGGAAGAAATAATGTGCTTGGAAGATCGTGTCAGAAAAATTCAAATATCAGTAGGGAAAGTTTCATTAAAGGGCAGCTGTTAAATACCAGTGCTTACCTAAGGACACAGTGATTCATCTACCACCTGAAATTCTTAAATCTTTCTTTTTGTTTTTCTAGAATACATGCTCCAGACCCCAAAGAAACTTCTTAAAGCAGGAACCACCTTTTCAATCTCTTTTCCTATCCCTTCCCAGGAGGCAGAGATGATAAAACTTTATGATAGATACAAATTATCCTGTTCCAAGAGGAGCTAAAAGTAGTGAGTAGCTATTTATTTTCTGCTAAAATCATCCAGTGAGGAGTTCACTTACCCTGCCAATACCCAAAGAAAGTGCCAAATGCTCCCCTCCATCTCCACAGTAATGAGTCTGAATATGAAGTTATATATTTCATTCTCCATGCATATAATGCCATCACTGCAGTGCCACAGCACCAGGAAAGAAAGTCTTACAAAATAAAACTCAGAGCAAGAAGCATAAATGCTGCTTTGCAAGACTATTCCTTGGGGTTTTTTATTATCCAAGGTACTGATTTCATTAACTATACTGGCTATTTTCAAAGAAAATGTAAAAAACACCCCAAAACCTATACATACTTTTTTCTGTGTTTATCAAAAATACTAAATAATCCATAGAACCTTAATTACCCCCACTTTTTCTTTCATTCTCATACACACACATACTCTAATAAGCAAAATGTCCTTCCCCCCACCCCCCCCCGCCCCTCTTTTTTTTGTACTATTGGGCTTCATTGTTTCTTTGGCAAATAAACACCAGAAAACTTAAAAGTTTTCACACTGACTCAGAAAACCATCATTGCAGAAAGACTGGCTATTAATGTGCTGTTAATAAAACACAGGGCCTATCATCATTAAATTGCATTTCTAATATTATTCTCAAGAGATGGAAAAGTTCATAACTGTACAATCTCATAGCTCTTAGACTGGATTGTTAAAACAATTTTTTGCATGATACTGATACAAATTGTATTTTTTGCAAGATACTGATAAAATTATATTCCACTTTTGATGAGCTTTTTAAGGTGGATTTTGAAGACCACAGAAGAAACCTGTATCCAAGCAAGGGCTTGGCATCAAATTCTACAGTTCTTTTTACCACATCTGGAAAACTCATAAAAGAAGCTTTGCTTTTATTACAGGCTGTAGAATAGAGTTAAAAAATACAATAAACTACATGTTTTATAGCATCAACAATATTTAATATAACTCCATCCACAGCCTTTTAGTTTTATTGTCCTGGGTTTTGAAATCAGTACTATTTTTATGCATAGAATATTATGCACATGTTATGAACAACTGCTAGAGTTCTTAGGAGAATAATCTCATGGATTTTTTAAGTAACAAGAGTAATAGATGGAAGCAGCATAAAGATCTTCTTCCACTGTGTACTTATGTGCTTTTAGTGACCACTTTGGTTTACAATGCTGGGTCTGTGGTAACTTCGTTTGACAATTAGGACAAGTGTTTTTCAGACAGGGTGGGGTCAAAGGCAGCTGATTTGTGAATTCAGCAGAGAACAGCAAATTGAAAAACTGCTTTAGGATTTAATTAGCAAATAGTCTTAACAGGAAAACAGTTTTCTGTCAAACACAAGAAACTGCTGCTCTTGGAGAGAGATCTGTTCCAGCTTTACCCAGTATCAGATTTTTTAGCACTGACTGCAGACAGAAACCAGTCTAAAGAAGAAATGAAGGGCAACTCAGCAGAGAGATGTCACTGAAGTACCTGGTGAAAGGGAGTGGCAGGAAACCTAACTGGGTATCCCTTCTCTTAGCCCCAAACAACTGGAGAACAAATAACACCGGAACAGGTGCAGGAAAAAAAAAAAAAAGATTGACCATACTTTTCTCCTTTTTATGCTTTTGCTTTTAAATGCACTTATCCTTGTTACACCCCTTTCATTCTTCAGAATTTATCATAAAGCATCAGTTCAACCACACAGCTCCCTGCTAGAGAAAAGCAGTTGTAGTTACACTTGATGCAGTTGAAGCATTTTTTTCCCTTGCAGAGTCCTTTTGAATTTACACACACAGCCACCAGACTGCCCAACTCCTGCCTGGCACACAGCACTCCTTAGCAATACCCAGTTTTGCACGAATCCTGCTGCCATTCCTTTGATTCTGTCACCTGCAGTAACACCAAGATGACCACAGTGACACAAACCAGAGTCGCTACTGCCTTACGTGTGCATTGCTTACCAGCAGCAACAAAGTGAACAAGGCACGGCATCAAGAAAGGAAGGAATGAGTTGAAAAAGGAAAGGAAGTTAATGAGCTGAAAAAAAAAAAAAGAGTTTGATTTTGTTTTCTTTTTTACATTAAAGTTGCTTAATTTTGGAGGAATCTGCACGCCATGTACAAATCATTTAATAAATTAAACACTGAAGACAATTCCTAGTCATCAGGAAGTTACTATGAGCTGCACAAGTATATTGAAATATTCAGAAGTCTTTTCTATGATGTGAGGAGAACCAGTTCTCAAATCCCAAAGTTCAGACATTAATAGAATTGATCTTCTTGAGAATCCACAAACAAAATCCAGTTCTTAAAAAACAATTCTTCATCACTGTTTCCAACCAAGTCAGGAGCATGAACAGATAATTTTAGTGCATTTCCACTAGACAGAGCTTTAAAATTAGAAAGCCACTTCAAAAATTAATGAAAGAGACGTGATTCAGAGCAACAAGGAAACTGGGACACTGGACAATTTCAAGAGGGTTTGAAATTTTAAGTGATTTTTTTTGTCAGTGACTGGATAATGATATCATTCAATACTCAGACTTTTTCCTTAATTTCAAATCATGTTACATCTTATAAACTTACCATTAATCCATCTGGCTTCTGGATTATGAACTATGAACTCTTTTCTGAAGAGATCTTCCAAGGATAATCTGTTTTCTGATGAATTTCCGAGTTCATCTGAAAAAAAACCACAACAAGATCATTTTAGATACTTATTAAATAAATATTTTCAGTGTTGTTTGCAAAACAGTGTAATTATAGAACCAGGAGCCCCATTGAAATTGGTAACAATACCTTGCTATTACTTTTTTTCACAAGAAAAAATATTTTTGTTCAGTAAAGCTTCAGGAAACCAGGAATTGGTACCTTTTGGACAGGACAACTGCAGGATGTAGAGCTTAGCTATTTATTATATTTGGACTGCAAAGGTGTTTCTTACCACAGACCACACCACAAAAAATTACAAACCACTACCAAAATTTCCTGACAGTCAAAGGATGTTGGCCATACTGAGTGTCTTACACTGAGAGAAACTAAGTAAAAAACTCCTGCAAGTTAAATTGGGAACAAGTTTCATCTATTCAACCAAGTAAAATGAAAAAAAAAAAAATAATCTACATGCACATTTTATAGCCAGTGCTTGCTTTCTAGTCACTAGAACAACATAACTTGGCTAACAGTCTTTTTTCCCAAACATGACAGAACCCAGGAATATTATGCTTCTGAACATTAGCCAGCACTGATTTACAAAACAAAATAAAACAAAATAATTTTCCTGCCTTTAAAATCACCTCCACATTTCAGAAAACTAAAGAAAAAAGCTGCTAATTATCAGTGTTCTTGTGCTGTAAGCTAAGTAAGTAAGCAGCGAAGGTTCAACAGCGAACTGCTGCACTGACAGGGGTAATGCTGAACCATTACCATTAAAGCAAAAGTTTTAGTGTCAAAAGACAAACCCACAAAGTTTCCAAGGAATAATCCCTGGCAGCAGCTTGTGCTGTTCAGGCTGTTTAGAACAGCAGCTGCCAAAAGCTGTGCTGTTTGTTCCCTATGCCCTTGCAAAAAGATTCACCTGTGCACTTCCCACCCAGCCAGTCCAATGCCCAGCCAGGTTTTCTAAATGATTTTATATTATTGGGCAGGTTACCATAAATTACTGCAGTATTTCTCTTCTCTGTGAGCTTTTCCTTCCAGTGTGTCAGACATCTGCCTTCCCCATGAGAGGAACTTTGTGTTGGGCAGATTTTGTCCTTACTGATGTTAAAGAGCTCTCTGATGACAGACACGTACAAAAAAGAGGTTCTGGCATCACAGCAGCCAAGCAGCAATCTTGTGATCTTTGTGTCAACCCACTATGTCACCAGGACACTTTTAACAAAGAAACCTGCTTTGTAAAGGTCATATCCTGTAATACATTTTGGATGACAACGTGACCCTTCGAAGAGAATAAAGTCAATCAATAGTTTCGTTACTGGTCTTTATTCAGCCAGACTTCTCAACAAGAGGGCCAGCTGAAAGCTTACTGGAATCAACAGCAATATGATATTTTTGCCTTTAAATGTCAGCACTGCCTGCTGCAGTCTCTTCAGCTGGTATTAATAAGGTGCATCCTTGGTGGACTGAAGAGAAACATCCTTTTAATGCACATCATGAAGTTACAATAGACATGAGGCCATCACACCACAGCTCTGCTGAATTTTGCATGTTCCTCCCTCCCAGGTGGCAGCAGGGCCCTGGGAAGCACCTGCCCCTCATAATCAACTCTTCTGGCACTACATGTCTTGTAAGGCTGAACACGCACAGCTGTCCGAATCCTCTCTCATAAGACAAACATTCTAATCCTTAAATAACTTTCTGCCCTCTTCCTACTTTCCAGGGATCAAAATAGCCTGTTTGGGTTGGTTTTTGTTTTTTTCATCTGCCAGTCCAGCATGGGACACAATATTCCACTTGCAGTCTTACTGGAGCTTTCCAGCAGAGCAGCATTATCTCTCTTGATTTACACCTAATCCCTCTGTTTACACATCATGGGACCTTGTTAGCTCTTGCTCCTGCCACACACTGTGTTTTTATCTTCAAAGTAAGCACATGTTGTTATGTGTGCTCTATTCAGCTCCACAAATACATTCCCGTGCCTTCAAAACACTGCTTCTGACTTAACATCATCAAATCCTGGGCTCTTCACATGCCCATTATCCCCCCTTCTCCATAACCTTGTTGACAACCTGCCCTCGATAAGCTCTATTCCATCACCTGCTTGGATTCAACACACCCTGGTCCTGATGCTGTTTATCATTCCAAAGGGGTTTCCCTTCTAACCCTACCTGAGTCTGTTTCTGATTACTGTGACTAACCCTTTATTTCCTGCCCGTTTGCCAACTTGCAGTCAAGATCACACAAGCTGTTATGTCACCAAAGATTGCCTTACCTATGACAGATCTTTTTCCAACTGCTTAAATAAAAATCACTAAAAACAATACATCAGCTGAGTACAGAGAGGCTACCAGAGAAGAAAGCAGCTCTGCTCTCTGTCTTCTATCACATCCCTGGCAAGAAATCTTGATATATATTGGATTTTAATGTAAGTTTTCAAATTACTGTTAGCATTTCTAAACTGAAAAAAAATGATGGCATCTTCAAGCAACTTTACTAGATGTTTGAAAAGGAATTTTTTTCTAATGCTGTTTTAACCAAAAGAGAGTCCTGTTTGTAACCCTTAACTCTACCTTTCCACTCTGTCAGCATCTCAGATGCCCAGTTTATCTATAACAAGATGAATTACCCATCACGGGAACCCTCAGAACACTCTGCTGGGTTCACCCTCACTGAGCAGCAGCACAAATGAGTTGTGCCTCACTCTGTTTAAACTCGCAGGGGAGAACAGGAGGGGGTGGCCTGTGTGTGCCAGTGGCCAGCTGGAAGGCACAGAGCTGCACCTGAGGATGGGTGAGGAGCTGACCTCCCGGGTCAGGGTTACAGGGAGGGCAGGGGCAGGTGACATTGCACTGGGGGGCCCTTACAGTCAGGGAGACAGAGGGGAGTGTCCTCACCTCCGCAAGCCCTGCTCCTCGTGGGTGACTTCAACCACCCCAGTACCTCACAGGGTGACAGCACAGCTGGGGATAACCAACCCAGAAGGTTCCTGGGGTGCATTGTTGGCAACTTCCTTCTCCAAATGACAAGGACAGGGACCTGTTGGAGCAGGTCCAGAGGAGGCCAAAAAGACGCTCAGGGCTGGAGCATCTCTGCTATGGAGGCAGGGAGAGAGCTGAGACTGTTCAGCCTGCAGAAGAGAAGGCTCCAGTGACACCTTAGGGGGCTCCAGGAGAGCTGAAGAGGGACTTTTTAAAAGGCCATGGAGTGACAGGACAAGGGGGAATGGCTTTAAACTGACAGGGGGCAGGTGTAGATTGGGTGTTAGGAGGAAATTCTTCCCTGTGAGGGTGGTGAGGCCCTGGCACAGGTTGCCCAGAGCAGCTGTGGTTGCCCCATCCCTGGAAGTGCTCAGAACCAGGCTGGACAGGGCTTGGAGCCACCTGGGATAGTGGAAGGTGTCCCTGCCCACGGCAGGGGGGGCTGGAATGAGATGATTATTAACACCACTTCCAACCCAAACTTTGATTCTAGGATGCACTTGTTTTATTTTAAGACTTCCTTGTGCTACTTTGTATTTTTTACATTACAAAATAGCCCACTATCTCTTTTTCATTTCCATTGCAAATTTCATTGAATTATTCCTGAAGGAATTATATTTCCAATATCCTCACACTATCTGCCACAGATGTCTGTATTTTGGCCTGAAATTATATATAGTTACGTACAGCAAATGACACAGATTACAGAAGACACAAACAAAATCAAATGTTAAAAACTAAATGACTACTTCTTAATGTACATCCAACTAAAAACAGTTCAAATACTGGCATGTACTAATTCAAAATGACAAACCTGTTTGTGCTTACTAAACTAGAAGACTGCAAAAGTAGAAATTAATGGCCTTACTACTTTTCATGAGCTTATAAGATATTATTTTTGCAGGTTAAATGTAGTCGAAACACCTCATAAAATTCGCCTTCTAACTTAGGAAATAAAACTAATAATTATGTACTGTAGTATGCCATTAACTGAAGCTCCCTACTGAGTTTTCTGGGGGAAAAAAAAAATTTACACTAGAAATTAGGATAAAGGCTTGATGTTGAATGCCATCTGAAAGGTGGAAAAACACCACTAGTAAACTGCATGCAAGCTAACAGGTGTAACTGGGAATTAGTACAGCTCACTTTGTGTTTGCATGACAAAGGAAGAAAACCTGCCAGAAAATAGTCAAATATCAAAAGCTGCTTGCCAATTTACAGTAGTTACAGGGAGTCTATACAGAACTGAACAGAAACCCGGGTCTTCTTGCAATGAATATCCACATCACAAAAAAAAAAAAAAA
>VXAC01007367.1:609266-661289 GCA_013399225.1 Rhipidura dahli
AAAAAAAAGTAGTTTGCTTTCTTTTCCTTTAAGAGTAGTATGAGAGAGGGCATGGTGAGGTTGGTCCTAACGCTGAACAGTTTATCTACTGGACATAATCCAAATGGATTCTCTTCCCAGAGCTTGATTTCACTCAACCCTTTCCCCAAAAAGCATTTTCTGACAGTTTGTCTGACCTAAATGTTCTCTAAAGTAATTTTTTCTGAAAAGGAGACCTTTTTTTTTCCATCATGTGTGAGTTTTCTTCGAGTCTATGATTGGAGGTAGGTGCCACTTTGCTCAACAGAGAGTGCACATCTCAGCAGGCATGGTTTAAATGCCAACATCAATATCTCAGTAAGGGAGCCCTAGAAAAAGCATTTGAGTCTTCCACACCTTCAGAAACTGTAAGTTAACATTAAGGTAGAACTACTGTCAGTCCCAAACTGAAAAAAGCAGTCTTAAGTGTGGCAAAACAGCTGTAGAGGGGTGGCCACATCCATACAACTCTCAGGCTGTTCTTAAGTGGTTTCTCATATAAAAGCTTTCAGCTGCCAGCACTTCCAGCTGAGCACTTGTCAGTTTTGAAATACAGATCAACAGTGGTTGGTCAGATAGGACTTCACATAATTCCCACAACGTAGAACACACTGTCTTGATGCAAAGCAAAAACAAGCTGATTCAAAGGCAGGAATGGTTTAAAGTCACTGATATCTAAAAATCTACCAATGACTGTGTCAGACCTGCAGGTATGTGATGAAATCTCAAAACCATGAAGTAGAGTAAAAGCAGAAGAAGAAAGGTACCTGTGTAGTATTTATATTGACATAAACCAAATGATGGCATCTCATGGACAGGTATTTCCATACTGGCCACTAATTCCCAATATAAAGCTATATTTAAAAGATTATTCCCAGCTTATTTTCTTTTGTTTCCTCTTAAATACTTCTCCAGCAATCCACTCCAAATATTGAACAAAAATCACTAGATTCATAATTCAGTTACCCCAGAGGACAAACAGGCTCCTATTCTGAAACTTGCAAGTTTTTCCATTCCAGTCCCCTGCTTTAACAAGGGTAACCTCATTATTTGGCATCTCTGTGCACTTTCTTTATCACTGCACTTACTAATTTTGAAGAAAACCAGCAGGGATATTTGCCTGCAAGCCTTCTACTACCAGGTGTGGAGCAGTGCAGCAATTTCCGCTTGCTGGGAGCAGTGGGGTTTATTTAATGTACTCTTTAGTCCAAGGGGCTCACAGAGAGCTGCTGAGCCCCAACAAGTGGTTACTGGGCTCAGAGTTCATTCAGACTCTGCCACTAATGTTTTACATCACTGGATGATCTGGTCTTCCACTTTTCCATCTCTGTGTTGAGAGCAGTAAGATATTTATAAAGATTCTGAGGATTGTCATAAATGAGAAGCAGGATAAAACAATCAGAAATGTTACTGATATTGTTGGTACAATTTACTAAAACCACAACCAGAATTGCAAGAAAGAGGTTTCAGATTTGAACAGAAGCTAAGATATTAACAGGTCAAAATACATCTCTTATTTCAACAGAGATCCTGCTTCGTATTTTACAGTCAAGTTATATTTCATGTAATGTAAGATAATTTAAAAAATTAATTTCCTTTTAGTTTTAATATCATTTCTGAGGAAATTATATTAAAGCTGAAGCTAAAGCCTCTTTGAAGCCTTTTGTATATGAATTGAACCTTATTTTGAAAACTTGTTATCCCATTTGGAAGCACTGATCCCTCTATTAAAAGGCAGGAAAGCTGTTGCTCAAAATTTGAGAGAGCTCAAATGACAACTGTGAGTGCTCACAGACCTAAGAGTTTCTTTTGTTGTGGACAAAACAATGTGTAAATAATTGCAGGCAAAACAGATTGCTGCTGTTGTGTTTGGCACATCAGTAAATACACTTTTGCCTCCAAAAAATACCAGTGAAACAATCAGGCCTCTGAGCAGTGACCATCTGAAATTATCATCATTTCCATAAAAAGAAGCAGCGTGATGTGCGGTGTTTAGGGGAATTTACACGAAATCTAAAGAGCACCCATCCGTACAGGCAGAACTAAATAGGGAGAGAACTCTCTGATGCTCAAAATAGTACTAGAAATGAACACTGAAGCATCCCAAGGTAACAAAGGACATTTGCACTGAACATCTTCATTCAGACCTATTACATTTTATGAGAAGCATTTTCAAACCCAAATATTTATAATAACAAATCAGCATCAACTGAGCACCTCACAATAGCCAGATGTGAGGGGGTCTCCAACTTTTTTCCTCCCCTCAAATACTGGACAACCCAAAGTGATCTTAACACGTGTTCATGATAAAATTGCTTCAGCTGTAGTGCTTAGTACCTGCCAGCTGATCAAGAGAGTAGCAAAATATCTTCTGCCCACACTGTATTAATAATTAATAATAATCAAACAAATTAATAATTAAAGTGAAGGGAGAACAGCACTGATTAGGGCCAGAACAGGGGAAGTATCTATCCAACAATGCACCTCCAAAGCTTTCCTTGGTAAGCATCTCCAACTCACAAGAAAGCCCAGTTTTACAGACCTAGATCATTCTGGGAGAAAGGTTTTTATTCATATCAAGCTTTACAGTCTCTGTGGAATATCTCAGAGCATCCGAGCTGACAGAACTAGTTTTCACTCGCATGACTTGAACTGAAATGTAGGTCCCAGCTTACACAAGTTTTCAAGGAAGATCTCTGGATTTTGAAACAGCCTCAGAGATGTTGTAATTAACTGAGCTTTTTTAACGTATTTTTTTAAAAAGTTAACATTCCCCTAGGTTGTTTATTCTTTTTCCATGAGTGCTTTCGAAGACTTCATTTTATGTTTTTACATCATTAATAATTCTATATAGATATAAGAACCACAACTGATAGTTGTAGATTCCAGCACACACTTGATATTTTACAAGTCTGCAAAAAAAAAAGCTACCTTCACTTGAAACAAAAAACAGTCTTCTGTCTTGAAGTGTACTAGGATACACTACCATTTGCCCTCAAAATCTCTTTAATTTTTTTAATCCCCAAAGAAGCTCCTGTACACTGAGACTACAAGAGCAACTCTGCTTTTCTTTTTCTCAACATGGTCTTGGACAGCACCAAGCATAAGGAGTAGATATTTATACAGAACAGAGGAAGCAGACTATCCATAGTGTTCCTGCATCCTCTTTCCAGCTGTCTCATCCCCTCTGACAAATCCTTTTTGATCCTTTACCATTCAGCCTCACCACCTTCTTTAAAGTACTGCTGCTGTACTTGCTCATGCAGACTCAGCCAGCTTCCCTTGAGGATTTCATCCCGTGGCCAAACAGTCTGGAACCATTATTTAACTAAAAAGAGCTTCATTAACTTTCTGGTTTGCACAAACTGAGCACTTGAATGGCAGAATATCTGCAGGCCAATATTTACTATCCAGGCATGCCATGCAAATCAGGTACTTTACACTGCAACTTTAAAATTGGCAAAAGGATTCAAAGGGGTTTTTTTCTTTTAAACTTGTGCAGTGTTGCTCCTTTTGTCTACTTCTTGCCCTCTCCCTTTTTTGTGTGTGTGTGGCTTTCCCCTCTTTGTTTCTGAAAGAAAGAAAAGGGAAGAAGTTTGTGCATGTACATATGGAAGATGCATGCTTGTGACTCAGTGAGAAGTTTCATTCCCGGAATCACTTTTCCATGGCATACAATTTTCTCTTAGCTCATCTGTGAATCCAAAATTACCCCAAAAACCAACAACAAAATCCTGAAGTCAGCTCACACCTGCTGAAGCCCACAAGGACTGCTGTAGCCCTCTCAAAGCCAACACAATCCTAAGGCCCTATTGCCAGCCCCATCTGCTTCACAAAAGTGGAGGCCTCCAGCAGCTCCCAAGTCCCTACGGGCACCAAATTCACAACAGCCACAAGTTAAAAATGCTTAAAGGCAAGAGACACTTTAACATTTGTTGCTTTTGATGACTGCATTATAAATCATACACCTTTAATAAGATAAAATAAAGAAGTAGGTTACCTGGGGTTAAAAGAATGACTGACATAGTGATGAGTGAACAAACAACTAGAATCACCAGCAGCGCAATAGCAATTCCCTTCCAGTTCCTCTGCGGTGGGCTGTTACTTCCAAGTTCCTAAAGGAATGGAAAAAAATGAAATAAAAGGAAAAGACCACGTTTCATAAACATACATTTCCAGAACTATTAGCGATAGGAAAATTGCTCTGTGCACAGTCATAATCACAGCACGGGAGGTGATCATGATCCCTCCCTTCTCCACAGAACACAGAGTCATCCAAAGGTGTGTAACTCTCATGCCTTTTTAATAGATATCTTTCCCTTTTTTTTAAATATATATATGCAATTTTATACCCCTAAGAGACAATCAAATGATCTTATGCAAGCTGTCCAAAATACAACTGGTGTTAAAATGTCCTGAACATAAACTTCAGGACAATATCAACTAGCAGTTTATAAGATAATTACAGAAATGAAATGTAGCAATTTACTGTAATTCTACCTAACATGGTATGGACCATAAAGGTTTAAATACACATCCTTTTTAATGCACACTATTAAACTTATTTGTAATAGAAAGCATTAGCAAAACTGCCTGAGGCTGCAAGTATTCCATCGGAAGCTACAAGCTCTTTTTGTCTACGCAGTAGATCAACTGTAAACTGCTCCCCTATTAGTTATAAAAAAAACAACAGTAGCTTATAACAAATGCTAAATGAATGCTTCTGCAACTACCAGTGCACTTAAGCCTACATCCTCTGTGGTTACACATTTAACTCCTGCCAGGCACCATTTACATTTTTTCAACAACAGCAGTGCACTGCCCGTGTTCACGGTACAGTTTGAGACCAAACAGCACATAAACATCTCACAACACAATGACAAAACTAGTGCAGTTGTTTCTTACAACCTTAACCTTCCCTCACAGAAAACAATATTTTTTCCATTTAGATTTGGCAAGCAGAAATGTTCCTCTCCCGCAATTACACGTGCCTTTAGTATCTCAAAATTAAATGCTATGGTAAGGCTGCAAAAAAAACCAACAACAACAACAAAAAAAAAAAACCAAACAAAAAAAAAACCAAAAAACAACCCCTCCTGCTGTGTTCTACAAGCTTAAAAAAGCATGGTAAAATTTTTTCACACACACTGTATTTCATTTTGCATTTCTGGGTTATAATGAGTGTGAAATGGAGAAGTCTTAACAGAAAGTGCCAGTGTTCCTGTGCCTTCTTGTCTCACATGCACCACCTCAGCACCACACATCACCCATAGCAGCAACATTGTCTTTAACTTCTTAATGTTGTTTTTTTAATCCCTTGCCTGTTTATTTCTACCTGTAAAAGGCAGCTTCTCTCCCTGGTCCTCTTTTCCAAGAAACAGAAGGGGAATTGCCCAACACAATCCTGAAGCAATCCCACAGGGAATTCTCACAGCACTCCTCAGCCCATCACAGCTCCCAGCCTCCCCAACACATCTTCCACCCATTGGACCCATCATCCTGCCCAGCCTGACTGAGATTGCTCATTTGTGAGATTTTTAGCCTCACCAGAGTGGAAATGCAGCCAGTCTGTCTCCTCAGAGCAGCCCCTACTCATGGCTGGTGATCACAGGAGCGCTTCCCTCACCTGAGAGGTGCCAGCCAGCCCTCCCCACACCCAAACCCAGGAGATGGCCACCAGCAGCCTGGGCTGCCCCCAGTCTGGTCAGAATAGCTGAACCCTTTTATTATGACAGAAATCTCCTCTTGGGTGTCAGTACTGACCCAGTGTCAGGCAATGGGTGATGTTCAACTACAGCACACAGAAGTGACCAAGGGCAGCTGCAGCACAGGATTTGTGGCCAGTCCCTCCCACATGGAACTCTGCAGCTTTCCTGGGCTCACCGTGTGGAGGAACCTGATTACCACAACCAACAACACACCTCAGATACCCATGGGGGTTTTTCATTAAACTTCAGGACTCCTGTCTTCATCACTCAGGGGAAAAAAATGGTGTAAGCAGGAACTCCTGGCACCTGCCTCCTTTCCCCACCCACTGCTCCTGCTTCCCAACCACTTTCAAGCTTGCCTGCTTCCCTCATCTTCTTTCCCATCTCATGAAATATTAATTACCACAGCCTGACTGGCCTTAGCCACGGGTCTTCAAGGCCTGCATGACTGCCTCCTGAGCCCCACTGGTGATCCCTAGGACAAGAGCATCGTGTGGTTCCATCCTTTTTGGACAGCCACCCTGACATGGCAAGGATCCACAGCCTTTCCACAAAAACACAGACCTTCTGTGTCCTGAGTGTGAACTCAGATCCAAACCATTATCTTCCCTTAAGTAAGAATTGTTTTAAAGTGTTAATAGCACAGTGCACAAATTTATTCTAAACATCACAGTATTAGCCTTATTTAAATGACACCTGACAGGATCCAATTTAAGACAAGAACCTAGCAGCTCACAGAACCAGGTGGTGGTGAGAAAACTGTGGTTTCCCTCAGAGCATCGGGAAACCCTATTCCAAAGAACTGACTTAAAATGACAGAAGCTGGACAACTTGATGAATGCCTCTAAAAAATGTACCAAGTCTTCTTTTTTCAGGAAGTTCTTCTCTGCAGACATGAATATTGTTCATTTTCTGAAAATAAAGCTTCATTTTAAATACTTCTGCAAATTTTTGCAAGGAGAATATCAAAGAGAGGAATCAGGTACTGAGCATACAACGCTTATTGGTACCCACAGTGAGAAAGAAGGGAGCTTCCATCTAGCTGAAAACTTGGGAGACTGGCATAAAGAGAAAGACTTGTCTCCCATTAAGGTATTTGGTTTTAATATTTGGATAAAAATTAAGAGTTGCATCAAATTATTGTTTTAGAATTTATTAAAGGTCATGATGATGTTTTGATATTCATTGACAATGTACTTGTAAGACATTTATGAAGTTACTGTACAGAAAGAATATGTGATTAAATATTAGAAAAATTACTATAATAAAGTGAATTCATAGCACAATCACTACTGAGGGCATCTCCAATTAACTTTTTTGATGCTAATCAGTGCAACTCTTGGACTGTAACCTACAAAGTTTTAAAATAGTGTAAGCTGCAGTTCTTCAACAATAAAGTATTTTTAGCCTCGCGCTGCTTTTCAAAATGGCCATTAGCAAATGGCAGTTAAATAGATGTTTGGACTGTGTATCACTGGCAAGACAGAAGCTGTGAATTCTGAGTGTGACAAGAAGACAGAGGCATTCAAGAGGAAACATCACAGAGAGCCATAAAATGAGAAGCTTTTGACACCATACAGTATCCCCATAACTATCTGCTAACTGGCACATAACATCACAGATGGAGATTTGATCTTCTAAACAGGTTCTTCTATTAATGTGGTTTGAAAAAATACCAGGTCTTGAATATGGTGGTTTATATATGACACCACCAATAATGTTATTATAGATTTTACAATCTGACTCTAATGTATCAGAAAATGGCTGTGCAAAGAATAATACAATTGAAAGTTTTCTCGTTATTTACAGGAGCTTTTTCACAAACCATTTAATTGCATTGTTGCCAAAAACAATCCTTGAGTAATATGTATTTCCAAATGTAATTTGTGACTGAGTAATACCTTACTAAAACACAGCTACAAAGAGAAAAACAAAACACTGCATACACAAAACCACTGTACACCAATGTTAATGCCTACTGCTGCCAAATGCTAAAGACCACCAGGAACTTACAATAACTCACCATCAGGGATCTGTCTGTGCAACCAAAGGTCAAAGCCCAAGGTTTCTGCTCTGTGACTGTCTCCATTCAATCTCTATTAAAAAGACCCCTAAAGGACTGGTTCTACAAAAGCCTGTACTACACGTGTGACAGAAGTGTGATGTGTGTGTGATACGTGTGACATGTGTGTGATACAGCACTGCAGAGGTTGCAAATCCTGCAGCAGTGACCACAAGAAAGGCTAAAACAAAAACCTGCAGAGACTGGGTGTGGGAGGGAGGACAGGTTGAGGCTGTCAAAGGAAAGCCTGAGTTATTTCAACCCTTCTGCACCCCTCCATGCTACTGCATGCTACCGTCTGCACCCCACTCACCACTGCAACACAAGGAATTTCAGAGGGAAATATATCCAGCAAATATGCGAAGCAAATATAATTCAAATAGGCTGAAGCATATTTCTCTCTCCTTTTCTAGGCTGTTTTCTAAATACAGACTCCATCTCCAAACACAGTTTACAGGCTGATGATGAACTGATTCACTACGGGCATGAAAATCTTTTAAGCAGCAGCAAGACAGGGCTTTGAATATCACATTCTATGGCATAGAATAATAAAATGGTTTGGGTGGGAAGGGACCTTAAAAATCAACTCAGTCCACACCACCTGCCTCCTTCCACTAGACCAGGTTGCTCAAAGCAGCCTGGCCTTGAACACTGCCAGGAAATCCATAGCTTCTCCTGGGAATCTGTTCCAGTGCCACATCCTCGCAGTGAAGAATTTCTGTCTAATGTAAGCCTGTCCCCTTCCAGTTTAAAGCCATTCTCCCTTGTCCTGTCACTACAAGCCCTTGTAGAAAGCCCCTCTCCAGCTCCCTTGTAAACCCTTTAGGTAGTGGAAGTTGCTCTAAGGTGTTCCCAGAGCTTTCACTACTCCAGGTTGAACAGCCCCAACTCTCTCAGCCCACCTCTGCAGGGGAGGTGCTGCAGCCCTCTGAGCATCTTTGAGACCTCTTCTGGACTCCTTCCAACAGGGTCCACATCCTTCTTACACTGCAGGCTCCAGAGCTGGATGCAGCTCTGCAGGCAGGGTCTCACCAGAGCAGGGCATGGAGGCAAGAATCCTCTCCCTCTCCCTGCTGCCCTCAGAGCTTTGGGTGCAGCCCAGGATGCATTTGGATTTCTGATCTGCAGGTGCACATTGCTGGGTTGTGTTGAGCTTTTCATTCACCAGCACCCCCCAGTCCTTCTCCTGGGGGTTGCTGTCAATCCATTCTCTGCCCAGCCTTTATTTGTGTTTGGAATTGCCACAACCCACATGCTGGACCTTGCACTTGGCCTTGCTGAACTTGATGAATTCACGTCACAGGCCCATCTCTCCAGCCAGTCAGGATCCCTCTGGATGGCATCCCTTCCCTCCAGGGCATCCACCACTTGGGGTCGTTGGGAACTTGCTGAGGGTGCCCTCGATCCCCCTGTCCATGTCTGTGACACAGATGTCAAACAGCACCAGTACCAACCCCTGAGGCATCCCACTTGCCACTGGTCTCCACTTGGACACTGAGCCTGTGATCACAACTCTCTGGCTGCAACCATCCAGGCAATTCCTTATCCCGTGCTCCATCAGTCAAATCCACGCCTTTCTGGCTCAGAGACAAGGATGTCATGTGGGACAGTGTCAAAAGCCTTGCACAAGCCCATGTCAGCCCCTTTTCCCTGATACACCAACACTGCAGCCCTGTTGTAGAAGGCTGTAGCCTCATTCAGTAGATCTGAGGTTTTGTTCTCGATTTTTGAATGAAATACAGATTCTGACAAGGATTTTTCATCTTTAGAATAAAAAAACTACAAGATTTCCTCCATAATGGATGTATTACACAAGACTGTAACAAGAAGACCTAACCCAAGTTCCTATTACAAGAGAAATAACAAAATTAAACTAAATTCCATTAGGTTTATTTCATACAGAAATATTTTTTTTATCTGCTGACACAGAAATGCAAGTGTATATTTTAAGTAGAATTGGGGATATTGATTTGAGAAAAAGAATCACTCAGAATTAAGAGATGTAGTAGAAGAAAAGGCAAAAAACTTTCAAATATTTCCATATTTCTACCTGAATAAACTCACAATCTTTCTTGTTAGCAGGATAACCAGAAAAAAAGTCAGAGCTTCCTTTCTAAAGCTTATCGAGTCAAACAGCTTTATTGTTAATCAATGAGAATAAAAAGTCTTTAAGACATAATTTTTTCCAGCAAGTGTGTACAACTAAGGTTGTTGTAAGAGAACAAAAGGTCAGAAAATATTGGCATAGCATGCTGCATTAGTAAGTCAGGTTTTTGAATTATCTTAACAGCATTTTCCGGATCTCTTGGGATAATATTTGTGTAAAGCACAGTACAATTTCCACCCGGGAAATACTGCCAGAAGCAGCAGGAGGATGCCTGGGGGAAGCAGGGATGTGGAAGGACACTGGCTAAAAAGCCTGAGGACTACAGCGTGCCTCTGCCAGGCTTTTCCAGGAGACATCACTTAGTTAAAATGCAGCATCCCTTTTGGGAGAAGAAGTGAAACCCAAACTTTCAGAGACCAGCCAACCCTGAGAGCTGGTGTTTAACTGAAGTGCTTTTCCTCACAGAGCTCCTGCCCGTGCTGCACCGACCCAGCTGACCAACAGTGGGTTGACCCAGCTGAGCCAAACGCAGAAAACATGCATTTTTCTATAAAAATTAAGAACAAGAATTCAAGCAGTTTCAAATGCTTCTGCTGGGAGCAGCTCCAACTGAAAGCAGAGATTCTGCCACAAGTTCTGCAGTCCGGAGTGAACTTTACCAGGCTGATGTGCCTGACAGCCCAGGTCTGCAGATGCACATTGGTGTTCACCCCTGCACTGTGGGTATTTGGAACACAAAACCCACCAGCACTGAGCTGCAGCAGTGTCTGGTGCTTGCTTGCTCTTGTGTTGAGGCACCAAGGACAGGTGAAGGGTCTTAGAGGAGCTTTGGGCTGTAGCAGTTTGGGGCTGTTGCAGTTTCTGCCAGCATAGCATCTTCTGAACCCTTGAATGAATTGTCTGCTTTGGGGGGTTTTTGCTTTTTTTTATGCTGTTCTGTCACCAGGACAAAGCCTACAGAGAAAAGCACTAAGAAGAATCACAGCCCCCCCACCCCCCTTTATTTTGGCAAGAATTTCAAGGGCAAAGTGCATTTGAGTAGGAAAAGCAAATGTGATTTGCTTTGCAGTAGGAATGAGAATGAGATTCACTCTGCAGCTTAGATGTAATCACAACAATATCACTTCATTAAACTCTTGCCATTTGCATTCCCCAGACAAGAAGAAAAGGTGATAAATGAAAAAAAGACAAATAATTTCATGTCACATTTCAGGTGTTTTAAAAGACAGACTCAATACACTTACAATAGAAAGATTGCAGTCTTTCCAAAGCTCTTTATAGAGCTGGGCTTGCAACTGATATTAAGTACTACCTGCCTTGGGTTTGCAGTGTGCTATTTGAAGGGAAATTACCCCAGCAAGCCTTCTGATTTTGTGATTAAGTGATTGTGTCCATTCCTTTCCAGCTGTTTTTGACTAATCTCATGGCCCAGATAGCAAGAGAGGCTCAAAGACAGATCCACAAAGTGGCACAGGATAGTTCTAATCCATTTGCATAAGTACCTATCATTTTCATCCCTCATGTTCCCTTTACAATCCACTGTGTTATAAGATCCTGTTGCTACAGTTCTTGTCTCAATGATTATGATCACACAATTGCTTTCCCCGGTCAATATCTTTATTCATGAAAACATTGGCACTTCTTTTCAGAGTCATTGTAAAATGCCAGTTTCAGAGGAATGCAGGTTTCTGTCAGCTCCATGGATAACAGGCATTTTAAAAAGAGAGCAGCTTGTTAGCAATTACCCTGCTCAGAACAGGTGCAGGGTTTGGATATGGGAACAATCTGTCTTCATATTTTTAATTCTTTGGGCTGCACTGGTAGAAGGAAAAAACCCTCCTTTTGCAGAGCCAAACTGAAAACAAACCCAGACCAAAACAACTAAAACCTAAAACCCAAACCCACCCGTCCTCAGTAAAAATAAGCTAAAATAAATGTGCACATACAAGCCATTCTGAGAAGTGTTGGTCACTCGCACTGGTTATCAACCTTGCAAAACTTTCCATGCTTTCTTTCAGCTTGGTCATTTTTGCTCTAGGCAGAGATCTTTTCCTTGGACCTGCAAGTGCCCATTCAAACTGGATTCTGGTTATTTGGGGAATTTTGGAACAGCTTTGCTAACACCCTTAGTTCCAACTACTCACAAAAAAAAAGGACCAGGCACATTTATGGAATCTATTTAACATATTATGGCCAGCATTAAGAACACATTCCACATCTTCCCACTCATTTTGCAGAGTACCTTGTAACATTTACTCCAAGACAATGAGCTATCTATTACACCAGACAAGCAACTAAAAATTTAACTTCTAAAGCATTCTGCTGAAACTCTTTTTCAAGGTCTAATCACAGCAGATGAGTTTAAACCTTTGGTCATTATTCCTGCATGTAACAAATACAAAAGCAAAGATGGGTCAGCACAACTGATCAAAACAGTGAAAATTTGTGGCCATCTGCAGCATTCAAAAAGGGACAGAAGGGAGGCAAATCATCACAATGCACAGTATTAAACTATGTTTCCATTAAACTATGGAAAATGCAAGTCATGGAAAATACTGCCATAAACACTGTTGAGTAGCTGGGGCAGAGGGAGACTTGAATAAAGCAACAAAGGATGACAGAACTGGTTAGTACCTGAAAAAAAAAGAGCAGTCACAATGCAGAGACAACCTGCAACAGGGAAGGGAGCTCCTTAGGCTTTGGGGAGCTGAGATGAATGCAAGGCACTTGGATGAAGTGCTATAATGCCAGCATCAGAGGCAACTTCACTGAGCCCCAGGATTTCAGAGTTGTTATCCCTTTTCATCCTGCGTTCACGATTTTTTATAGCTTGTTTCTAACAAAGTTTCAGAAGGAAAAATACTGTACTCTTTCTTTCCAGCAGAAATATTCCAGCAGAAATACTTGGCAGAGTTAAGGGGAATAACCAAGTTCTGACAAGACGTGAGTAAGCATCTTGAGACTCAGGAGTACAGAGGGACATGAAAGCCACAGGAAGCCACCTGTGAGGATTTCTGCAAGCTCCTCAGGATAACAACCAACGAGCAGCTGCTTTATAAAATATGACTCCAACCTCCCCTGCAAATCTCACCTCCAGACAGAAGGTTGTCCAGAGGAGTCTCACACCCTTTGGGGGGCTGAGGCTCACCAATAGCTCTGCTGTGACTTCAGGTTATGTCCCTCATGTCCTCATTGGACCAAAGCCCCAGAGCTCACACCAAGCCCTGTCTTCTTTCCCTCACACCAGTCTCATCTGGAGGCTAATGGGGTTTTTTGTCTGATTAGGAAAAGCTATCTCTGTATCTTGAAGACTGCCTGTGAGATTACAGGGAAATAAAGCAAGTGGCTCGTTTCCAGAGAGCCTGCACACCATCAGCACCTGCAGGAAATCAACAGCTCATTTGCCAGAATTAAAGAAAATTCATAGAAGTATTTCACTAAAGCAAGTAAGGCCAAGGACAGGAAAAGATGAAAAAGCAGCAGGCATAAACATGATTTTATTCAGGTTACTGTGATGTAACACAAGAAGTCTGTATAAACACTGGCACAGCCATTTATGGCCAAAAAGGTATTTTCACATGTTCTTATTGATCCTAACTTTAATGAAATGCCACAGGATAGCAAAATATGTCTCCCATTCTTATCCCATTAAAGAAAAATCTCCCAACCAAGTAAAATGACATATCTCAAGAAAAAAGGACATAAAAAATGAATGAATACAGGCTATACATATCGCATACCTATAGATCTTTCTACAGGTAAAACACAGCTGTTTGCTGGAATTTGTCCTTTTCACTGCTCTGAAACAAAGTTATAGTTTGCCTGATTGCTTAAAAAAAAAAAAAAAAAAAGCTTCAACAGGTATTTTATTTCCCCATAACAGATGATTTTTAAAACTGACATCAACAATTTCAGCATCAATGAGCAAATCTGTCTGACAGCACAGCACTGCAGTTCACTGAAGGTTAGGTAAACAGCAAAGGTTTCCAAACTGCAGCAATGTCACATAAGTCATATTCAGGTCTATGCCATGCAATTTTATCATTCAAATTTAACACAGCGGCCCTATTTTTAATGGTAAAAAACTGCACTGGTGCATGACTTTCAAGTAAGATCACTGTTAGATTAGAAAAAACAAAATTGCCTTTTGGAGCTTCTCGCTGTTTGGGTATTTGTACACACGCTTAATTTTATGCCATTTAAGAGTCCTGGAGAATGGCTTGGACAGAAATCTTTTTTTTAGGTGAGTGAGATTAAATCAGGAGTTATCAAACTATGGCACATGTTTGTAAAGGTTATTTTGCAAATTTATATCAGTATTTTTCTATTTGTTTTCAGATTTACACATAAATTACATGCAAATAAAACAAGTAATTTTAATCCAAATGTGCCTTAATAAGACTCTGTGCACATGCATGTGTACACACACACATGCACATATCACTGAACATATATGCAGATAAATATTATTCCAGGCAGCATTCCTATAAGTAAATAAAAATGTAAATAAACCAAGGAGTGTCCATACCAGAAAAGGGAACACAAACACAACCTCTGTGTTTAGAGGGAAAGTTATGTGAGTTTTCCAAGCTCAGATGAGAATGGGAAACCTGCAACTCTTTACGTACATGTCTGTCAACAAAACTGTAGCAAGCAAAATTATTCACTCAGTATAACTGGACTCTTAATTAGACATTTATCATTTCATTTTTCCCAGTCTGCTTCATCATTAAATCACCTGTTTTTTCCAGGAAATGGAATTCTGTTTAAAGCAGTGCAATACTATGTGTCTATGATCAGAAATAAAGATATGGTTTTCTTCTTCACTTTTTAGGCAAAAAAAGACCAGAGAGGTGATCAGGAAATTTATAGATTTAATACATTATATGCTAAGTCATATAGAGTTAATATATGTATGACCAGCAGAGCCAAGAACACATCTCACTTAAAAACACTGTAAGTCCTCACAGCACTAAGGACATCCCATTTTTCCCACACTCACAAACCCACAGAGAGCTTATGAAAAAGCATTTATAGAAAGGCAGTGGGTCACAAAATCATCTCCTTACACACAATCCACTCAATTAAAAAGCAAATTTAGTACTAGGAGGAAAAAAAACCAACAGGAATTTCTTGGCTGTTTTACTGGATTCATTGATTTTTTTTCAGTATTCTTCCACATAATGTAAAAATCCAGCTTTTTTCCCCTAGAATAAAAAAGCCATTTTACCTAATGGCCAAACCTATCTCAATAAAACACTTTGAAGACCCTTCATCTATTATGTTTCTTTGGGAAGTGTAAGCCACCCAGTAAGAGTCAAGGGGCTTCTATTGGCAAACTTTTCCATATGCTGTTTTTACTGGAAAGCAAAGAAATGCATAAATACACTAAGGACTGTGCAGCAAAGCCTGGACATTCTGAGAAGCACAAATTAACCTTTGATTGTAGGGATAAATGATCCCTTGTGACCTTCTGACTCTCAGAGAAGGCTCCTATGGCAGCAACAGCTGGGAAGGTCCAGCTGAGCGAGGGACACACAGAATTAAGCACGGAAGGTGTCTGGATCTGGTGAGCTTGGAGTTCATAGAAGTAAAACAGGAGAGGAAAACCAGAGGATGACCCAGACACAGACACTTTGTCTCTCCACATGGAGCTCCTACTTCACACAGAGCTCCTTGTTTTGCTTGGCTTCAAGGACAATTTGGAAAGCTATAAACTCAATTAGAGAAACTTAGAGAAGGGTTCCCAAAGCCTTTTCTGGCTGGGGATTAGGCACTGCATTTTCATGCTGCATGAAACACCAATAGTTGATTTATTTCGTGTCGAATTTGCTATTTTTGTTAAATAAAGAAGGGCATCTCTGCACTGTGCATAAAGTAATAATAACTTCTGTTTAAATACATTTTTTGGGGGAAAAACACAGATGACGAGCACAGGTAAAACAACTACAGAATTAGTAACTGCTGCAGCAATCACACCACCCTCAGAAGTGTACAGATTTTTAACCAAAGTTAAACATATTGTAAGAGACTCATTTCTTAATGACCCATGCAAGTGTTGTCACTGCCAGACGTGTTTGTGAAACACACCCCAGCACAGCTGCTACAGGAGCAGAAACAACAGAAATCAAACAAATCAGGTATTGTATCTTTTTTAAAACAAATGCAACAGAAGAGAACTATGATTGAAAGGGAGACTGGGCAGTACTAAAGAATATTTTTAGGAGTCAGTCATACTCTTAGCAGGAGGATTATAGTGCCATGAAAAGCAGTGATGCTGTCAAGCACTCCATGCATGCTTTAACACTTGTACTAATAAAGGTGAGAGCATATCACACTGAGTATCTTAGAAATTTTGGCAGAAATCCATCCAAACTAGGAGTTTTGACTTAGAGCAAGAAATGAATGGCACCTTTCATTTTCTCCAGAGCTTCCTTTCTGTCTGATTCCAATGACAGATACAGGAAGGATGAATTCTACAAAACAAATAATGTCTATTTATATTTGGTTTCCTGCCATTTAAAAGAGTTATAATTACAATTCAGATGAGCAGAAGACAAAGATCTTACCAATGCAGAAGTAGGTACCAGCCTTTAGCAGAGCTGTTACACAAAAGTGGATGAAAAGTTCCAAGCAGCCCTGTCACTGAATTTTCCATTAATGAACAGGAGGGTCATTTGTTGTCTACAGATCCAGTACTCAAAACAGACACTCAGCTCAAAATCTCTCCTTGGCTCTGAGCTTTAATACAAGAGCCAAATAATTCCTTCAGATCCACTTCAACAGCTCCTACTGAAATGTCTGGAGGCAAATACTTGACTCAAACAAAGGTGTTGGGCTATGACACAGGCTGTAACACTGTGGCTTTCTTATATACTCTTACACTATAGGCCTTAAATAAAATGTATTCTTGTGATACTGCAGGATTCCCCAGATTAATAATTTTTAAAGTATCAACCTTTATTTCCTTTTTCTAAATACTTGCTTAGTTTTTAACAAGAATGAATAAACATATTCAGTGTGGACTCAATAACAAGCTACTAGAAGTAAGAATCCAGACCTACATGGCAAACTAAACTGAATAACTTAATTAATAAGCTACAAAAGGAATTTTCCCAGATTCATGCCATGCAAAAATGGGTTCATGGGTAAACTTGAATGTTCATAAAATACAAACCACTTTCAGAGCAAAAACAGGAAGAAAAAACAAACTAAAGCAAAACTACTCACAGAACAGAAGAAGGGATTTTATCATAGGTAAGTGGCAGTGATTAACAAATGTCGTTTCAAACTGATGGTAACTTTCCAAGAATTAGTTTTTAGCTAATTTACAAAAAGAGAATTGTAACAAAAGTGTTGGTGCAGTTAATACCTGACTTTTGCAGGAGAATTTCCTTCTTCACATTTTGTGTTGATTTTATACCTGTGGGGTTTCTTCCTGTTTGCTGCAGCTCTCAGCACCGTATGCTCCTCATCCCCCGAGTAACTGAATAATCTTTTACATCCTCGTCTCCTTTGCATAAACAACTTAGGAAATTTTCTGGAAGCAGCTATATTACAGCTTCTGAGACTGCAACTTTGGGCAGCTCTAGCTGCTCCCACAGGATCCAAATCCTCAGTAATAGTAAAACTAGCAAAGATCCTTGAAGCTGACCCGACACACCCCAAGTGACAGAGCCAGCAGCTGGCTGCAAGCTGCGCCCCTGATTTCTGACTGCAGCCGCCCTTGGAGGAAGCAGCTCCTCAAGCCACAGTGTGTGCAGGAGGTGTGCAGCCAAATCCCCGTGGCTCTCTGCTGGGCACGAGGTACTGAAAACACAAACCAGCTACTAAAGTAGCTCTTGTGCAGCATCTTGAGTGGGAAAACAAAGCCCAGAGCCTGCACTCCATCCTTCCCAACTCCCACAACAACCCCGTCAAGTAAAACAAACATAACCCCAAAAGCAAAACAAACCAGAAGTGGCTCTGACTCTGACCCAAACTGGTCTGATGGACCAGCTGGTTGAAAATCTGGTGTTTCCTCACCTCTGCCCCCCGTGTTTCTGCTTATCACAAGCCTCACAAATAAGCCCACCACACTCTTAGCAACACAGGACCCCGAGGCATTTCTCTGTGCACAGTCTGCTCACCTAGACTTGCTTGGGGGTTAATGGGGACAACACACAGTGATTTTTTTATTATTTTGTTATGAAAACTAGTGTCAATAAAAAGCTCAGCCTCTAAAATCCAATCAGTCATATTTGATGATGGGGTACTATTTCCATTAGTGTTTTCTACAGAAGCCTTTGAAAGCAAAAACCATGGCTTTTCACATACTTGAAAGTGAAATAAAAGTATGAATCCCATCTAGTTTACCAGGATCACCTGTCTACAAGAGAATATGCTGCAAAACAACATGATGCTTTAATTACAGGATGTTTCAGCATGATGCAGCAAGGGAAAATGAAGCAATATATCTTATATGAAAGAATTAGAACTTTCTAATCCAGTATAACAACTGCATATCTACATTGTTGATATTGTTTTTAATTAAAATATATCAAAATGGTTGTTTATGTTCCATAGTTGGAATGTAGCAAACTGGGGCAATTTTGTAGGAGTCATTCTTCTGACCGAGGGAAAAAAGCGTTGGTAGTAATTATTCCATTATTTCCCCTAGAAGGGGAGCATGCATACATTGTTGTATTTAAAATTTGTACTGCAAAAGGGATTTTGCAAGAGAATTGAAGTAGGATATCTTGACCTGATAATTTTACTACCTGAGTAATCTTATTCTGTGCAGTTAGGAGTAGTGTTTACTTCTTACTGCAAGCAGAAAGCTGGATTGTTTTTTTAAGAATGGAAAAAGTGAATAAAAATAGCAGACATCTGCAAACATCCAAGACAATAATGACAAGTTTTGCAATGCACAACTGCAACAACAGTAATTGTATATGCCAGCTTCTGAAACAAGAAGCTACTAAAAATACACACAGTAATTCTTCCGGGTGCCCTTACTGCAGTGGGAATCAAAAACTGCAGTTTATCCAGAAGCTGTCTGTGTGCCACTCACTATCTACCCCCAAGTGCAATATATGTGCACTAGTAGCAACACTGAAAGGCACTGCAGTAAGACTGTTTTATTTTCTGGTTTGTATGTATTCCCTGTGGTGATTAGTTGCATATTTAGGTAACACTGCAAGTGAGCAACGACAGAAACCCTTGGTGCTTTTGTCAACAATTTCTTTTAAAGCTGCAACTTCACATATTTCAGCATACCATGCAAAAAAAGGGCACAAACTGTTTAAAAAAAACTGAGAGCCATTCCAATTCTTCCAGCCACTCAGTAATTACTGTTAATGTGAAAGTTACAAAGAAAAACCTGTAATTCAGATTACAAGTCAAGCTACTGTTGCAGGACGAAGGAGAAGAATTAAATCAATGCCTCAACTATGAGAGGCAATTAAATCAATGCCACTTTATGAGGAAGAACAATCCTTGGCAGTTCCCTCCACGAGCACACACTCAGGCTGCACAGCTCCCCACGTCCTCCACTTGTACTCTAAACTGAAGGTGCAATTAGGTGTGCTCTGACTGCAGCCAGGTTGATTTGCAGACTTCACCGGGTAATTAAGCAGGTGAGTGGGAGAAATCATCAGGACAACTAATTGTGGCCTAAATGTAGAAGACAGCTTGTGAAATCCTTGTCAGGTAGGAGCAGAGGGGCAGAAGGAAAAGTGGAAATTCACTCGGCTCAAACAGCACAAGCAACCATGAACAGCTCCACCTCCCCTGTGATGCTTTCCTTTCGTACTTATGAAAAAATAAATGATAATAGGGCCACGTTCATCTCAGAGGAGAATATCTTCATGACCCACATCCATCCTGACCAGCCTGTGCATGGCAGCTAATCAAGGGCAGATCTGGGTACTGCCAGATGGCACCAAAACATGAACGTGTATTTAAAGAAACAATGATCACATTTTAAATTATATATCTGATTTTCAATCATACACCTTTTATGGGTCACTGTCCTCTGAAATTACAACAGTAATTTTCATACCCGAAAATTGGACTGATAATCACAGGATGGGTAAAACTTCATGAAGTCCTTTATCAGTTACAAGGGGCTCTGAACCTGACTCCTGTTTAAGGTACCAGGTGACAGAGATGATCCAAGGTCAAAGGAGAATAAAATACATGGAGTATGGAAAATTTCCATCACAGAAACACCACGATTATCCAAAAATCAAGAGAGGCAAAATGTGACCATGTAGTGCACTTCTACTTTTTTTTTTAATCATTGTTTACCAGTTTTCTATTTTAATTGTCAGCTTTCCCATACATGTCTAAATCCAAACTGGTATCACAGTTTTACTTATACCAAAAGAACAGAAAATTCAGGGAAGAAAAAACCTTAGAAGACAAAACAAATGCACTCAGAAATTAAAAATTTTGTAAGACTGGCAAATGTAGGTGCCTAAAGCATCATGAAATCATAGCATTTTAAAAAATTCTAAGTAGACTGAGAACAGCAATCACCTTGTAGTGTATTTCAGAGTACTGTAAGTTTTTTGCTTGAACACTGAGTGCCTGACCATCTCAGCAGAATAAAACCACTAGAATAAAATTAGTTTGGACTATTTTAAGGGGGTTTTGAGTCATTTCCTAAGTCCTCAGAAGGTTTTTCATTTTGTCACTTTGCCACAGAAGTAATCATCCAGAAGAAAGTCTAAAGAACATCACAACCCTGGTCTACTTAATTCTTCACAAATGAGGTGTTAAAAATGACCACCTGAGTTGCAATTACTACCTGTAGTTTTTAAAAATTCTTAGATTCATACATCTGTCTTGCTGCTTAGCAATACAACAGACAAGTTCAGTCTTCAGGAGTATCTACTCAAGCCTTTTGAGATTTGCCACTATTGTCCTAAGACTTCTCTTTAAATGACTAAAATCCTCACAACCACTCAATTCCTTCAGGAAGTCATTTTTCTTATCTGTGTGGTAAAACTGGAATAATACACAGAGAACATTTGCTTTTCAGGTGACTGAAATATCATTCCCCTTCCCCTTTAGCCCATTATTCTACACTTACTCTTGGTTTTCTTGCCCCTAACAGTGAGAGAAGAGAGTTTAAATTATCTCATTTTCTTCAAAAGCTCTACACTGCCTCTCTCATCCCCACATTTGACAGACACCACATAACTCCTTCTCTTCCCTTCCACAGTTCTCATTTTCTATGCATTCAAGTTTTACTGCCTAGAACTATCAGTAGTTCTGTTAACTACAGGGCCTATTAAGAACTGGAAAGGTAAAGCCAAATCACTCTGCTTTATCAAATGTCTGTGGCCATAAGAATAACTTCTAACATTTCTAAACATATATAAGCACACAAAGCTTTATTTGAAAAGGACTGTATTAAATATTTTTTTTACCCTATTTATATTAAATGTTGTGTTGTGAAGCTAACTTATATTCAAGTAACTACATTTTATGCAAAAAAAAAAGTCTTAAAAAGTAAGATCTAGACATCATTTAATGATCTTTAAAGTTATAATGCCTTATGAAGCTGGTAAGATTGTTTTAGCTACTCCAGCAGCGAGGCCAGGTTCCCCTGGGGTTTGGTCCCTGGGGATGTGTCCACAGTGCTCCCTGTGGGAATCACCCAGAGCTCTCACAGGGCCCTCAGCACCCCCTGCACCTCTGCAGTGCCTCGAGCACACTGTGCAAGAGCAGCTTCCATCCTCTCCAAACACTGCCCTGTTTATCAGCTCGCATCAAAAAGGATTTGCCAAAAACCAGCAGCGCTGCCAATCAAGTGAAATCATCACTGTTTGCTGCTGTTATAGACCAAACTCTTCTCTGTCAACCTGTTCTTTTTGAGCCAATATTGTAATTTTTGAATGAAGGAAGCACATTATGTGTCTTTGCACACATTTTAAAAGGAAATACTCCATTATACTAAAACTTTATTTACTCACAATGAACATCTGCTTAACTAAAACACAGCACAACTAACCTGGAAGGATGATACTCCTCCACCTTCCCACTGCAACAACCAAAACTTCAAAATGTTTAAAACAAGAAGCTATAAAAAATGTCAGTGAATTGGGGACTGACCTTGAGAAGATGCCACAGGTTCAAATCAAGGGTAAAAATTATACCCGAAGACAAGTCATTAATTTTAAATGAATTTTGAATATCAGGTTTGGGTGTGGACTGTGGTCTAACCCACTAAGATTAGAGATTTTATATATTTAAGGTTTTATAAACTCAAGGTTTATTTTTAAGAGGTAGATGGAAGGGATAATTATCACACTAGTTCTGAGTTGAGAGAGAAGAAAAATTATGCTTGTTCCTAAACTAAATTTTCAAACTTGAGTTTTAAGAATTAAAAAAAATTCTCCCCAAAAAGCTGAGAGCTTCACAGAAACTTCAGAGGTGCATCATTTTGTAATCATAAAAGGGGACAAGAATAATTCATGTTTATAGGCAATCAGCCCTTTTTTTTATTTAACATGAATTACTCATTTTGAGTGTGTACTCCATAACTTTATTTGTACTGTAGGTACTTTTTAAGGGTTCACCCATTCTGAATGAATCATGCAAAGCCATGGATGGATCTCAGATCTGCTTTAACATCCTCAGCAGTTTCTCAGGGTGATGCTTTTAACAGCACTTAAATTAAGTCTCTTTATTTCAATGGAGATCACTTATTTCAAATCAATACCAACAGTCCCATTCAAGACCTAATCAAGTTAAAATGCTATGAGAAGTCCTGCATTTTAATTGCCCTGCACTTCAGAATTTACACACAGAACCATTCAAACCTATCTTACATCACCTGGACACGGTTTTGTTTCAAAAACCAAAAAGAAAGTCTAAAAGTAAATGTGAGCATCAGTTCAAAACTGGTTTTCAGCTAACACAGATGTTTCTGGGTTCATTATCCCACTGTATAATCAGAGAAGATCTGTCTAGCTGCCTAGAATCATTCCTTATTTACAAAGCTTAGAAGACTTAAAGAGGATCAGCCATTCTGTACATCTGGGATTCAGTAATTAAGTCACAGCACAGAAAACTGAAGTGATGAGCAGGAATGGACAAAGAAATGGGATACAACCCCTCAGCTGGGCAAGGTTCCCAGGGCCCCAAAGCAGCCCGGAAGATCTGTGTGCCCAGGTGAGGAAGAAAATGGGCTCATGTGATGGACAGCCACCCACCTCAGAGACAAGAAGTGTCTTCTGACAGTGGAAAGTTACCCAAATATATAATTTCTTTCACCAGAGGCAGTATATTCTGTAATTCAGTGGATGTGATTTAATGGATGTATAAAACACATTTAGCATATCCAAGCAAAATATGTATTGTAAGTTAAAAAAACAACCAAAAAAACCACCCGCACACCTTAAATTTGTGCATAAAAGCATTGAAAGAGAAAATGAGTTCTGCAAAGATGCCATTTTGCTGAGAGGCTTGAATCCTGAGTTTTAATGTATACAGTAGTTTTTCTTAGTAAACATCTTTCCAATGCAAAATCAGTTCTAAAGTCTGTGCCTTCCAAGTAATGCCTCTAACTCCTCACACATGAATTTCCATCTCCCACGCATCCAGATTTCAGGAATGATAATCTTATTTCAGCAGAGTGTCTGGAGGCACCCTGAGCCTGCTCAGAGGGGAGTTCTCTAACTCCACGAAGGGAGAAGTCCCAGAGTTGCTTCCATCAGTGCATGTACTGTAGCAAGGCCATTTTGAGGGCAAAGACTAATTATCATTTGGACACAGTTTTACCTTCAAAACCAAACATGAAAGTAATAGCATAATATGCCTCGTTTCCCTTGTCTATTTTTTCTACTTTAATTTTCTAATTTTAATGAACAAAGGCACTCCAGAAGCAGATTCTATACATGTAAAAATAGACTTCAGTCTTCAAATATGACCTTTAAATTAAAATATAACAGATCATTAAAAAATTAATTCAACGTCTGAAAAAGCTGCAAATAGAATTCTTTTAAAATATAAAAGAGAGAAGTAGTGGCCAAAGTTACTTTCATTCTCAGGAGAAAACTCTTACTGTTTGCACAGTGAGTGGGGCACACAGCGTATCATAATTACACCAACTCACTTTATGCTGAGCTGAGACACGACTGAAAGACAACAAAACCTTCAGCTCCCACCAGCACAAATCCACAGATATTGGCTGGCTGCATTCTTGAAACAGCTGTGAAGGACTTTTGGTAGAAGGAGGATGACAGTCAGAAGGAGTGGAGTTGTGGTGTTTCCCCTGTTCCAGCCAGAGCATCGCCCTACACACAGGGTGGAGCATCCTCTGTGCCTGGTTCAGAGCAAGGGCAGGAAAAACTGCTCAGGAAATATTTACCTGAGGAGTCAAAGCTGCTGGGAGAGCAAGTTAGAGAGAGCTCGGGGGCAAATCTGCTAATGCTCTACCTCCTGAATCCAAGTAAAAACTGTCACAGTAACCTTTCACAAAAGCCAGGAAGGGGTGTTGGTTTATAAACAGCAGCTGATGTTGTGAATGGAGAGCTTCAGTGAAGCACCCACACAACAGAAAGAACAAGAGAGGGGGGAAAAAGGGGATATGTGACAGGTCAGTGTCTGGCTTGAGGGAAGACTCAACCAGGTTACTGCAAAAGTTTGTTGGTGAGGAAAGCCTTTGAAGAGGGGCTGCAGCCACAGGGGAGCGAAAGCCTGGAGGCTCGTTCTCCTGGCTCCTGCACAAACACAGCTGTGTAGTCCTGAATGAAACAAGAGCAAGTGCCTCTTCATCTATGTGGGATGCCTTGCAAACAGCACTTTCCTCCTGGAAACTTCCCCATTTCTGCCCTTCCTGACAGAAAGCACTACCTAGCAAGAACAAACAGAACAGCAGCAGCTACAGAGACAGGAGGTGAGCTCTGCTCTCACTCCCACCACGAGGAGCCAGGTGAGTGCATGGGAAAGCAGAACCCTGTGCCTTCACAGGAGGGGCTGAGCTGCACACATGCTGCCTCTCCTAAGGTGTCTTGCACAAAGCCTCCACACCAGCAGCCGACTTTCCTTTGATGTCCACCCAGAGATGGGGCAATTTCCATCATCTCCACACAGACAGTGTGGCCACTTCCAATCCCAAATCTGTGTGTGCACTCAGCAGTCTAGCAGGAGTAATGCCTCATCTTCCCTAGAAGATTATAAGGGAGGAAACTCTCTTATTTTTTTTTTCTTCTGCTCTTGGTGGCAGCAGTGGAAGAGGCAATTCATAACTACAAATTTTCTTCTGCAACTAAGCCAGTAAAATTATCTACCTCACATCATGCTCCTCTGCACATCACTGAAGACAGTGCAATAAAACTCAGTCCTCAAATCTTTCTCCCACTAAGAAAGCTCTTTTTATAAATATTTCCTTAATTTCAATTTAACAAGAGGTACCATTATTCATCCACTTCACATCTATCATGACATATATATCAGAACAGATATTTTTATTCACTTTTTCTCCATTAGTTCTCACCTAAAAGATACATTTTTCTTGGACTGTTGGTGACAGAGATAATAGGAGGAGAACAGTCATGTATTGTTTTCCAAACATTCTGAAGGGCCAAGTTTCAAGGAAACTTTTTGGGTGCTCTCCATGGCCATGGTTTCCAGGACAAACAGGTGCCCAAGAGGGCTGCCTTTGCTAGAGCACACAGAGCATTTTGAAACAAAATATTTTTCAGTGGCTGCACACCATCTCCTCAGCCTGCCAAATCCAGAGTTTTATTATTAGGCAAAAGGTAACAATTCACATGGCATTTCAAGTTTCAGTGCTTGTTTGATGCCTCACTCTGTTACTCAGAGGAGTTCTGATCTCTGTTCTTCAGATGCCAACATGGATCAGAGCCAGCCTTAAAAATATGTAAATTTGAATTGCCAGAGAAGTAATGATTAATTAAAATCACAGGAAGTTGATTCAAAACATGTTTGAGGTAACATTAATTTTAAAGCTGCCCCAGTTAGTATTCCACACACATGCCTAAAATTTTACATATTGCCAAACATTAAGAAGATGACTTTTGAGAAGGATTATGAACAGTATGAGTTTTCACAACAGTCTCCTTCATTTCCTGACTGCAGAAAAATGAGACACACAAGACTTTCTTTTTTTCTTTCCTCATTTCAGAATCTGGAAATGTTCTTGCAATTTTCTGGAAATAATTCTCTTTTTACTATGTATCAGTACCCCGTTTCAGGGTTAACAGGCACTTCTTGACAGAAAAGAAAGACAAAAAGACAGAGTTGAAGATTAGGGTGGGTCCTGCTTCAGAAAGCTGTGTGTTACAGTGTGCATCTCCACAAGAATTTTAACCAGGTTTGGGCTATTTTTTTATAGCTTCTTAAACAACACATTACCCCAGATTCTGGTTTCAGGTACAGCACTGGAGCACCAGTGCCAAAATCACAGAGGACTCCAGTGCAGATGAAAGCCAGACTGAGCCTGTTGTTTTCTCAGTGATGCACTGTGCACCTCACCCGGGTGAGGCACAGGAGCCACCCAAATACAGACTGCCAAGAGAATGATGAGTTCTGCTCCAGCAGCACCTCCTACACCACATCAAGGATTTGTGCATCGACACGAGCACGTTTTAAAGAAAAGGCAGAAGGGGCCCTACTGAAAGGATCATTACAAAAGGCTCTCCTCCTCAATGAGGGCTTTGCTGATAGTGAGACACAGCAACCACCTCAGGCAGAGAAGATGGGGATTGAATCCTAAGGTAGGACTCTGTATAAATCATCTTCTGAAGCTGTGCCCTTGATGATCCCTCAAAGCTGCTATTGCTTTGGTTGAGTAAGCCCTGAAACCTTCTAGGACTAAAGACCTTTACTTCTCTGAGCTCTTTTCATACAGTACTTTAACAAAGAAACTTTTTGAAGCAGACAATTCTTTATCGACTTCTTCACACATCCTGAAATGCTCTCTTAAATTTTATTGATTTTTCAAGATAAATGAAGGATCCTTCTGGAATTTGGACAATAGAAAAGCCTTACAGTATATCTTCAAACCTGCTGAGAATTTATACATTTACACTCATTTGAACAAATAACTGTAATTGTGTGGTAAACCTGGATCTGGGTTATAGGTGTCCATCACAACAATGAACCAAGCATGACTCAACACCCATAATCTATTTTCAGAATATTGGGGTTTGTTTTGATTTGTTTTATAATATAGTCTGGTTAAGCTTCAGTGCTTCATCTGAATCTTTCTGCATTCAAACTTTGCTTAGGACATGAGTGCAGCTCCAAAGCCTCTTATTAAATGCTCACCCAATGATGCTTTCCACGAATGTGCCACAAAGCTGACCTGTTACTTGCAGCATTTACACTCAGCATATTTCAGCAATTTTAAGTGATGATCTGTTATGCAGCATCCTAAAAAGCTGCCCTGGTAATCACCTCTAATGCTTTCTACAGCTGTTGTTTGGACCACAAAGACCTCACCTCTCCGAAATGAACTGTTTGTAGATAACACACAGAGAAAGCCCTCTCACAGTAATGCCTGTCTGCACTCCTTACTCATTTTCTTATTCCAGTGTCTCCCTATCTTTTAATAACTTTCTGCATTTTCCCATAATTTAATACACTTTTGGGACAAATTGTTGCTGTTCTTGCTCTCCAAATATCTCTAAACCTGTCTTACAGAACTGTCTAACCAAGTTAGTTTTCCTATGAATATGCCATACTCATCCAAATTCTTAAACATTAGAAACTCTGGTTTCCAATTCAGGTTTTACATTTCCTACCTATTTTCAGGGTTTTCTACTACCCACACTACCACTGTTTATAAATAAAAACAACCACCTCCAGATCTTTATGAATTGTGGGTCATCTGCTGTGGATTCCCCAGAGCAAAACAACAATCTATAAAAAATGGAAATAAAGATTGTTCTACGCTTTAAAGACCAGGCAAACGAGCACAACCAAGCTGTGCCTGTTCCAGTTCAGCCTTCAGAGGACACAGAAAGACAAAAACCCCTGCCTTACTCCTCTGCAGACATGCAACACTTCACAGACAAAGGTAAGTAAAAGGATGTCCCTCAAAGTCTTTCTTCCTTTGTTATTTGTTCATATTTTCTGTAATGAATTCTGTAATTACATTCTGTAGTGAATGTTTACCTTTTCCCTTCTCTACTGTCCTAGTATTGCATTCCTTACTGAAAAAAAATAGTGTGATTTATATGGCATTCCCAGCCTTCAAATTAACAGAGAATACATCATTTTCCAGCCCCGGATGAAGAGCCTTCCCCCATTTTTCAGTGTCTACATTATTCCTGCATGCTTATTATGTAGTATTCAGGTTTGAATACTCAGCCAAAATTGTACCTGCCAGTTTTATGAAGAATTACAGCTTTCTAATAAGAAACACAAGACCAGAAAGGAAAAAAAAAAAAAGGGAAAAAAGAAAAAAAATCCAAACCACAAAAGAACCCAAAACCAGTATAATCCTGGTCGTTGTTGTTTTTTTGTTTTTTTTTTTAATGGATTAAAACAAAATACAGTAAAAATTAAAAGCATCAACAGAGTAGCACCAACTGTGAAGTTAATAAAACTCCTTTTATCGTCATGAACAGTGAACTGGAAAAAACAGATACAGCTTTTCCCTCTTCCACTTATATAATGCACTAAATCATTCTAAGTGTTTAAAATGCATATTAAATTATTGACCATACCAATCTCCCTAGTCCATAAAAAATCCTGCAAAGAAAGGCTTTGCCCGCACAGCTCTGCTGGCTGCATCCCTGGACACAGGTCTGGGTCCCACAGGGCATCTTTGGTGCCTTAAAAAACATTTATTTACTTGTGGGGGACTTTTCTGGGTGAAGATACCCAAAATAAAGGAAGGCTGTGCTGTTTTGTTAAAAGCCTGTTTTAACAGCACACAGCACCAAAGAAAGATACATAGCAAGGGCTGAAAACCTATCTCCATGGTGTTTCTTGAGTATTGAAGAAACACGTGAACACTGGGAAGGGATGGTACTGGAAGCCTTATATATTTCATTGTTACATGTCTTTATTTATCTATTAAGAAGTATTTACGTGCATTTTAAATACCAATACCAATATCTCTATTTGCAGTCTGATATTTAAAACATTTCAATATCCTGAAAATAAACAATATGTAACTATGGATATTCAAAACACTGTTAATAAAAATCATGTTGCAGCGGCGGTGGGCAAGCAGCAGCTCAAATTAGAAAATAATGACAGGTTTTTCCATAGGAATGGAACATGAAATATAATTCATATGTCAAAGATGCCACTATCATTTCCTGAGGCAAATGACAAAAAATATCATCAAAATAGCTTAGTTATATGAAAGTACTGTTTTCAGGACAGCAAAACAAATTATTTCACAAGTCCAGTGCAATGACAGTATAGGAATTTTATGCTGTTTGCAACATGTTCTAGAATCAGGAAATAAGAACAGCAACAAGCAGCTTTGTTAAGGATTAAACACTGGTACAGTGATATGGACAGAGATACTGAATAAATGAGTATTCAGGACGGGTTCATTAATGCTACCACAGCAAACTAGCCAGCCCTGTCTTGGAGATGGATGTGTTTGCTCTCAGTTGAACGCTGTAGAGCAAATATTAGAGTTCAACCTATTCCAGAAGAATCTGAAGTCAGGAAAGGTAAACTGCATAATAGCAGCAATGTCCAAAAGTATTTACTATTAATTAATTACATGATTGAGAAAACTTGCTAGCAAACTCAGTGAGATTTCACTTACTCAAAAAAACCCATTAGTAGCCGTAGTCTGCCTTTCTTTCACATAAAAGCTGCAAAAATCTACTCAAATTTGCCAACTATGTGACATGAAGCTACAAATCCCTCTGTCTTATACATTTTTAATTATTTCTTTTGTGCAGTGCATCCTCTGCATTGTTTCTGAGGTGAACTAGAGACGTTCCTGGCAGAGACCTAAATAGCTTCCAAAGGAAAACTCTTCCAAACTCTAAACAAGCCGCAGGTACCCCAATCAGCATCACACCTGCCTCGATACATCCTGCTAGAACCTGATGCAAAATGAGGCAGAAAAGGCACTACATTTATTGACAATGACTTTTAAAAGTTTGAATACTTGCTGAAATTATTTATTATAACTATTATTCATTATTATTACTATTATCATCATTATTGTTATTATTAGGTATTCTTTTGTTTAAACTACAGAATATTAAGTAAATATTATTTATATGAACTCTTACAGCACTAATTAATTTTTTTTAAATGTTCTGAGACATTCCATTGAATAAGATACACATCAAAATCACTGCCAGGACATGTACAAAAGAAAGCTGGCACTCTACAAGCCTGCATCTGCCAGGACACTTCTGCCCTTCTGCACCACAACAAACACTGCAGGGATTATATCTGCATTGCAAATGCCAGGTTACAACGAGAAAAGAAAGCCTTGAGTACCTGCTCTCCAACACAACACCGAGTTAGGCTGTATTGTGCTTTGCACTTTACACAATTCATGTGTTGGAGGAGAAGTCTAAGAATGATTTTACAAAATGAAAACAACTAATCTGTAGTAGGAGACTGTTTAGGTAACTGTTCAGCATTCCCATTGTTTCTGGGAAAACAAGAAAAATTGTTTTTCTCTCAGCATTTCACTATTGGTTCATCTATTAAACTTTAATTTTGCAAAACTTCCCTCAAGTTTCACACTAAAAGTTTTAAAAAAAAAAAAAAAAGAAAACTTTTGAATCTGCAACAGGTTCAGTAACTTCTTTCATAAAGATCCAGACAACAATTTTACATATGTGTAGACTTCTCTGCACATCTTATGAAAAAGGAAAAGTATCAGTAGTACACTGCATTATTTTTGCAAACAGTTCCCAGCTAGTGAGGTTCAAATGATGTACAGCCTTAAAAACAGCCCTATAAACAGCCTTACAGCACATGCTGCATAAACCTGTAATGAAATACACCACTGGACCAGCCAGCCTCAGTCACTGTGGACCTGCTGCTGCTCCTGTCTCAGCACAGAACGTGGTACCAGGCAGGACAAGCACAACGCTGCTCGCACTGACACCACGCTCAGAACATTCACCGAGTTTGCCGAGACAAAAATAAGCACCAGCTCTGCTGGCAGCAGCTGAACAGTAAATGTCTTCCCACTGGCTGATGAAAATGTCAGGAAGAGTGAGCTCCAGTAGGATAAATGAGGTCACTGTTTGCAATTCCCTGCCAGCCTGCTGGTTGAAGAGAACACCATTCCTCAGTAAACCGAAAGCAAAACACACTGTACCACAAAGCTGCCCCTAAGTCACTACTCATCCCTCCCCAAAGCAAACAAGCAAAAAAATTGTAATTTTAACACCTCTTACTGTTATAAGCATGACATTTGTTTAAATACTGAACAAACCTAAAAATTAAAAGCAATTTCATGGTAATCACAATTGACTAAAAATAAAAAAAAAAAAAGGGCCAAAAATAAATGCACAGCAATGGCTGTAACACTGCTTTTGAACCAATTCCCCAAAATCACGCTACAAACTCTTGGAGGCCCAATATTTATAGAGAACCCTGAATTCGCATGCAGCACATTCATTGTGTTAATCAGCTTTAGTAAGTACGTTCACCCCAGGGCTTTGGGCAATCCTTGGATGCTCAATCTGCCTGCTTTGAGGAAGTGCTCCAGGAAATGATTTTAGGGCTCTTAAACAGAATACATGGAGAGAAGGAAGCTGTGCTGAAGGGTTTAGAGGTGCTGCTCATGGAAACGGCATGTTCAGCCCATGGTTCTCAGGAATGCCCAGAGACCACAGACACTGGAATCAACTCATGGTTTAAATCCCCTTGTATCACCACAAAAAGAACAGCTGCACACGATAGTTCATTCCAGGACATCTGACTATCTGCGAAAAAAATCTTTAACTCTATCCATTTTTAATTAGGCTTTGTCAATAAGAAAGCCTGGCTGAGCTTTACACAGGTCCCCACTCCTGCCGTATGCAATGCTGGCACTGTTTGTCCTCAGCAGCTCTAATCCCGCTTTGAAAAACCAAGTGTCAGCATCAGGAATTAAATGCATTAGAAAATGAACACCGGAATGATCACACAGGCCATTTGTTCCCCTTAAATACTGCTTGTGCACAAAGAGATAAAAGTATTGCCGAGATAGTTGAGGAAGCTTTGACAGGCCTGTGGGGAAAAGAGTCTGCTCCTGCTGGCACAGTGCAGGAGCACACCTCTTTCACAGGGGCATTAAGCAGAGGAGGCACAGCACAAGAAGAACCTCTCACCCCTCCACAGGCCAGCAGTCAGAGTGGGATGGAAGTTTAGGAACAGATCCACCCTTGCTTTGAAGCAAACACCTCCAAAGAGACCCACAGGGACGGAGCCCTGCTCCTCACTTCCCACCTCAAATCAGGACCAAAAGGCACTGCCTTCTACTGGGGAAAACAGAAACCTTCCTCCCCTGGAAAATCCCATGATACCCACCCTGGGGCTCTTTTCTGGGGGGAAACAGCTCTGCATCCTGCTGTGGGCAGGGATGGGATTCCAGAGGTGAAGGAAGTTTGGACAGGACTGCAGAAATGAACTCCATGGCTCAGGTCACACACCTCTGCTACCTGCAAGACAGTGCTCCCTGCTCTCAGTACACAGCTTTGCCAATGAACTAAGCCACACAATTAATTCTTTCACATCCAGTAATGATCCTGTTTCTTCTGTGATCTTGGGATGAAAGCACAGCATGTGGATACAGATTGCTGAGTTATGGCACTGGGGCCTTCCAGGCAACCAGCACCCTGTGGATGCAGATACACCCTGCCCAGCACTTCTGAAGGCAGGAGAGATCTCAGGGGGGTTTCTTTCTTCTAATAACTGAACAACTTAATAGAGGAGGCACTGACAAAAGAAATACATGAGGCACAATTCAATTATTTCCAACTGCTGATTTTACAGTTTCTTAAAATGCCATTTCCTAGATGGCTGCTCATGCTTCCTGAGGGGGGCTGTGCTTAGCCAGGGGAGGGGCTGCATGTCTGGGGGTCTGTCCTTGCACTCTTCTTGAGATGGGAGGAGATAATAACACCAGCACCAGCCCTGGCACAGCAGCACTGTGGCAGCAAAGAGCAAAGAGCAAAAAGAAGAGAAAGATGACGAGAGCCATGCAAAACGGATGCAAAAATGGATCCTAAAATGTCCTGATTTCCAGTGGGATGCTATCTGTGTCTTAGGGCTCTTGCCTTGATGAAGAAGGCTACATACAGCCTGATGGGACATTAGCCAAGCCTGTCCTATGGCACCTGCAACTCCTGAGAGCTGTTTGTGAGTGAAGAATCTGCTGCTTTCTACTTTCAAGAAGAAGAATAAAAAAAAAAAGATACGGGGGAAACCAAAACTGGTGCACAGAGAAGACAGATTCCACAGGCAAACAAAAAATAGCTAAAACATGAGATACTTGTGAACTTTTTATTTCCAAAACATAGTAGCTGGAGCCTTTTATCTTCTTAGCACACTAATCCAACAGACAGACAGGTGGGAAGCAGCCCATAGCCAGGACCTTAGGAAGGGTGGCTGGTGAAACAATACCCACTTGAAGGCAGCTTTGGTCTGAAGCCCTACAATGTGCTGTACCAGCTGAGAGCTCCTGCAGGGCTCCACTGCTGAGAGAAGTTTTAGAAATGTACCTTTCACAAATGCCTTCCACCAGAATCTCTTTTATCTCTCATAATGATAAAAGCACTGCTGGGGTGAAATGACTTTTGGTTTTACCAGCTGACATCTAGAGTTGTCTGTGAGGTATTTTTCAGAAAAGTCCCTGCAACATTATTATATAGAAAGACTTTACATGATTACTATTATTATTAACATGGTTATTGCTCTTCATTAGAGAACCTTGTACTATGAAATGGTAATTAATAATAGAAACCTTTAAAAGTGATCATACATTTATATGATATAAATCTTATTTTTGTTCTTTTGTGGAAAAAACATAGAGATTGTGTCTTGAAGATGCACTTACACCACAAATGAACAAAAATGAAAAAAAAACCCAACATTGCTGGGAAAAAGAAATCTCTCCTTAACCCCTTACTGCTGTCAACAGTATCTAAGTTATGTTTCCTGCCAGGTTTTACCCCATGGGGCCCCTGCTCTGTCCACAGACCTTCACGAAGCAGAAATAGTCACCTTCACCCTTCCCTACTCCTTCAAGCAAATCTTGACCATGTTCAGGATGTGGGACAGGGATGTGGGGCAGCCCCTGGAGCAGCTGGCAGCAGTACCCTGACAGCCTCCCTGCCTCCCGTGCCAGAGCACCAGGGAGGGAAGCAAGGCACACAGCATCCTCCAGCACAACAAAACGCAGGGAGACCGTGTGGGCAGGGGGAAGTCAGGAGGGCTCTGCAGTACAGCCTGCTGTTCTCTTTGCTGCTCTTTCTCATTGAAAATGCTGTTTGATCACAGGTCAAAAATAACCCACCTCTGTCACCTCCTTCCTTTCAGGGCTGCAGAGATGCTCCTGGGCTGCAGTGCCAAAGCACAGGCAGCCCAGTGCAGCGAAGCCTGCGAGGTCTGAGCAGCTCCAGTCAACACAGAGCTCACCCTGATGCCAACAAGTGAGGCCATTCAGACAGTGTAAGAGCTCAGGGCAGCGGGGTCAGCTCTCTTCTCTGATAAACAGGATTTTAATCCTCTCTCCTTCCTTGCAGGAGTTAGTTTTGCCATGGTCTGTACAGCAGTTTTCCTGACTTCAGCTATCCAGGGGTAAAACTGGCTTTGAACTCTAACACAAGGCACACAAATGGAACAGAGAAAAGCTTTTTACTGCAACTTGATGAGAACACTTGGAAAAAACCCACCTGTCCTGTAGCTGATGCTTTCAGGAGAAAGGTAACACTTTTGTCTTTCCCTTCTAAAGCCACACAGTTGCTACAATGGTGATTTCCCCTCTCTTCATGTGACAGCAAAAACATAAAACAAGCCTGTTAACAGCTCGGGCAATACTACACAAGGAAAATATTATTCCTTAAAATTGCAGGGGGAAAAACATCACAGAAGTGATAAATGTAATATTTGTGCTACAATATTTAAGTGTGGATCTCAAAGCGTGCTCAGGTCCTCAGCTCAAGTCTCACAGGTATCAGTATGCTGGCAGGAACAGGGCCAGCAAACAACTCAAAGCAAAGTGTCATTTTTACAGAACTCTAACTAAGGCTCTCATTACACAGAAAAGTGAGGTTTTATGCTGATCCACACAATACTTCTCTGAACAGCTTGCTGTCTGTTTTAAAAAACCCACACGGTACAAAGGTCTTTAGCTTCCTCTAATGTTCCCAATTACAAAACATTAATCTTTGTCAATCACCTTTGTCTAAGGTTTGTATTCTGTGCCACCAGAATACTCTGACACAATGCCACTCTCTCTCCTGGGAGCCAGCAGCCTGAGACAACTCTGAAATCATGACATAACTCTAATAACACCCCAGAATCATGCCAGCACTGTTTGGGTACAAATGAGCCCTGAAGCAGATCCTGTGACTGTGATTCAGCAGCCTCACACAGCAGTGGTTCACAGGCACTGCAGACCAAACCCCCTTTCTTCACTGGCTGGGATGGCCTTTCCTAGTTCCTCCTAATTCTGTTTGCTCTCCATTTCAAAAGGAAATGCATGCAAACATCTGAAGAAAATCCAGACATTGCTATGTTTTATGCAGAGGAAATGTTCATAAAGATTGATTCTGAGAATGCATTTTTAATAGCAATGAAGAAAAAAAAAATATTTTTGCACTGGAGATTTAACCTGCCTGTACTGGGATCTGAAATCATTTCACCAGACTAAGATACAGACTCACTTCACCATCCTTGCAGGCATCTAATTTAAGAGCAAAGTCACCCAGGCTTCCCTCTATAATTAACCACAAAAGACTGATGGCCTGAATTGTTCTGCTGAAATACCTCAAACTTGTCTCATCCTCCCCACTGATTTAAGAACTTCATCGAAGGCTTAAAGTCAAGTAAGAGGACTTTGAAATTAAAAAGAAATAAAATAAATAAATGAATAAAAGAAGAAAAAAGAACAGAAGGCAACCCAGAAACCTAGAACAGAAGACAGCTTTAAAAATACAACAGCCAGACAGCTACTCTAGGTCCACAAAATATTTAATGCCCATGCACTAAAATGTTACAAAATTGAATTGTGTTTACACTTTAATGAAGCAGATGGACAGAGCATGTGCTGTTTTCTCTGCATAAAAGCCCAATCAAAGTAGAACAGCATCCCTTCTGATGTCCACATGTTGGTAACCTTGAGGGATAAATAACGATGCAGTCAGAGCTGTAGTGCTTTGCTTCAAAGAAATTTGCAAATAAAGATTAATTTTAACAATGTGATGCATATCTGATAAATAGCACTAGAAATACAGAAAATACATTTCAAAGTTGTATTTTCATGCAATTATTTGAAAAGGCTTTGTCACAGTGGCATGAAAATTGGTTACTGTCTAGTGGTTTGTAATAATTTCTGCCTTAAATTGGTTTTCAGAACCCCCAGTACCTCAGGCTGGATGTTGTGAGCATTTGGCATTTCTGAATGTTCATCAGTCACACTCCAGAGCAAAGAGTTTGCAAGCTCAGTCTATGATTTTCTTCCCAGGTTCACCAGTGGCCAGGAGAGCTGAAACCACACACACATCAGCATCCACACCTCCAAAGGGTGGCAAATCACCGTGAAAGGCATGGAACCAGCACACTGGACAAGACTCCGCTGTGCACACTCGTGGGAAAAGCACAGACCCAACAACAGGGAGGTGCCAGGCCTGGTGAAGGAGATCTGGGTGACCCATTTTGGACAAAAACTCCCGCCATGGCAAATTTTGGTAAAGGAAGAAACTGCCCACACACACATGCCATCCCAAGTTGTGAGAGTGCCTCTGGATACCCAGGACTTGGGCTGTATAAAAGTGGTGCCTCTAGGAGAACACTTGGGGACCCTCACCACCAAGAAGACAAAGATGAAGAAGATGAAAACAAAAGAAGACAAAGACAAAGATGAAGAAGAAGAGAAGAAGAAGAAGACTATGACAACAAAGATGACAAAGAAGATGAAGATGAAAGAAGATGGAGATAAAGAAGAAGAAGGGACAGCTGGACTGCAGGGCCACATGGTGGTGACTATAATCTCTCTCTCTCTCTCCTCCCTGTCTCTTACTATTTCTACCCCTCTCTTAATCTCTCTCTCTCCAGCTCTCTCTCTCTCACTTCTTGCTGTTAAATAAAACCTGTACCTGTAAATAAAATCACTGACTTTAGCATACGGTCTCGTTCGTACTTTAATTCAGACCCTAACATTATTTCAGGAGTGGAATCCTAAAATTATTCCAGCAGATCTTAACATTAATTGGTGTCAGAGGTGGGATCACAACATTAATTGGTGTCAGAGGTGGGATCATAACACAGGGCGCTGGTCCAACCCCAAATCCACAGGACCTGGCACGCTTTCTGTGTGCACTGGTGTGTGCCATGGTGGCCCACCCATGCTGTACCCCTCTTCCCAGCCTTTAAACTATCAACACCTTGTCTAAAATCTGTGATTACAGTAACATAAAACTACCACAGACTGTTGCAATATTTTCTTTACATGCATTTCATGGGTGTATCATGATTCAATCCACTGCAGGAGCCCTTGACTCTGACCAGCAGCGCAGGACTGAGAGGCAGATTCCATCCAGACAACTGATGGCTTTATTATGCAACATTTTTGAAGAGGAAAAATGGGATTGGGTGGTTTATCTTAATGTTCAAGGATTGGGGATGAGTGGATTAAAGTTTTTTAGTCACTGTTCTGTTACTCCTCCCAAGACTGGCTTATACTGCGGAGAACAAGAGGTGATGCTTTGAGGAAAGGGTTATTTGCCCTGAGCTGTACTGCTTGGAAGCAAAGGTTAATATGGATCAGATCCAGCTTCACGAGTTCCACATCTTGCAAGAATGGAGAAGCTCCTGTAAGGCTGATTTCTTCAAAGCCACAGCATGGTGAATTGGAACACAGCTACTCTCTGAGCAGCAGGGCCAGCAGTAGTTTCATTAATATCCAAGAAAATATAGATAAAATATCCAGCTGAATTTACACAACACATATCCCAAGATGAAAACTTAAGTAACTCTCAACAGTAACAGCTACGTATTTATGAGCCCTTCTAGTGTTCAGGGGAACATTTTCAAAGCACCTACCATTATATCATTTCAAACTGCATCACAAATGTTCACTACCTGAAATGTAAACCCTCCTGGGAAGCAGGTATCATTACATTCAACTACAGTTTGGTTTAGTATCAGGGGATTTGATGCCTCCAAACTTCCAGATTCGACTGCAAGCACTAGGATAACTTCCAGGGATGTGAGTGTATTTTGAAAGAAAAAGATCAATAATCCATGGGGGAAGCACAGACAATAGCTTTTATACATGTCCATAAATCATAAATCCAGGCACAAAAAGGCTACTCTTGGTCAGTAGCAAAATAACATAACCCAAAATAAACCATTATGTTTCTTCCAGAATTAGACTCTTTGCAAGTTTATGAAAGACTCTTTGGGCATGGACCCAAAAAGGAGGAGAAAAATTCAGTGTCAGGGATTTAAAACAGGATGAATGCACTCATGATCCTTTTCAGAAGTACCAACTGGTTTGCCTTCCAATTACTGTTTCCAGAGGCTTTTTGCAGACTCCACCTTCACTTGGGGTCTGACCCCCAAGGTTTTGGGACCTTGCAGCAAAGTAGGACCACAACATCTCAATACTTGGGATGGTCCACACAGCAGGGACTTGTCCTGGGGTTCAAGATACCAGCAGTGGATCCAGAATGAACTCGCCAAGTCCGTATATACAAATAATTATAACACAGACTGCAGCAGACTGAAGTTATCTCTATATGGTATGCTAAAAATATTCAACTCAATTAATTCCTTATATGCATAGAACTACTAATATTCACCAAAAGTCCTTGAGCAAGAAAGGTCAACATGAAAATAATCCTAAAGTTCTAGTTAAAACCACACGGAGACCTCAGCTACTTCCTTTCCTAATACACAAACTTGCTGCCTCTTTTTCCAGTTTGATGGGATTGTTTGCAAATATTCTGTTTATGTAGTGATTTTTTTTAAATCAAATCACTTCAAGAGAATGAAATCTTCTTCACTCCCTTCTCCTCTGCATGGAAAGACTCTCTCCCCATTCCAGAGACAGCCAATGCAAACTGCTGGTAGGTTTGTCAAATCACACCAATTCACGGCTATTTTAGAAAAATTGAAACAGAGAAATGGAAAATAGAGATAACAGTATTAATTTCCATCCACTTGATACTTATCCTATCTATTTAGACTTCAGAAAAATGCTTTTGTTTCCCTTGATGTTCCAATTGCAATTCAATCTTGGATGATGACTGAAGCCCTGTCACAATAGAGATAAAACTTTCCAAAACACTTAGAATTGAACTGCAACTGCTGGAGTACAAAATCACAGAAAGAAAGTCTCTGGTGTCATGTAGCTGAAGAACTGAACCCTTGAAAAACCAGTAGCTTTGAAAAGAAATAATGAAAGGTCCCACAACCCTGCACACCAGAAAATATGGGATATTTCAGCAACTGACAGATTCACAGCTGAGGGCCTCTGTACCAAGAGCTCTGGTTCAGAGATCCATAAAGGAACAGGCTTTTCTTGGTAAAAACAGCTCACCCTCACCCAGATTAACCTCCTGGCACCCTCCAAATCCTGTTTTTACTTAGAAGTTTTTCACTTGAGGTGAACTTCTGGAGACTCTCAAATTTCATGCTTCACCAACATCTGAGAAGGCTGCATATGCTGAATCCATTGCCTTTGGGCACTATCTTAAAAGCCAACTAACTTCTGATTTTTCCCAAATGACGTTAAATCTTGATAACTGAGAGCTGTTTTCAAACACTTCAAGGTAAGGCACAGACACCTCCAAGTCTCAGAGGACTGCAGCATGCTCAGAAAATAGACATATTTTTCATAATTATTACTAAAAACTTAATCTGTAAAATGCATGAAGAGCTCATATGATAATGGGGAAGGAATTTTTCTGGTAGCAAAAAGAGTCATGGAGACAAGAACAACAATGAAACAGAGCACAAAACAAAAAGAAAAAAAAACCAGAAAGGGCATTGCAGTGTCACTGGTTCATTTAGGTCAAGTTGCAGGAGACTTACTATTGAGAACATCTTCATAATACAAAAATATTATCTCCATAGGAACATTCTCTTTCTCTGGTGGGATTAAAATAAAAAACAAAAACAGCTTTATTCAAGGCAGGACAAAAACAAAAGGAGAATCTTTTCCCATGTGGAAAAAAAACTAATAACATCACCTGGAAATTTCCATCTCAGTGAAACAAAATTGTGAAACCTTTGCTGATTAAGAAGCACCTACTCCTATGTTTTCTCCAGGACCAGTGGAAACTGATGAAGGGTCCCTTAAGATATTTCACAGAGCTCACCAGTTTATTTCATGGATTTGCCTCAAATGTCCATTAAATTTAAAGGATTTACACTCTTGAAAGGTCTCTCTCCAAGAATCAGGCTTCTTCTAACCTACATTGCCTATTCTAAGCTTTGCACAGATAATTTTGAACAACTTTGGTTTCTTTATTTTTTTACAGAACTTATTAGGAGAGGCCCCAGACCTCCCTGGATGCCGTGAAAGAGAGAAACTGGAGGACTCACAGACAGAGGGAGGAGCTGTTACAAGGCATGATATGGGCTGATGAGCACAGGAATGGAAACACAAGACATGCAGGACAATGGGGCTCTGCTGTTGTGTGTGCTCGTGTTAAATGTCCAAAAATTCTGGACAACAATTATGGACAACTATAAATCAGAATAATGAGGTATCAGAGGAACTGAAACCAGGCTGAGTTTTCTCAGGACAACACAATTCTGCAGCTTTACTGCACTGAACTGAAGGCAACAGCCCATCTCTGCTGGTGCACTTACAAACATGCCTCCAGGTCTACACAAGGACCAAGGAACACTCCTGGAAGAGTACAAAACCCCAGTGTTACTATGGAAGTAGCCCTTAAAAAAAGAGGACTCAGAAAATTAAGAAATACTTGGACTAGATGAGCTGTCTCACACTGACACAGCACATGGGGGATATTCATAATTTCTGTCTTAGGTGTTTCTTTGTTTTCTTTTTCCTGATAGGAAAGAGGATAACAAGAGACAGCACTGGAACCTACAACACTGAGGTCTGATTTGTTGTTAGATTTCAAAGACCATTCACTGATTCCTGAAGAGCAAATACAGGTATCCAAAGGATAAGGTACTCAATCTAGAGGAGATAAGACAGGTAAAGTTTTTAAAGGGTTGAAGGAGTTCATGCATTGAAACTCTCAGTGACTGGAAAAAGAATGAAAAGGAAGGAAAAAAAAAAAAAGTATGAATGAGTTACTGTAGCCCAGAACTCTGCAGCAATGCATGCACAGATAATTTATGTAACGTATGTGTTTCACACTCCTACTGCTCCACAGCACTCTGTAAAACCTGCTGTTATTACATGCTATACTGGCATGTCTATTACTTTCCAACAAGAAAATCATTACTTTGGCCTGCCTCCTGGTCTTGCTGAGTTCTGTATAGCTCACCTGGCCATTTCAAAAACACAAGCTGAAAAATTGTCTATAAATCAGATACTTGACAGAAAAAAGAAGTATTCTGCACTACTTAGCACAGCCAGGGCTGTACTGCATCAAATTCTACTGCCTGCTTTTTAACAATGCCATCACTTAGAAAAAATGGCACTAATATAATGGTTCAATATTCAGTGTAATGAAGTGGGCTCAGCAGCATTCCACCAGTCACGAAAGAGACATTACTGTCTGTCGTTGGTGAATAAACTTCCCTTCGCCGTGATTTAATCAACCTTCATTTTTAACCTGCATACATAAAACATTACATGCTACAAGCCTTAATTACTTTGAAAAACACCTGAATAATTTAATCTTAAAGCACAGCTTTATCCATACCAAGAACCTCAAGAAACTCCTTAAGGGCAAAAGCCTCCCAGAAATCCATCAGATAAATCCAAGAGCCTTTGCAGAACCAGTTAACTCATTTTCAGTGACTAAACATTGCTTCTACAAATACTTTTAAATACAGACTTTGTCTGCCTATCCTGTGCAGCGTCAGGAAGAGAGACACAACGCAGGAAAACAATGTTTTAGATTTGGCCAGGTCTCAAGAGCAAGTCCCAATACACCAGATGTAAAACAAGACTTGCTGGGAGGAAAACACCTCCCTGAGGTACAGAATAAGTGACCCACCAAACAGATGGAGTCACTCCACTGGAGCTGGGTTGACATCACTCATCTGCACAGCCCAGCATGGACCTGCTAAAGCCACCAAACAAGTGTTAATGTGTTTTTGTGCCTGCTTTAAGCAAACCACCATACTGCACAGTCACAAGGAAGACACACATTGCGCTGCTTTCACTGCAATAGTCAGTGCAATAAAAAAGGAAAAAAAATTAAAAAGAAAATAACTACTTTCCTCAAAAAATTTATAGCAAGGGAGATGCTGTATAATTAAAATTCTTGGTCTTTCAGTAAGGAAAAAAAAAAAGAAAAAAGAAAGAAAGTTTGCATAGTTCTGACTGCCAGATCAAGGTCCTGGCATGAGAGTCAATGCCAGGTCATGGATGAATGCTGACCACACCCAGCCAAAGTGCAGCCTTTGAAATCCCTTCCATTGTCACAGCTCCAGCTTTCAGACCCCAAAGTAAATATATATTAAGCTTTGTCAAGGGCTGCATGAAAATCAGTAGAATTCCATTCTTCAATCTGCAGCTCTTCAGGAAAAGTTCTCTTTAACTCAGATATAAGATAACATATTGTTCCTTTCCTATTACAACAAAGATTTACAGTAGCACATAAAAAGGCAAGGAGGAACTTTCTATCATTGTCAGGCAGCAGAAAGGGAAAAAAAAGAGAGATGATTGTAATAAAGGTTGTTTTTATTCCCTCGTAGGAGTTCATTTGTATTGACTATCAACAATAGTAAAACTACCACTAATTCACTGATTCACCAAGGCATCCCCATCATTCCATCTCTTCTAGACACCAACCCATCACATTTCCCTGCAATACTACCTTTTTCCAAGGGCCAAAAATTTTTGCTTGGGCATCTTTCTGGAAATCATTTTTTCATTTAAAGACATCAAAAGGTGCAGAGTTCAAAACTTACCTCAGCATTTCTATTCCAAGGGTTAAATTGCCTGCCTTAAAAAATATCCTTATTTCACTTTCCTTTCTGCTTTTTTCATTTTATGTACCTATTGTTTCTCATGATTTGTGCACGATCAGGCACTCAATTGCAACACAGACCAGCATTCAGAAGGAATTTCTTACACTGTGTCTGTTTTCTCCCTTAACTGGTCACAGCCAGAGATTTCCATCTCATCCATCCCACCCCTCCTATTTATGTACCTTGTTTCCACCAAGCTCGTGCCAGCCCACATTTTAGATGGTGGATGTCCTGCTTTTAATGGAAATCCACTACAGTAAAATAGATAATGCCATTCCCCTCATTAGGGGAAGTGGTTTCCATGTAAATGCGACTATGGCTCATTACTCCACACTCTACTTGAGCACACTAAGCACAACACAGACAGGCAAAAAAGCACCCACCCTGTTTTTCTCAAGTGTTTTGCAATTTGCTGACAATTTTTGTGCATTGCTTCTCTCCTCCTTATTACCAGTGCAAGTGCAAATTCCTAGGAATGATGGAAAGACTCACAGTGGTATGAAAGCAACACTCACTGCTGGGTCCTCAGCATCCACAGATCACTGAAAATAGGTGAGTGGTTAAGAGTCCTTCCTGCTCAGCTGAGTCACACGGGATTGTGCTTGCAGCAAAAAACAGAGGAGGAACTTTCAGCCCATATCTGCGGGGGTTAGATAAACAGGGAATACTAATTCTACCCAAAATCATGGAATTATGCAGATAAAATACTGCCTTTAGCACTATTAACCACTTCAGAGATAATCATTGAAAGCTACACTGGTTCGTACCCAACATTCATAAGCATTCTCTTTATTTACCATTTTCCTAGAATAATGGATGGAGAACAGATGATTTTCTAATACAGTCCTTTTTTTCAGGGCTACACTAATTTTCTAATGTGGGACTCCATTCACAGAAGCATTATGCATTGAAATAAATAGAAAATCTTCCACCTGGAATTTCTAGGCTGCACAGATGGTCATAGATGGTCATAGATGGTCCTGAGGGTGAGTATTAACAAAGTGCCATAACCCTTCAGCAGGAGCAGCACACATTACCCCAGGCACCTGTGGGGCTGCTCCACTGGCACAGCAAACACAGACCTACATGTGGAAGTGCAACACTTTGGTAGCAGTAACTGCACCCTAAATGACAACCACTGTGGTCATTGTATTTCATATCATCTCAGGTTCCTGCCTCAAGGGCAGAAATCCAGCCCCTCTGCCAACCACCAGTAACACCAACTTCCTGAAACTCCTCTGGATTGTGAGGACAATCCTGAATTTTTGTGTTTTTCTCACAGAAGTACACAAATACCAGAGAGTCGGACTCGTGCTGACCACAAACCACTGCCTTACTAACAGACCACCATAAGTGAGCCACCTCTCTACAGCATTGCTCAGTAACCTTTTAAAAAGGCAGCCAGCTTTCCCCAAACATGCACTAGAGGTCCCTCACTGGCAACTCTTAACATTTTGAATTCCCGAAACAACAACAGGATTCCAACTCTGATGTTATTTCTGAAATTGTAGCCTTCAAGGACCCAACTAAGTCGCACAGAAATTTTGCAACCAGCCAAGAACAGAACAAGGGCTTTTAATTTCCAATTTTGTAATCTCCATCCTCTCTCAAGTTAGTGGAACTCTTCCAGATACACCCACCCATGTAGACCTAGGAAAAAAATCTCCTAGTTACAGAAGATTGTATGATCTATAAACCTCCAGTGAGACTTAGACTCGTTTTGTTTCCTCCTGTCTATTTCAGATTCTGAGTGGTCCTCATAAGCATCTTTTGTGAAACTGAGACTTCTCCACCACCTGCAACTCATTCATTCCTGTCAGTGTATTTCTGTCTTGACTGGGGAGGCAACAAACACTGGTATGTTTGAAAAACAGCAAACAAATACCTACAAACATGTAAGAAACAGAGCCAGTGTTGCAATGAAAAAGACAAAGTCATGAAATTTAGTATCAGGCCTAAGGCAAGTGAAAAAAAACAAACCAAAATCATACAGCTGCTTTCAAATATATGCATGCATTAATCAGCTTCTATGTTTGTTAAAGCTGAGTAGCAAAGAGAGAGCAGCAGAACTGAACAGGGAAGCCACATATTAAGGACCTGATTTGCACAACTTTTGTTTTTCTGGTGGTTACAGGGACCAGCTCCAACCTGATCCCAGGAACCCGATACCCACTGAGAGCTGGTGAACCCCACAGGTGCTCCTGGAGCACACCAGCTTCTTTAACTTCATCCTAAAGGAATCCAGGTCACAGGCTGAAACTGCTCTGGGGTGCAAGTCAAAATTCATCAGGGTCAGCCAGGATTTGTTCACCAGCACATTTTTGATCGGAACTAAAATACTACCATGGGCTTTCCCAACTGAAACGTACTGCAAGCCAAGGGAACCTTCTTGAACTGCACTTATTCAGGTCATCCAACTTTTAGAGCAATTATATGTTTATTTAGAATTCTTATTAGACCACTGATTTAAACAGCTCCTCCTTAAGACTCAAAACTGCAGCACACCATCACTCCTAATTAAGTGGACTTATACTCAAACCCTTGCTCTGAAAGACTCCCCCAGTATATCTTAAATGCTTTGATTTAACTGGGCTCTGAAGCCTTAGGATGGGAAAGGGGGAAAGGAGGTCAGCAGTCTCTGCACCGCCAGGAGCAGGGAGAACAAACACGGGGGATGAAGGATCACTCGCACTGGCAGTGTTTGATTTACGTTCCTGCACTTGCCCAGCACTTCAAGCAAGTTTAACAGTCTTCCCATTGGCACTTGGAATTCTCTCCACGTTCTCAAAAATAAAACCTCAATATTGGCCCGGTTTGTTATTTGGAAAGCTACAAAATGCTTTTCTTTCCTCCCCAAAGGAATGTAAATTGCAAATATTGCCCCAGGCAGTCTAAAATATGCCCCCAAAAGCTTTTAAAGAATCATTATTTTCCTTAAATTATCACATTGTTTCATACTCCTTAATTGATTTTCTTAGGCAATATCCTCCAAACGCCAGAGGGGTTTTATCTATTTTATCTTAGAATCAGTCAAAACTATTTACAGATTCTCTACACAAATAACACAGTAAGTTACATGGCTGTTGCCAGCAGTGTAAAGAAAGATTAGAAAAGGTCTTTTAACTTCAGCCTCAGATCTGTAGGTCATCCAATGTCCTTCCTAATGGATAAATACAGTAATTTATCATCATCAGTCACCACAAGCATTGTGCTTTTTACTATCATATATTCATGAACATCATTCGATGCAGCTGAGTGAAGCGTATAAGAAGTGCATGATTAAAGTGGAAAGGGACAGAGTTTGAGATACCCGAGATTCTGTGACTAATGCATCGACTTGAAATATGACACAGGTCCTGTAAGACTTACAAAGAGGGTGTCAACAAGTTACAGGTACCTGGTGGCAGGACACAGGCAGGTGTGGCAGCAGGTGAGGCAGCCTGTGCCTCTGGATGCAATGTTAAAGTAAAATATGTGAAATACAAACTTGTACACCTACAAGTCCTTCCATAGGTCAAACAAATTTCAAAGCTCTGTTAGTTTCAAAAAACTTCACAACAAAACACAACAACAAGAAAAACTACAATCCCCCTCTAGGGATCATTTATTACATTCTTTACTACCACCATGGGAAGAGAGTCAGAGGTCACATTTGTGTGTCACTAACACGTGCATGTAACCTCCAAATGCCCCCAGGTTAGTGAAAAGTGCTAAAATGATGGCTTTCAAATTTGAGAATAACATTAAACAACATCTCTGTTTGCTTAAAGAGTTCCTCCCTCTTGTTAATTGTCAAAATAGCTTGCCTGAAGCAATACTTTCAGTTGGAAGACGCTGGTAATAAAACACTGACACTGTTTTTTAAAATAGCTAATTCAATATGTATGTTAAAATATCTGAGGCTACTAAGTAACCTACAGCATGCCTGCAATTCTTTCCAACACACGAGCCAAAAAGATTGCCCTGTTCCACAGGTTTTGATTTACGGAATTAAGTAATCCCTTTAATCCACCTGCAAGCAGAGGGCTCTAAATGCTGGAAGTCAGGTGCTGTGTGATGCTGCCCAGGTTCCCACACGCTGCTCTGCAAGCAAGGCACGTGGCAAAAAGGCATGGGAACCATGAGGGGAGAGTACCAAGAGCAAGAGGGCATCAGCATGATCACCTTGCCCTGTGTCCACCAGCAGACACCTCTTTGTGGTTGTGCCCCAGGGCAGAGGGTGGATAAAGCACTGGAAGGGTCTTGGTAAAGTCTTCTGCATCAGGAAAGTGAGTTTCTGACACTCATCTGACACTCACCACTTCTGAATTTGGGATGTACAGAGGAATGCCCTCGTGTGCTGTGCAGACACAGAAAAACACGTACAGCTCAAGCTCCCCGAGGTACACACCCAGAGCAGCCACATGTCCCAGACAAAGATGCTCCTCAATCAACATCTGGAGCACCTCACCAAAAATGAGATCCTGCTCGCCCCTGCCCCATGGAGCTCAGAGCAGAAGACAAGAACCTCAGTGAGGATGGAAGACAAGCTCCAGGCTTTTCGTGCCAATCACCACAACCTGGTACATGGCTGAACTACATCGAAACAGCCACCAGGCAAAGAGAAAACAAATAAAGGCCACGTGTACTGTTTGAAAGATGACACATCCTGCGCCCTCCTCTAGAATCTGAATTCTGAACAATATTACAAACCACCACAGGTAATACATTTTATTACAAGCTTCTTGTGCAGCTTGTCACACAGTCAACAGATATTGCAAGACTGTAATCCCCCTTGCTGGATTCAGCACAGATACAGTATGGCCTCTATACAGTGAAAGAAACAGAATTTAAAAGTTAAGATTGAAATGATAGCTCTTTATGAAATATTCTGGACATAATAATATAACCTTATTTCACCACTTATTTTGGCTTTTCCTTCCTACTGTTTGTGACATTGTGTTGAACCTTGCAATCCAGTAAGTTGGGGTAGAGCACCACAACAAAGCAAGGTAAAAGCTGCACTAGGCTGGTAAGCAGGGGAAATGCAAAGTCACTTTGGATTATGTACAAGAACTGGATTTCTTATTTCAGCCTGAAGCCAGCTCTGAACACAAACAGGATTGTGGGACATGGACCTGACCACCTGACTAATTCTTTCAAGTTACTGGAACTGTTGCATGTATGAGATTTAGAGTTCAAGTTTCTGCCTGACCCATCAAGCTCAAAATGACCTGAGTGGGGCAAAGGAGAGCCCTTTCACCTTGACAAAACCTCATTAAGGTGACTATTGCTCTGGACAGACAGAGCTATCCATCAATATTTTTCCCACTACAAGATCAGAGTCTGGTTCTGGGAAAAAGAAGCAAAGCAATGAAGAAAGACACAAAACCAGAAATTATTTTGGCTTTAGTCACTGAAAAATAAAATGTATATAATTGTCTTTTGTTCAGATGTACTTTTAGAATGTGCAACTTGTCTGGTGACCACAGAAACTGGTCCTGAGACAGAAAAATTCAACTCCTTAAATCATGACAGTCAAGCAAACAGTAGCCAGTTGTCCTTGTTTGTTTACCTAACATGTAATTGAAATGCTTACCAAATAATATCCCTATTTAGTACAACACATCTGATTTGATTTGTCCTTACCTGTTTAAAGAAGAATATTGTAGTAGATTCTAAAATTACATACAGTAAAAAAAAAAAAAAAATCCACTTTTATTTCTGTTTTAAAATCAATTTTTAGAAGGCATCAGGTTGGGAGAGTAAAAGAGGCTCAGGAGAAAATGATTATAAATTTCAAAGGTCTGTCTTCTGCACACACAAAGAACAGCAAGTGGCACCAGGTGGTGTAGATCATCTGGCTTTTTGTAAACAGACTGAAGCCTCACAAAGGTAATACCTAGAGGAATTATCTTAGTTCTTCATCTGCAAAGACAGCAACATTCATCAACCAGCAAGTCATTCAGGTACATTATATTTTTCAAATATGCTGTGTCCACTGACTACCAAATGGTTGTGCCTTCTAAAAAAGATAACTAAACATCATTGCCCAAGACCCCAGGACAGTACTTGAGAGCTGCAAGATGAAAACCACTCATTTTTATCCTCTGAAGGGAGCTGAGGGAGCCACATTCACTCCTGACACAGTGCTCAAGTGACAGAAGCCTGAGCACTTGGATAGAGCATTCCAGAAACACAAGTAATTTACAGCTATTTTCCTTTCTACAGATATATCACCTGAACATAAAACTGTAGTTTTTGCAATAAATATGACTCATCATTCAGCAGCGGGGTGAGAATAAATCTGGCTAATTTATCAAACTGAACACCAAAACATCAATAGTGCTGTTAATGGAAGTTGTTATTGGAAGCCTTGTCCCAGGGGAGTCTTGGTTTAAAGGTACCATCAGAGGAAATGTTGGATATGAAGTTATATCCAATTATTTATAAGGTGATGGCTGTGGATGCTTCAGTCAGCCAACTCAAGCTTTTATTTAAAGTGAAGAGTTCCAGCATTAGCCTGCTGTAATTTGAAATCCCAGCTTGGGTCACAAGTCTATACATTTAGCAGGAATGATTCACCTTTGGTATGACTGCTCTCAGAGGTGTCTGTAAAACCAGACTTTGGAGTGAGATTTAAACTTAGAAGATCAGAGTGCAATTCCTCAGTCTTTCTAGGACTTTCTACTTCTCTGACAGAGAAGATTTGCTGTCCCTGCTGCCTCAGGAAACACTTCTCAGAAAAGACACCTTCTTGTTACAAATAGGTAATAAACTCCAGGTATCACACTAAGTTCACACAAGCTCACCAGCAACATGAAATGTGAAACATGAGTACACAGACAGAGATGGACTTATTGAAGGCCCTAAGAAGGATGCATTCTCCATATGATCGAGCCCATGAAAGTGCTGTGGGGTATGGAAAAGCAGACTGAACCTCTTTTCTTCTTCTCCCCATGCTCACCACTGCAACTGCAACCACAACAAGCCAACAAAAAGCTCTGAAACAATTATATTTTCCTGTTAGGATCACAGCCACACCCCAGTGCTGCACTAGGAATGGTCTCCAGAAAAAATCCAAAGTCACAGACAACCTCAGGTCAAGCCCTGGCCAGGGCTGAGCATGTCCCATGGATCTTGGCTGCTGCAGAGGCGCAGGAGTGGACATCCACAACCCTGGCCTCGTTCTGCATGGAGCTCACTGCAGGATTCAGGCCTCCAACCTTATTATTTCAAACCCACAGTAAGACCTGCTATCCACTAAAAGCAGTATTTTGCATGCCATGCTGTTCCATACTGCATGATGTCCCTGGCACCTAAGACAACTGGCAACCAAAGCTGATTCAATATCAACTTTAATCAAGATAAGCAAATTTGGTCTGAAACACCCAACCCAAATATACAGGACTTCACATCTACAGTTCACTCAGCAAGGCCCACAGACAAACCAGTGGCTGCCACATCCACCACTGAGAGAGGCTGAGAACTCCAGAGCACTAAGGCAATAATATTTATATATTTAGGATAAACTCTTAATATTTAGTGTGCTTTAAATTGATATCTTACTGCTGTTTCTCATTACAACCTAAAAAAAGCAGTCAAACTGGTAATTTTTTTCATATAATATTAATCCTGCTTTGAAAAGACTTCCACCTCCAACAAAAATTGCCAATTCAACATCTCTGAACTGAATATAAAGAAATAGAGATTGGTTAAGTTCAGGTACTTTTTATTATATCTAATAGCAGTATCCCTCTAAAGCAAAACAATGTCCTTGAAATTTATGAGTTCTATGAACCACTGAGGACATTTAAAATGATCGTCACTTTTCCATAAATGCTATTTGCATGGAATTTAAACACTGTTGTAAGTTGCTCATCGTCTATTTCAGATCATGTAACTTATGCAATTAATTTATTCAAGAAGGATCAAATGTAATATTTTAGCATCATTACATGAAAATGTGCCATAGTGCATGCATTTTTGAGAAGAAAGCATACATCTTTAAATTTATTTAAATGAATGGGTTCACTGATACTGGACGGACTCCCCAGAGCTGAACGTGCAGCCTGGGTGTGCTTACAGGACTGGGTACTCGCACTCGGGCTTGCTAAAGCTGATCTGAGCCCATCAGCCTCCACTGCTGGCGTTTTTCACCCAGTACGAGTGTATCGACACAAAATTAAGCTCCGTGGATGGATGCAGCAGAGAATGAAAATGTGAAATGCAGTTCCCCACGTCCTGCGAGCCCGTTCAGCGTGCCGGAGTTCCGAACCAAAAGCGGTGCGCATGAACATGTGCAAAAAACCCCCTCCGTTGGAGTTCGTGTATTTTACGGTGTTTGGGGGCGAGGGAGAGCTGTGCGCTGCCCGGGGAGCCTCTCCCGCCGGGTGCCGAGGGCAGGTGCGCGGCTGCGGCTCCGGCACAACCCCCTCCCCGCCCCGGGTGCCGAAGCGTCCCCCGGGGCCAGCCCCATCCCTCCCGATGCCTTAGTGCTGTCGCCCGGGAACATCAGGCACAGCGATCTGGTGATGGAAACTTCGATTTTGTGAGGATGGCATCCAAGTCCTGCTGCTCCCCGATACCATCTCTCTCATATGCGGACGCCGCCCGAGACTCGACAGCGAGCTGGTACCCAGAGACACCGCTACCTAGAGGCATCAGCATCCCGCCAGCCTCAGCCCCGCCAGCCCACGGGGCGGCACCGTCGGCCCAAGGGACGTGACTGCCGCCCGGTCGCTGCCAAGATCCCCCCGGGAACCCTCCCCGGCCTCCGGGGCCGCTCCCTGCCCGGCCCGCGCGGAGCGGGCGGCGATGAGGAGCGCCCCGCACCGCCGGCAGCCCCGGCC
>VXAC01007367.1:661846-777400 GCA_013399225.1 Rhipidura dahli
GGCGGGGCCGCGCCGCCGAGACCGCCCCGAGACCGCCCCGCGGGGACCGGCCCCCGCCGCTGCTGCCCCGCCGCCGGCGGCGGAAACCGCGAGAGGGGCTAAAGGAAAGGCAAGGGTGAGGGGAGCCCAGCTCCGCTGCTTGCTCGCTGTAACGGTTCTGGTGCCCCACAGCTGCGGACTTGCCGGGCAGGGCAGGAGCTGTCCCGCCGCTGCCCAGCCCCGCCGCTGTCCAGCCCCTCCACGGCGTTTCAGCAGCGAGCGGCCAAAGGCGCATCTCCCCAGCTGTACCGGAACGTACCCCGGCCTGGGAAGCTCGGCATGAGGCATCACAACCCTGGTTTGCACCAAGACACTCATCTTGGGAAGCCCGAGGCTGTGAAAGGGGTTCCAAGGACCATTTTAGCCGAACCCAGCACAGGAGGTTCTGATACGGAGCTAGGAAAAAGGCTAGAGAATACCGCAGGGACCCAGTTTACCCCGTGTCCCAAAGCCGTATCATCAAGTAGCTTCAAGGAGTTCTATGTAAGGATGAATAAGGAGACCATCTCAAATTTTATCCTAACCATCAAGACGGAAATAGTTGAACTGTGAAGACAGGTGCTGATTCAAGGCATAGTGAACATGAACCTTTGTAAGGGAAGAGAACCTCAAACTCAAGAAGGTGAAACACCTAGGCATGGGCTGGGCTGCTTGTTAATTCGGGTTGGTTTAATGCCCCAGCGCTCAGGAGGATCGGGAACACAGGATTGTCTCCAGGCAGGAGATGGAGCACTGGGATGGGATTTCGTGGCTGGCAGGAGAGAGAGCACCAGCACCGTCTTAGTCAGCCTGGGTCTCAGGAGGCTGCAAGGTAGAAGGAAAGCTGTCAGCACATCGTGAGAGGAGCTTTTGATCACTTTTAATATATTTTGCATCAAACCTCAGAAGAAAGGTCAGTTCTGGCTGGATGGTGAGCATAATTAATAGTGGTGACAGAGATCTAAGATTTCAGCCTGTGCTGGGAACTGTTTAAAAAGGGACAGAAAGATGTGGACTGAGGAAATACACACCAGGCAGCCACAGAATAGAGAGAGCCCTGAGTGTTTCCACCTTCCACTATCACCCATCTCTGTGTTGACTCCTCCACCAGTCAAGAGGCATAAAAAAAGCCAAGCAAATGAACTTTGCAAGCACCTAGACAAAAAACTAGATGATGACTAATAGCCACCATTAATTTGTCAAGAGTTTATCACATCAAACAAACCTAATTTCTTTCTTTAATAGGCTAACAAGCCTGTCAGTAGGAGAGCAGTGAATGTCACCTAGATTGCCTCTGAAGGGCTTCCAGCACTGTCTTCCAGGACAGTTTCACCTGGTACAGAAAAATATCTTCCGAATAGAACTAAAATGACTATCTACAAAACTGTTCCTCCAGCATCATTTCCATTTCCTCTTCCCAGTACTGTCAGGACAGCTGTTGAACACAGGAGCCGAGGTCAGGGAATGCACAGCAACACAGACATGTAGCAAGGAGAATCAGAAGTGTGTCAAGAATTTGCTCTGAAGGAAAACTGAAAATAACCTGGAGCAGTTATTCTTAAGAGAACTGGGAGCTGACATGGGAACTAAGTTCAAATGCTTAAAAGGTGCTACCAAAGAATGAAAACAATCTCTTGATTGTTGTCTAAATGTCTCTCTGGAGTGATATGAGTATAATTGGTGATGCCTAGAGTAGGAGAACTGTCTAAATTAACTGACTCAATCTCTTTTTGTTGCTGACTTTATGATCCCTTTCCAGCACAACACCGTGGGCCACCCACAGCCCCTTGCATGAGACCCAGCTACAAGATTGTTCTTGCCTGCACAGTTGCTTTGTCTCAGATCAGGAATCAGCAGCTCCTGTGCTTCTCTTCACACCATCTCTTCCCTTACCTCTCATTTTACGTATCAGTTTTCTCTCTTATAATTCATTATTTCCCACCCCTGCTGCTGTCAGTCCTGTCCCTTTATTTCCTTGTCCTCTGCTGCTGTCTCTTTTTGTTTAATTTTTGCACAATGCATAGAAAAAGCACAAAGGGCAGCAAAGGTGGCATCTTGTGCACTCACACACCTTTTGCTCTGCCTCATTTCCACAGAGCAGCCTTCACTGCCAACCCTGCCTTTGTTTTGGCTGCATTCTCTTGGACTTGGGGTCTTGTTTGCACTGAGCAATGTATAACACAGGGAGACTCAGATTTTGCCTGTGGCCTCTAGGTGCTACAGTAATACAAATAATAAGTCTCAGAACCAGACATGCTCTTATTCATGCTGTTTCTGGCACAGGTCTATAGCAACTCAACTAATTATTGAGCCCTCATCAAAGCTGAAGAATTCTAATGATTTAGGGTTTGAATAGACATGTTTCAATCGAGATTACTTTCAGCTTGTTTTCAATAAGATCCATTGTGATGGAGTTCCACTGTTAATCAAGAAGGAAAAAGACATTAGCAGTCAGTTTAGCTGAAGCTTGGTTATTCATTAACAATATGCTTACTGTGAGGTTTTATCACTCTAATGGACTGAGATATGCAGCATAAGTTTCACAAAGGTTGTGCATGCTGGCTGTTGGGTTTTCATAAATCAATTAGAATTATGGGAAATGCGTATTTTTGGGGTAGGATTTTGGGAATTGGCTCTATATACACTGATTCTTATCTAAAGCTTCTTAAAATCAAGGCCAAGACTTATTTACAGAACTCAATCTCACCTTTTATCATTATTTTTGAATACTGGGTCATTGGTTTAGAGTATTAATGCTTTGGTGATATTTAATTAATTCTCCAGTTTTCACTAACACCCACGTCAACTTTTATTTAGGTCTTTTTTAATAAATTATTGTTTAAATATCATTTGACTGGGCTGTTCAAAGGGATAGGTGTTCTACAGCCATTAATAGGACGTAGCTTTGAAACTGGAGCCTGGTACTGAAACTGCTGCCATATGGGTAAAGCAATTAAGTTGTATGGTGTTTATGGTGGTTCCTTGTACGACTTTCACCCAAACACCTCATGGTATCACCAGAGAAAGGTTCTAAGGCTTGGGTGAAACAGTTGCAGAAAGCAATAGAATTATGCTCTCAATCAGTTCTTCTACAGTTGCATTTAATCCAATCCACTCTAATCCACCTTTCCATGGAAATGTTACATTACAGACTCCTTGTAACTTCTTCCATCGCCCTCATCACACACAAGATCTGGGAGCATGAATCAAAACATAAAATTATTATTTTATGTTCCACATAAGCTGAATATCAGCTCCATCAGAGTATTACTCAATGGCTACAGCTCGTGTCACACCATGACTCAATTACACATATGTTGTGTTGACACAGCAGACTAATATGCAGTAAAAATTTTGGACAGGCAGCCAGCAAGCCAGGAAACTCTTTGAAAAGAAAAGAGACTGGACATATGTGCAAAAAGAATACAGCAGAGGATGCCACATGTAAGGGGAGTTCTCCCTTTTCTTCCTGAAGAAACCCTGATGGTTTATCACTCTCCTGGCTTATCAACCCTTCAGACCACAGCAGGTGTTGGGAGCATTCCCAGGTGCCAAAGGCTGAATGTGTGCCTTGTGTTAATCACTCCAGAGCCCTGGGACACGGGCTGGGAGCTGCAGGGTCTGAGCTGGAGTACAGACAGAAAACCTGGTTATGATAATCAAGTGATCTCATTACCTTGTGTCACGCAGATGCTGCTCTGTTCAGGCCACCACAAAGAGGCACAGCATTACTGGCCAAGCGAAGGGTCTGGCCCTTCCTCTGGCAGTGAGTTTTATGTTTCATAAATCTGCTGCTGCTCCAGTGATGGTTTCAAAGAACAAACCTGCTTCAGTTTTGTTTTCTGTATATTTTATATGGCCCTCTTTACTGAGCAATTGCAGTGAAGATGTCAATACTACCTGTTTATAAGCATTCCCATAAAAATAAGAAGCCACTTACATCTTTTACATCCAGTTGAGCCATTCCTACAAAGAGTGTCTGGGGTTTTTTGTCATCAAGTCAGGTGTTCACAGCAGCAAGTCTGACAGAGTTCAACAAGAGTTCAGACAATCCCCTAGGGCACATGGTGTGACTCTTGGGGATGGTCCTGTGCAGGGCCAGGAGATGGATTTGATGATCCTTGTGGGTCCTTCCCAACTCAGCTTATTCTGTGATTCTGTGATTCTGTAGTTGAGATCAAAAGACTGTCAATCACATGTAGCCAAGAACTTCAGCACTCAGGCTCTTAACACTGAGGGGAAAAGACTCTCATCATATCACCCACAGCCTCTGTGTAGTCTAGTTGAGGACTTTATGAAAGCTGCAAGGTCATGGCTTAAGAGCTTGTCAATGGCTTTTTCAAATCAAATCTTATGAATATACTCTGATTATGGATTTCTGTCTCCTTCTAAAGCTCTAGCAACTGGACTAAAAAAAAAAAAAATCCTTGAAATTACAAAGGTGAACTTAAAAACCAAACTAATGTCACCAAAACCCAAGAAAAGTTCAGATGATTGTTCCTCATTTGTATTTTAAGTGGATCTGTGGGCTTGCAAAAACTAAAACTACTTCTCCAGAAGAAAACCATTCTGAGTCACATAAAGCTGAAAAACAGACAGATTGTGTTTTTGTACAGAATGCTTTTTAAATTATGGCTTTAAATAACTAAATATTTGAACTTTGCTTCATAAGAAATTCTTTGATAGAGGGAAAATTCCAGGCACCTTCTGCATTCAGAGACACATTACGTTCTAACGCCTGCTTCAGTGAAAAGCTATTCTCTTTGTGAATAAATTGTACTCATGTTTTTCTCTCCTTGTCTTGTTTGAGATAAAACAATCAATGCAAACACTGAGTTAATAGAAATAAATGCAAATGTATTCCAGCAGGAAAGTTACAAGACTTATTAAAATACACGTGCAAATATTTCAGCGAAAGTACCGAGAACAAGACCAAGTATAGACAAAAAATAACTCTCATTATCCAACACACAGCATATTCTAACAATAGTTCAAAGGACATATTTGTCCTCCCCTACTCCCAAACTCTCTATGGAGAAGCTCTATACAAATGTCTTAGTGGAATTTAAATTATAATGGCAGCTTCCAGCAAAAGATCCCGATCTCACAAGCAGTTCACTAACATAAAACAGCTATAATTTAAATAATAATATAATGTAAAACTACTCATGCTTATTTTTAGCCAAGAAAGCAGTTATACAAGTTATGGAACAGGCGGGGAAGAGGCAAGACTAGATCTTAGATTTGAAACATGCATTTCCTGTTCTCTGGCCATTGCACTGTGTCTTTAATCTGCCAAAAGTTACTGTAAGAGCTCCTCACCCAGGAAAATCTGTTACAGCAGAGTTTGTGTATAAAAACTTTCTGCTTACTTTGTAACTCTTAAGAAGACACACCTGAAACTGAGGGAGAAAACAGTACAATTTGTACTGAGGATCAGCATGTATAACAAAATAAATTAATGTTCAGACCTTTAAAATTCTCTTGATGAGTATTTGTAGTAAAATATATCAATCCAGAAATATGGTGCAGACATATATTTGCAAATCTGTCAACATTTTACGGAGTAAATAAGTTTAAATTTGGTCAACCAATGACTGGTCTGGGAACTTGTAATTCTCATATTAACATAGGTATAGATCAGAAATACGTCCAGAAAAAGCAAAAAGATTACTAGAGTAGCCTCATGGTTAAAACCACAAGTGAAAGGCTGATTTTTTTTTTCTCCTTGATGGTTGAAGCTGTTCCTCAAAGAACTTCACACTGCATGGATAGACAGTAACAGCAAATGTTTCCCTGAGGATCCCCTGTCAATGGTAAATAACTGATAAAGAACTGAGATTAATATGCAGACCCAGTTTACAAAAATGCAATTGGCCTATTCAGGAATCCAAGATGTACCTGGAAGACTCCTGGAAGACTTGTCAGATTCACAGATATTTAACCATGAGAAATGCAGCTAGGAAATAAGTGGGATGTTAAGCAGGGCTCAATAAATTAGGCACTTACTACTAAAAATTACCCAGAATGAATGCTTAAATTGAGCAATTTTGAATATGTTGCCCTTGTACACTACATAATAGGGATGGATCAGGAAGACCAAATTCCACTTGCTTATTTGGGGTGGGGGGGTGGCAAGGAGGAAAAGTAGAATGAAAATAAAAGAAAAAAATTGAGAGAATTATGAGAGTTAAAAATCAGAATAGAATCATAACAAACTGCCATAATCTACAATAAAATTAAATTTGGAGAAAAAACTAAGTGAAATGTTTTAATTACACTGGATTACTTATATTTCTTATTACTAAGCAAAAGTATGCATTTTCCCTACTATGTTATTTAATTTAGTTTTATTATGTTACTATGTTAATTTTACTACATTGCAAAAGTCAAAATTAATTTCAGGCAGAAACAAAACATTCCAATACCAGTAGAAACTATTCTCTTTTCCCAATCTAAAATTTTATAAAAATCGATATAATTCCCCTGACTCTTTTGATCAAACTTCATTATTGTAGGACAAATTTCCTCTGAAATATTTTCCATCCAGCTCTAATTCACTCTACAAATAAACCAACAAGTGTTATGAAGCTGGCAGTGATTAAACTCCAAATTTCTATTGAGGATTAGGTTTTCTTTTGAAACAGAGATATGATTACATGTACTTATGCTGAAAATTAAAAAAATCTTCTAATACTGCCCAGTTTGGGTTTAAAAATGATGTCTCTACTGCCCACCATAATTCTTGGATGCCTGAAAACATTGAGGGGAAGCAGGGGAGAACAGCAGTGGCTGTTCTCTGTTCAATACCCATAATTCTCCTTAGCAGTCACTGGACAGAGCAGATCTTAGCATCCCAAGAGACTTATGAGTGCATCAAAGGGCAGGAGAGGAGGTTTTGTGTAAAATTGTGCTACTGAGCTGCCTTCCATGCTGTTAATGCAATATGAAATGGAGCTGTCACAGAACTGTGTGCTAAGAGCCTGCCCACCCCTTGCAGATGTTCCATAATGAAAGGCATCCTACAGTTGTACAATAATACACACATCCATTATCCAAGATTTGTGTAATACCTTTCCTTTCCCAAAGGATCTGAAAATGTTTTACAAACTGATATACAAATTATCCACGCAGAAAGCTATTCATCCATCAAGGAAACACAGCTACAGCCCAAGGCAAAGCAGAACAACTATATGAATACATACACACACACAAAGAAAAACCATTAGTAAATTAAGGAAGCATTCTCCAGTCAAAATAGTGAGGAAAATATTAAGCATACAATATTTGAGTATACATGACTCAGGAAGAATTTTGCTTTTATAATCCAAATTCTTCAATAAAATACAGTAGGGTGTCCCTTGAACACTGGCAATCATGACACTAACTGAAATCTGCAAATGTTCAAGAATATTAATTACAGCAGTAAGTTCTGGTTTATTTTATATCTTCCATCATGTTTCCAAATGACGGTGCCACATTAAAAAAAAAAAAAAAAATCTGTTGATTTAGTCAACCCCAGAAACAGAAGTATCTAGAAAAGAGAGGAAATGAGATGAAGACAGCACCTTACTCAGCAGTAGTCTACTCAACTCCTATCAACACAAGTTAATGCAACCAAGCATTTCCAGAATAAAAAGCATCACCCCAAGTGAACTCTACATTTAGATTCATTATGGCTGAACTCTCATTTCAGCCCTAGATCTGATTATGGTGACCAGACATTTCATCTGGATCTTATTCTGTGACTTTTCAGTTTGGCAGTCACTTCAGCACTTCTGCTCGATAAAGAAGGTGGCAGAGATACTTAAGGCTACTTGAAGTCAGAGTGTGATTTGAGGCAAAAGAGAGCTCTTTCCCTTTCAGTACTGTTATCAAGAATCTCTAATTAGGAGCAAAGTGTGTAAGAAGAAATGCAGATAGTAGGAAAATAATACAGTTAAATACTTGGAAGAAGGCGCTGAGAAGTGCTACAGAAAGTTTGGGTCTATTTTTAACCTTGAGAACTGGGCACAAACCTCAGACTTCCCAAGTGTTCTGACAGTGTCCTCTCAGGAGACTTACACAGGACCACATATTGACACACGGGTACTTTGATTCCAAATAAATATCTAAAACCCAGCCTCAGCATCATTACTCATCTGGGAGCTACATTCAGAAACCCTCTTGAGGATTTCGACAGGCTATTGGGCAGGAGAGGCAGATAAAGAATTGCTGATGCTTCTAACCCTGGACAATCCAGGAGGCTTGAGAAAAAAAAATGTTATTAAGGAGAAGAGCTATCCTTCACATCACACCCCTAAGCTAGGCTGATACAGTGAAAAAAAAAAATCACAGAGATGGGCAAAAAGGTGGATATTATGAAAATCTAAAACTCTTAGGCCATCTGTTTGGTCGGGAAATTGAAGCAGAGATATAGGAAAAAAAAGAAGCCCCTAATTAAATATCTAAGGTAGTGATTTGTAAATGCCATGAAAATGAAAAAACAGCTGAATGAAAAAAGAGGCCAAAATTTTAGCACACAGTCAACAACCTAAGCAGCATCAGAGCATTGATGGGATGTGTTGTGGAACTGGGATTTTGCTGTAAAAGGGCAATAAATTGTTCAAGAAGAGCAGGACAAGGGAAAAGGGAGGCGGTGCCTCTGTATCAATAACAGGTCTGCTGGCTCAACAAGCCAGAGGGAATTATTGTCTCCTTGAATGACTGCATAAAGATGAAAGGATCCACAACTAAGGGTGCTGTACTGTAGGGAGTCATTCTTTCCCTCTTTAACCTTGAAAATCAAGCACAAGCCCCAGGCTTCACAAACATCCTGAGATTCATGTCCATGTATCGATGGGAGTAATGTGCAGATGCACCCTCAGGATGGATCAGGCAGCAGGAAGGATTTTTATTATACAATTTATGTCAACTTCCTGAATACACTGGGGACAGTGGTTTTGTCTTCCAAAAGGAAGGAGAAACCAGCAGGGAAATAGAAGGAACATAAAAGAACAGGTTAAGAATCTGAAGTTGCAAAGTTATTCTGATGAGAAGATTAAGAAAAATGAGAGAAAGGTGAAACAGAGAGGTTTTCTGTAAAAGCAAACTTCAACAGAAGGAGCAAAGGAATAAGGCTGATGTTTCCAGTACTCTTTTCACATGCAAAAAAATTTGTGAGACAAGATACTTAGTTAACTATGTGCTCACCCATTATGAAGACTAGAACATACAAATAAATATATAAAGGAAATAAATAATTAGATAAATCAACATCCCAATCAACAAATCAGTCTCACTTAGAGAAATCTGAGGCTCCAGCCATCTCTGAACTATTTAAGAAGAATCTCTGAGAAGTTCAAAAGAACAGGGTAGTTCTGGTGGATTGGAGAATGGCAAAAACTCTAAAGGAAGGGGAGAATAAAGAACACACAAGGAGCTTGGTTGTTAGGTCTAAGAAAAGAAAAAAATAGACATGTAAAACTTAGGTTTACAGACAATATGGTGATAAAAAAATAGCCAGCATTAATTTATACAGACAAGATAACATCCAGCCCATCTAGTTTCACTCAACTGACAAACTAGGGATAATCAGGACAAAGTTCTGCAAGACTTCAAGAACAATACCACATGATTTTCTTGTAAGAAAATGAGATTTAGATGAAATTATTATTGCACAGCTGTTTGACAAGCTGTGTGAAATGTTAATTCTTAATACTGAACTGCCAAAAGGGGAAGTATTTTCAATTACGAACTCTCAGGGACTTCTCGTGCAAGTCCATCACTATTCATCACTATTTCAGCTATTAGGATGTACTTACAGACAGTTGAGAACAGAATCAGAATTGGAAACAGGCTGTAAAAATGATCCAAAATCAACAATGTGAAATTCAGTCAAGAAGTGTGTGCAGTGCTACCCATGCAGAAAAGCAAAAAGAGGATGAAGTGCAGCCCAGAAGTAGCACAGAAACATTGTCCCATCCTCTGCCTTGCAGGGGGAATCACAGAATCTGGGAATGTCTTGAGTTGGAAAGGACCAACCAGGATTGAGCCCACGAGCCATGAGCTGAACAGGGCTCAGCAGTGTGATGCTGTTGCCCAAAAAACACTCATCAGTCCTGGGAGAGAGGAAGAGCAGGGCTTCTATATATGCCAGCAAATCCAATATTTGATCTGATTAATATCGATCTCCTGGGTCTGTTGTTAACTTTGGTTGCTGCACTACAAAAAAAAAAAAAAAAAAGGGAGGGAGCAACAAGACGAGTAATTAAAAAAGTCTGAGATCTGAGGAGCAGTTAAAGAAAATTTTTTTTTTTTTAATCTAGAGAAAACATGATCAGATTTAACTTCCCTGAATCAGGTACATCTCCCAGTATGTGAAAAAGTGTTAAAAGATAGTGGACACTTGGGTTTTTTATAAGACTGTTTGGGAGAAAGATGACCATTTCCAGTGCAGAAACCACAGGAACGCTCCAGGAGCAGGTTTCTCTCTGATGATAAGGAATTTCCCTCCTTACCAACTGGATCTGAATTCACCAGGCACTGCCAGAGGTGGTTTTCAGGCACTTGAGGAAAGGACAAGAGGAATTTGAGGATTTCCTTCAAACCCTCAGTTTCCCCAGTGCCTGGCACTCCCTTGGCTTTCTGTCCCACAATCTTCTCTGCAGGACTGAGGCCTGAATTCACTTTTCAGCCACCCAGATTGCTGCATAAATAAACCCAATGACACTTCACCACATACCTGAAATTAAGCACATGCTTAAGTGCTTTGCTCAACAGCAATATACTTTAAGCACATACTTTAAAACTCTGCAAACTGTGTCTTTATAGCTTTCCAAAGTCATTACAGCGGTGACATGGGTCTGAATTATTGCTGCACGGGAATGTAACTGCCTGCTATAAGAAAGAGACATGGAAAAGGGGAGAAGAATGCAAAAGAAGACTGCTAATCTTCATTTTCTGTGTTCACATTATTTTCAGAGCAAACTGATGAAAATGACAGTCTTCTGTGTAGTCCTGTTCTTGGAGAAATCAGCTGTGATGCCTATTTTAGGTTCAACCTCGCTCACCCCAATATAGGTGACTGCAGGCTGTAGCACTCCTGTACACACACGGGAATTTAAGAACAAGCCCTGTACTCCTGATCAGAGCAGTTCTACACAATGCACTCCAATGGCATTTTTGAGCAGGACTTTCTAAAGATTTGGAAGTTTTCAACCAAAAAAAAAAAAAATAGATGTGCTACCAGATATGGCTGGTCTCATAACAATTTTTTTTTTACAGAGAAGAAGAATATCTGTGACAGACCACATGCTTTTACATTTTCTTTGTCTGGACCCCTTTCTTGCTCCTATGATACATATCCTTATTTTGTCCTTTGGGTTCACACACTGACAGATATTTCAGTTTAGTCAACATTTAGCTGATCAAAAGACCTTCAACAAAAGACAATTTCTGTGTTTGCTTAGACAGTAGCAGGTAAAAAACACTGCAGGACTGTAATTTACTGGATTACCTGTCGGTATGCACAACCCTTTTTTTTTAATTGCATATTTTATGGTATGCTTAAACTGTGTTTAATTACTTGCTGCAGAGTGAAATCTTCACAAGGTCATTCTGTATCACACCTTCCAACTTGACTTTATTTAAAGATGTCTTAGTGTCCTCCTAATCTTGAAGCACAGTCTACCACGTGAAGAAAATCATATTTAAACCCAAAGATTTAGGCACTATTTTTCCGAAAATCTGTCACCATTGTGTTTTCATGGAATGAAAGATAGGAAGGGAAAGTCTTTATCTGAAAAACAGGCTGTCAGAAAATTATTAGTAATTCTTAGTGTTTATACAGTGGCTGTTAAAAGTGACATTATCAGTGACGTGTCATCAAGAAGAAGAATTGCAAAGCCACAATGAAGACAAAGTAATTTGCAAAAGCACAGTAGGCCATCACAGTGATGCCAAGATACCTTTAGGTGATAGAAATTCTATGTATGGTCATGCACTAAAGAGTCTAAAATGGCACTGGGGTCAGGTCAAAATTTGACATATTTTTAATGCATCAATGACATTTAATGGCAAAAAATCGGTGTTTGATATCCAAATGATTTATTTCCCACTGAGGTCTTGTCCTTGTTTATAATGTCTTGCCCTATAATTTAAAAGAATTCGCAGTTCTAACAGGAGTAACTATCCACTGCTTCATTAAACATTAACAGCTTGAAGTCACATTTTGGAGGTGGTTAATGAAATGGTTTCAGCAGGGTTCACACCACCTTCTCCAGCAGAAACAATGTTCTACAACATTTACCCCTTAAAGGAGAAAGAAATAATTCCCAATAACTCTGAACAATTTTATTCCTGGTGTCTACTCTGGACAACAATCACCAAAGTTAAAGCTTTTTCGGACTCCTGAATTTCTTCAGGATAACTCAGTTAGCTCCACTCTCAGCCAGCATAACTTGGGAAGCAACAGGCAAATATTCAGATACTGACACACAAAGAGAATCTCCAAATCCCAACAGCAAAAGGTATTTTGCATCGGTGCTTATCTCAGCTTTCAAATGCAGAATTGGGTACCTCATTACAACAGAAATTGTACGGCTATGAATGCTAATTGACTGAAACTATTCAGATTAAAGGGGCCTCCAGCTCTCCACAGGTTTGGTCAAACACATTCACTGTTTCAAAATACATTCATTACTGAAGCGTTAACTTACACTGCTGACACGAAATGCAGTGGCAAGTGTGCAATACGTGGGTTTTTTAAGCAGAATATCAGACCCTGAGGCTCAGCCTCCAGTGAAGCTCAGCTGACAGTAAGTCTGGGAGCTGGACCTGGCTTCACACCCTTGCAGCACTGGCATCTCTGGGATAACAGGAGTGTTGCACAGCCTTAACATCCTGTTAAATTTATAAAACTATTACCAAAGAGCCACCTCTTTGCATTTAATTGTTGGCTTTCGTACCAAAAGACAGAATTGGTGTGAAGCTGTTTTGTCTTCCTAATCTTAACATAAAACTATGAACGTTTCATAACAAAAAGAGGAAAAACAATGGGAACAAAACATTCTGAATTTCCACCTTTTCCTCCTGTTAGTGCTCCTGAAAGAACACTACATTTATTAAGCCTGTCTTAAGAACTTGTCAAGTAGAGCAGTGATCACATTAGAAAATAAGGCTGCAAATTTCAGGATCAAGTGTTGAAGTTTTGTTATTTTTGTTCTGTTCTAACATGACAAGTTGTCTTTTGGGTTGGCCTCTGTGGCACTAAAAGGTGCCCATTTTTGCTAAAGCTCAGCTGTTTCTCATTTCCAGAGAATAAAGAGAACAAGCTATGTTAACCCTTCATTCTACCTCTCCAGTGAATGTTCCAGGGAACGAAAGCTTCTGTTCATTTTGTGGAATTACAAATGCCAAATATTGAGCCTACTTTTGCAGTTCTTCTGCATCTTTCGCAATCATTGACATCCCTGTAAAACAAGCAATGAAACCTCTCTGTAAAATAAGCAACATCCACATTTATGGTAACTCTTCCTGTGAATTCTGAAAGGTGTAAACCAGGGGATAATCAAGCCCACAATCTAAGGTTATTATTCTTTCCAAATTGCTCTATTAACTTCCAGCTTCTTTCTATCCTTGAAAATTATTGCTGGGTGGTAGAGAATTCTATTTCAAATTTAAAAAAAAAAAAAAAAAAGAACAAAAGCAATCCCATCTTTTGGTAGCAGGTAAAAAATATCAATAATTTTACATTTCCATATGAAGATCTGATTTGCATAACTCAAGATCTATGAAAGGTGAGAGATAAAAGATACTGGGGAAACCAGTATCTACCACAAGAAGAACAACAAATACTAATATTGAGAACAGCTACTAGTTGTACAGGACATATTATAGGGTGGAAAAAAAGAACATTTATTTTCTAAGCAACTTCAGAGCCAAACGGCAACAGGAAAGCAGCATCACATGGATAAAGCCTTTCCACATCATTCTAGAAAATAGATTGTATCTACTTACTGCCAGCAGCCACAATGCATGGCCATAGAGTAATAGTGATATGGTCTAGGTAAACTCAGCCCTCCATGAAACATGTGCGCCACGGATTTTTATCTATGGGAAAAGTGATGCCTTTCCCTGGTCTTAAAATCAAGAGCCAAACACAGTTAGAAGGGAAAAAGGGATTTTACCTTGGAATTTATTTTAAGGATCCTTAGGTGCACCACCTCCAGGTCGAATGCACCTCCATGCACCCCACAGTGCCCACCCACAATAGATCTGGGATCACATTGTAGGTGTTACTAATTAGCACATCTATCAAAAATTCCCCAATGAGAGGCTCCAATGAGCCCCCCTCCCCAAGGAACCTTCCCCTGGATGGTTCTATCTCAGTTTACAAAATGTGTTCTGGAGAGGACCTTGGGCTCTGGGCACACTGATCCCTGACTATGAAGCTTCTAAAATGTTCAGTCTCCCAGCTTAACAAACAAGTCCAAGAATGGAGGCAAAAAGCACCAAGAATACAGAAGTTGTAAGAAGATATAAAAGAGGTTTAAAGGAAAAGGCAAAAATCATCATGGCATCAAAAGCAACGTGCACAAATGAATTGAATGAATACATCTCCAAAGCCCCTGTGAATCTGGAAAGCATCAGCAGAGGAAATGTGTGGAAACAATGCAAAGATGAGTCAATATGAGTCACTCATTACAACACCCATTAAACCCTATGAAAGGGTGAGAGCACCAAAATACTTCATTTGAAAGCAATTCTAACTTCCTAAAGAAGATTTAATAAATGGTTATTTGACAACAGGATGGAATTAGTGCCATGGACTACAACCTTTGAACAAATGTGCCTAAAAATCACAGATTTCCAACACTACTGCATGAAGGAATGAATACCTGTAGGGATGTATATGGTGAGCAGTATATTTCTGCCCTGACTTTAATGGAAATAACACTCTCTAGGAACATCATTATGGACGAAAATGTGTTACACATCAATCCACGATATGGTGTGGGGTTTAACCTGCCTTTCAGTTCTGAAAAGAAGGTTAATATTCCCACATTTTCATGACCAGTCTCAACAGACTGGGGCAAAACAGTGAGAAGGGAAATTGGAAGCTAGAACATGTGATAAAACAATGTATCTGATGAGCAGTGATTTCATTTCAAAATGCCAACAATAGTGGACTTCTGATCAATGAAGCGACTGCAGGAAATCAGCCTGCAACCACCACTGTTGGCACAAAACCAGAGCCTGTATACAGACAAGATAAAAGAATCCTGCATTTATTTATAGTGACTCTTGAATTAGTTACTGAATGCTCAAACCACAGGAAAAGAAATGAAAATATGCATTTGGTTTTCTTGCTCTAAGGCCTGAAGATGGAGCATGTCCCATGGGATAGATGTGATGTCCATCAGATAGGCATGCAGGTAGATTTCCTTTTGTGAAAGAAAATGCTCTGTTTCATAACTCTAAACCAACAAATACATTCCAAGATTTTCTAGCAATGGGCAAAACCCACCATTAATAGAACCAGATTACACAAGAAATAATTACTGAGTGTTTTTTAGAATAAGGGAGTAAAAAGAAATCATAACACATTGCAATTCTTGAGACACAACCAAAACTATTTGTAAAATATTTGTTGCATCTGTACCATATCATCTGCTCAGTGAAATTACAGGTTCACAGATAAAGCTTGTCACAGATGGCAGACTTCATTCCCCTTGGAGGAAATCTCAGGTAACCACACCAAAGTACCAAAACAGGGTAGAAAGAGGCCACACCTTGATCACTGTAGATCTGAGAATGATGCAAATGTTGAAAGAGTCTGAGCTAAATACTGCAATTTGTGCATGAACTCAAAGTGGTACCTTCACAGACCTTTGCTTTCTCTTTTACTCTGAGTGAGACACTGCAGGGTTCCTGGCACTGCTCGCTGCGACATGTAGGGGCCATTTATTAAAGAGAAGAGAAAAGCAACTATTTCCCCCTAAATTACTGCTTGGTCGTAAACACACTGCAATTCTTCAACATAATTTAATGTTCTTATTAAAGTCACAGGAAATGGCTAATTGTGTGGGTAATGTTGTTAGGTTTTTTTCATTAAATAATGTTCAGTATTTATCTCCAGATGGGTTAGGTAAGCACATAAACAAACCACAGAAATTTATATCATCCCAATGTGAAAAGAAAGAAGACATCAGAGATGGTTTAATAAGACAGAACATCCCTGTGAGCCCAGCATCACAAATAAAACTACTTGCACGCTATTTACATCAGATACAGGGCTGATGTCATATGGTGAAGACCAAGACTTAAAAAAGAGCCTGGAAAACTCTATTCACAAAGTCAGTTTGAAGTAACCATTAAGGATATAGAATATTTATTCCCTTTTCAGGTATAATAATCTTAGTCAGCTGACTATGGTTTCTTGCTTCAGAACAGGTTGATTTATCTAACGGGACCCTACAAAAATGAATACGTATTTCACAAATTTTAGTTTTCAAGGAAAACTTTTAGAGCAAATGTGAGCATAACAAATTTAAACTTGTCCAAACCTTATTCTTCAAAACCAGTTGTGACATCCAAACAGATGTCACAGCCTTGAAACCACTCACACACTCCTCAGAAATCAAATCCTGACTTGCATCTCTTTCCTTCCTGTCCCCTCTCATCTCTTTTCTCTCTCGTAGGACACAACACAAACTCTCAATCTAACACACTTTACTTTGCAAGGGGTAGGGTTTTTAAAACCAACTATAATGTGAAAATTCAGATCCAGCATTTTACAGAACAGGATAACGTGAGGTAATAGAGATGGGCATGAAGCTCCCCATCCTGTCTGCATCTCCTGTGCTGAGAGTGTGTCAGTCACAGCTACTGAAACGGGCTTCAAACTTCATCCAAAAAATTGCCAAAAGCCCTTTTGGGTTTGGAACTAATTTGCCACACACATTTCTTCCTAGAAACATATTGATCCTCTCTAAGATTTTGTTGGACTAGTGGGAAAATGTACTGTTAGTGATAGGGATCTCTCATTAAAAATAACTCAAAATAATGACAAGAGGCATATGATTTTTGAAAGTATGAAATATAACAGGACTCTTTAAATGCAAAACCAAAAAAAGAGCTACAGGAGTCAAAATAAAAACATTAACTTAGCATTTTCTTTTTACTTAACTGGAATAAAAAATTGAAAAAAAATTGAGAAAAAATTGCCTCTAGAATTGTTACTGAAAAGGACATATTCCTATTGAAATTACTCTGTTCCAACAAAACTGCCTTTTCTGATAAAAATTGTCACTTAGAAACATTTTGACCAATCATTCCTAGTTCAAAACCAGCAGCCTGTACTTCACTATCTCTTAAATTTTTAGTCTACTTATTGAGCTAAGGGACAATTTTACTGATCAAAGTTTATCCTGGGAACATTCCAAAGAAAATAAATAGGGAATTAATTTGTCATGCTGTTTATAATGACAAAGTGTTGGTATTTGTGCCAGTATCACCTATACATCCTAGCTGTAGCAGCTTAGTTATAGCTAATAGATATTGAAAACATGCCATTGATCAATTTTGGATATCTTCCATTGGTATATAGATTTTATTCTCTGAGTCAAAAAAAAAAAAAAAAGCCTTATAGCATTGCACTTGCTGAAAGCAACTGCCTACTTAAACTATTTCTCAAACTTATTTAATATCTTTTATTATTAGGAACTCATTATGGAAACTATTCCACAAAGTTTAAAACTCCTTTAATGTTTAATTGCATTTTTGATCATTAATTACATCTGCAGATAGACAGATCTTTTTAAATCTTAATTTTCTCATTTGAGTTTGAAATAGAGTTTTCTGCCCAATAAATTTTATTTTAGTGCAAGGACAAGGCCCATGTATTGATGAACCTTTTAAAAGAAACCCACAGCTCAATCAGAATAAAATTCTATTTATCTACCATTTCATAATACGAGAATGAAAAAGTCATCTTTGCAGCTGAAAATTTGAGTTCCCTGGAAACCATCTTTAAGATTTATTATTTATACATTTTATAATAGAAGCTATGACATGGAGACTTTATTTAGAAACATCTGCTACAGAAGTACAGCCACTGAACTTGTCAGTGAAAGGAAAGAAGTTCTTGTCCTTTATGTCCAGGACAAAACACCAGCAGTAAGGAGTCCAAAGCAAACACTGACAGATGGGAGATGGTTGGGCTTGATGATCCTGGAGGCTTTTCCAGACTAACAATTCTATGATCCAGTGCTGTCTCATGGTCTCAGAGCCAGCAGCACCTGGTGCAAAGCTCTCCCCACCCCCAGGTCCTGGAGGCAGGGGCTCCTCTCCAGCTCTGGGTCTGTGAAGGTTTACAGGGCACTTTCATGGTAAAACACCAGCATGCTGCATCTCCTATGCTGAAATAGACACCATTCTCCTCTGGCTTAAATTCTCTGTGCTGTGCCTTCACAGACACGCTGTGACTGAAGAAAAATGATCCTGACAGTCTTGGGTCCTGGCAGGGTGAGAGCCTCACTGATCTGACTGAGCAGCAGAGCAAGCTCCTGAACCCTCTGCTCATGGAAACATAACTCACTCTGCAATGGATTCTTTAAACCATAACGTGGGGGTGTTTCTGAGATAACAAACAGCATTTTGTTCAATTCAGCAACAAGCAAAAAGGCTTTTATTTTTCTTTGCAAATAACATTTACCACAGACCCTTTTTTTAACCAGTATCACTCACACGAAACTTTCCTTCTTCACTTTCTTTTCCCTCCTTACCTCTATCTTTTACAATGTAAGTAATTTGAACTATCCTATCCTTTATTAGTAATGTTCATTTACTTGCAGAACTCTGTTATTTCCCAGTATGGTTTATTTAGGAAATTTAGGCTTATAAGCAACAGATCTGAAAATATCAAAAGTCACATGACTTTAATAACTATATTTTTTTAAATGTAATTAACAAATACTATTTATGACAGAAACTATTCTATTAAACTTAGATGTTTACTTGAAAGGTTCAGATGTAAGAAGTTTAGCTGGAAGTAGGTGGACAAAAAGGGAGACCAACTTGCCCATAATATTTCTAGAAATGGAAGAGGTAATGAACAGGCAGCCAGCTGTTTAAATCCCACTCCTGTGGTTATGACAGAAGGGTTTTGATTAAAGCCTTAACTATGAGGATCTTACATTCTCAAAGAAGGAATATGATAAATAATTGGGTGATATATTAAAATAACAACGAGGGATGCTCAGTACTAGGAAGGCTCTGCTGTGTGTGCTTGGTTTTTGTGTGCCTATTTAGGTGGTACAAAATAATGTAAGGTTTAAAGACGGACATTATATTTACATTTGCACTTTGGAGATTTTTTATTATTGTTAGTCTCACCAAATATTTTCAGTGTTCCTGCTACAGTCAGGCTGTAGATAGAAGACTCTGAAATAATAAAAACATCCTTCACTGAATATTCCTCTGGCTGTTGCTTTACTTTTTAAATAAAATAATGAAACTGTATAGCCAGCTCCAAGGGATTCCATTCCATTTCATTTGTAAATGCAAAACTCTCTTGTCCGTTTTTACCAAAATGTGTTTGGGAAAACGGAAAAAAGTCAGGCAAACCTAAAGCTAAGACTTCATTTCTGACACAAATTAGTCCGAAACCAGACAATTATTTTAGATAAGAGTATTAAAAAATTGTTTGGGATTAGATAAAAATAACATAAACAGACCATTTTTGATGTGCACCTTCAAGAATATTCTCGTGACAGAGATATAATTCCTTATTTTGTGTGCAAAAGTCCCCATGGCTGATAAGCAAAATTAAGGCAGCCACATACATCTTAGTCACAAGTTTTTCCTCCTGCTAAGAGTACCTCCAAGAATATTTCCTTTTACTTATCGAAAAGTTTTTAGGCAATTTGACTTATTTTGGAAAGTCTGCTACTTTCAGATATTTTTTGTAGCGTCAGAGCTCAGACAGCTCAAATGTACTGCATTTTAACAGAAATATTAAATGGTTCACTGAAAACCACAAAAATCTTTGCTAAATCCCTCTTGCTCTTGAAGGTTTATGTGTCTAGAACCAAGGCTGACCACTGCCCTTCCTTCACTCCCTCATTCCCCACACCTGAGGACTCACAGAGGCTGTGATTTACACACCCATCCCTCCCCCTGCACTCTGATTTCACTCCTCTTATGAATCCCATGCGTTGTTTTTTCCTCGACCTCACTTTTCGAGTGAGAGAGGCTGCTTATCAACAGCTTCCAAGCTGCTGATTTCCCTGTCTCTGACAGGCAGCCTCACACCACTCGTATCATTTATCCACAGGCATTAAACCATAGAGTTTCCAGCTGCTGCAGCAGCACTTTGTCCTGAAGAAATAAACAATCTGTTTTCAAAGCCAGCAATGACCTGGGACCTGTCCTGACTAACAAACAGCATTTCCTTGGAGGTGGCATCTGAGAATTAAGCAGGGCTGATTTCTGAAGATCCTGCTTCATTAAGGATTATTAAGAGATTAACATTTAATCCATTCTAGTACATAAATGATGAGGGTGTGGATAAAATATTGAATTTCATTCCTTTGGGTACAATTCTCTTTCAGTACTCGGGGAAAATAATTGCTGGTAAAAGGCAGAAGTTAATGGCACACCTGTCTGCTTATTTGTTTGATTTTAAAGAGAAAACAAAAATTAAAAATCAGACTTAACTGAGTAAGAAGTCTGGAGTTTATGAGGAAGCAAGATCTCAGAGGTTGCTGATCTTTCTCACACTGCAATATTTAGGGAGATTTTGAATCCTCAGATGATGTTTTGACTTTCCTTAAGGACATATCCTACCCCCAATGATGATTTGGCTATCTGAAAACATCTTTCCTTGAGTATAAACATGACATGAGGGCATTGGAAAACACTGTTTTGAATAAGTTTTGCTGTTTGCCTTGTGAAAGTCAAAAGAAATACTGAAGTAATGCTTGTGCCCTTGATTATTTTCAAAATGAGGCTTTAAGGGAAGAATAATGTGAGTTGGATTCTTGCCGATCTTGTTCAGCATTTTGGCACACAGAGATAATACTTTAAGGAGAGGAAGCAATGGTAGTGGCTCAGCTTGCTGAGGAATCTTAATGTTATTTGAAAGCATGACTCCTGTGTTTGTAAACACACTCTGCTCACGATTCAGGGCTCACACCCAGCACTGTGCAGTTATGCTCTGCTTTAATGCTCCTCTCCAGAATTGTTCCACTGCCGTTCCTGCCTATCTGTGCTCCTTATTTTAAATGATGCGCAGTGCAAGATGAAACAAGCCCCAAATGACTTTGATAAAACCCAGGTGGATGCTAAGTAAATATCCTGTACACAGAGAAATGTAGGTGCATTTGTAGCTCCTGGATCAGGACACAGTTTGACAGAGGCAGTGCAAGCACCAGCACCTGTGAAGCCCTTCTGGCATGGCTGGCTCCTCCAGGATGAAATCCAGGAGCTCCAGGCACCTGTACAGACACAGATGAAATCTGTACCACCATATCTTCATCACTGATACCCTTCTAATTGGGTTAAGAAACCCAGCACTGCTGTGCCTTCCACTGCTGCATCATCTGTGTGAGTGAATGTCTTGGGCTGCTCCTCATGGGACAAATGCTCAGGAGGGAAGGAATCCCAGCCCTTCTCACTGAGAATAAGGTAGAACTGGTTATTTAGCCTGGGGAAGGGGAGACTCAGGGAAGACCTCACTGCTCTCTACTGATGCCTTAGGTTTTAACTTCCATATTTTTCAAACCCTGCAGTGCCCAGTGTGTAACTCTGGAGTTCCCTGTTCCCTGTTCAGTGCTGCTCTCTGTGCTGGGCACACACAACAAAGCCTCTCCGGGGCTGCTCTCCAAGGACACCCAGTCCCTCCTGGGCCCAAAAAGTATCAACCAAAGAGCCTCTGAGAGGGGGGAAAGCTGAGGGGAGTTACATCATTAACTGAAGCTTTAATTGGAGAATGAACCCTGAGATGCAAATGAACCAAACCTATAAAAGTGTGAAGAACTCGTGACCTGGGGTCCATCTCGGGGCCCATCTGGGCAGCACCTCTGGCTCCCCAGGGGTACCTTTGGAGGCCTTTCCAATAAATCCCCACCTTTATTCCCTCACTTCTGTCTGGTCTCTGTTTTTAGGTGGCCTCTCAAGGCAACACTACAGCTGCCTGACAGGAGGTTGTAGCAAGGTGGGGGTCAGTCTCTACTCCCAAGGAGCAAGAGAAGGGGCAAGAGGAAACAGCCTCAAGTTATGCCAGGGGAGATTTGGGTTGGAGATCAGGAAAAATTTATTCCCTGAAAGGGTTGCCAGGCATTGGAACAGGCTGCTCAGAGCAGTGGTGGAGTCATCATCTCTGGAGGAATTGGAAAGGTGTAAACGTGGTGCTCAGGGACATGGGTGTGGAGGAACAGTTGGATTTGATGATCTTAGAGACCTTTTCCAACATAAACAAATCCATGATTCTATTCCAGGATACTGTGAGGAAGAGTCATTCAGCCAAGAATGAGTCCATTCACAATCCAATTTCTTGATCTGTAGGGTTTATGTTGTGTTTTATTATAATTCTCTTTTCCTTAGTTCCTGGCCACCAGTAAATATTATTGCCCAGTTTCTCACCAGAGTCGAGTTTCAGCCACAAACTTTCACTGCCTAATGTGCCAAAACCTGAGAACTGGGACCTCATTTAAAACTCAAAGTCAAATGTAGCAAGTGGGGAATGCCAACAGCTGGTATCAAAGTACTTCAGACACGAAACAATTCAGTGCAATATTATCTTAGCTTTAGGAAGATTATTAGTACCTTATAATATTTTTAATACACATATTTTTTATCCACATCTATAAACTCAGTGGAAGAGAAAGAAGTTTAGCAGAAACCCAAGAAAAGGGGAAGGAAGTCTTCCTTTCAAATGTAAAAGCAGAGTGGCTATTCCTGTGTTCCAAGGACTAACAGTTGGACACAAATGTACTGGAAAATGACAGAAAAAATATTTTTTCATCAAACAATGCCAAATTACTTTATTTTTTTCAATATAATTTGCATTTTGAGCAAGCCAATCAGGTGATTCCCAGTATCTGATATAAAGATAATTGAATAATAAAAATGGTCAATTTCAGCCAGAAATACAAAGAGGCATTTGAAAAACAGAATCACAGGAATACAGAGCAGAACATCTTCACACAAACACACCCCTCAAGCTGCTGTATTTCAATGGGGAAAGAATATTATCCCTCTTTAAGTATTAGAAAAGGTGTAGGAGCAGAGGAGGAGAAGGAAAGAGACCTTTCAAACAAGAACACTCTTAGTGAGTCACTGCCACTGTAAGGGGTAGAAAATAACCTGCTCCTTTTCAAGACTTCAGAAAGGCATTTGTGTGTCCTGGGTCCATCCATCTGCTTGGAGCTTCCCGGCAAAGATGAGAAGTTGTTGGGAAAGAAAAATTGATGGATTTTCAGGGCATTTTCTTACCACCCACTCTTGTACAGCTCACAATACTTGGAGCATTCTTTACTACATGCTCTTCCTATCTATTTCACCAGTGCCAGCTAATAAACCTCAGTCATTTTCTTAGCTGACTACCTGGCAAGATGGAGAGCACTAAAAGCCTGCACAGGCACTGTCAGACTCTGACTGAATAGGTGGGAAAATGGTAATGTTTTTTTGTCAGAAGTGGATTTAAGCTTCTAGCAAATCTGAAAACTCAGGTGAGGTGTTGGGATGATTTTCTGAAGTCCCTTTTTGAGCACCCACCTCCCACTCGGTTATGCTGAACAGATAATAAATCCCTGTCAGTCTGTACAGACTGTGTGGCACTAAGGAACTTCTGCATATCTACACAGAGCTCTCTGATGCAAGGCTAGACAGGAAAATATTTTGGTATTACAAATAATAATCTTTTTAGGCCTTTTAGTTATCTGCTTTCTCTCCTCGTTTGCTCTTCCCAGCTGAGAACTGGATCTTCCTCAAATAATTTATCTGGTATTTTTTAGGCTTTTAAGAGACCAAAACAGTTAGAGGCAACACAAGTTAAGTATCAGAAAATAAACAATGAAACTCCATTTAGTTGAAAAATATTTTGCCTTATATTCATCTGCTTAGATACCAACACCCCTCAGTATGCCCAGATTCATCCTATGCCTTGGAATTTCTTATGCTTGTTTCTAATATACCTCATATGGGCTGGCTGTAATTCAATTCTGGGCAGCTGCTCAAGATTTTTTTTAAGATTTTCTGAAGTACTTTTTAGCTCAAAGACACCATCATCCTTTCTATTTTAGACACATATATAGGGTAGTCTAAATACTTCCACAGGAAGAAGGAACTGACACAAAAAATAGTGGTTGGTGCAAAGACCAAGGTATACCAATTGTATAAACTCAGCAGCAGATCATAATAATAATTCTCTTTTCAATAAAAAATTTAAATGCAAAAAACAAGGAAGAAATTATTTTATGTATAAGTACTGTTAAGAGAAATAATATGCTTCAAGAGATAGAGTGCTTTAAATCATGAAATGCTGAAATTTAAGGTAAACAAACCAAGTTGTGCTTTATTAAAACATATAATTATAGCTCCATTTCAGCTGTTCTTTAGGGCACAGATTACAGCAAGCTGTTAGCAAAGGAGGGCTGCTACCTTATAATGATCCACAAACAGCATACTGGAGTTGAAGAATTCTTCCTGAATGAAACAGAGGGCTAATTGAATGTTAAATTTCTGGATTTGGCACTTGGGAGGCTTTGACAAGACAGGAGTGAACAGTAACCCACTGGGAAGCAGGGAAATAACAGCTCTGGTGATGCTAAGTGCACTGCAGTCTGCTGATTCAAGGGTGCAAGCAGCAGTGGGGTGAACTCACAGCCTCTGGGTTTACATGTGTACACAGCAGGAACCACGCATGGCCATGGTGGAGGGAATGTCTCTGGGGAAAAGACAAAATACAGGGCTGCTCCTCAAGGAAAGGGAGCTGTGTGTGCTGTGCAGTGAAACACCAGGTGAGGGGCACAGCCCCTGTTCTGTGTCATATTCACTTTTCTCCCTGCTCTGTGCAGCTGCTGCACAGATCAGGGATGTTTAAAGTCAGCTGCCTGGGTGAGGTGTAGCTGGAGCAGCAGGATCACTGGATTTACAAAACCCTGCTCCTGGAATCAGGCTGCAAGGTGTGGGCAGGGGCAGGCTGCAGCTCACACTCACATGGAGATTTCCAGTGCTCCCTCACCTCACTGAAGCCAGACCCATTGTCCCATCCATGTTCCACATCCCACTAATTTATCCCAAAAGATGCCTCCGTGTTTGCAATTTGTGGGGGAACTGACTCAGAGTGCTCTGATCTGGATTTCCCCCATGTTCTGGGATAAACTCAGAAGGATGCCCCCGTTAAATCTGAATTTGCTGGCTCTGTGCAGCTGCTGAAGGGCGGCCGTGCAAGGCAGGGCCTGGGGGTGGCCAGACAGCTCTGATGTGGAAGTGAACTGGAATATCCCACAGGAATGGGGTGACTGGAAACAGAAGCAATGGGTACTCGAGGTAAGTTAACCCTACTGAGTACAAGGTCATGCACTTGCAAGAACCGAGCTGAACTGAGCATCCTGAAGTTAGAAACTGCACAGAACAGGAAGGGTCAAGCACTTGCCATCTCTGTAGGAAGGGAAAAGGCAAAAAACAATTCCTTCTGTGGGCAGAGAGGTATCACCAAGACATGGCAAGTACAAGCAACGATTGTACAAGGTGCTAGTGCATGCCCTGAAGGCTCTGAACAATTCGATTTGTCTATGTTAGAATATAAAGAATTAAAATCTGTTGAGATTCATAGCCAGGGGAAAGTCTTCACTCCAAAGAGACAAGGCTTAAACAACCTGGCCTGTTCAGCCTAACAAAACAAGGGCTGGAGAGAAGCATGATTGCTCTTAGAAAATACTTCAGAGACACGCCAGGAAGGGAAATGAGATTTTTTTAAGCTAAAATATTGGCAAAGGAACACACGGGTGTACAAACTGCCTTGAATATATTTAGGCAGTAGAGTAGATGATAATTTTGATCAAGAGAGATGTCCTAGAACAGCCTCTGTGAGGAACAGCTGGAGAAACATTTTGTAGTTGGGATATATTTAGTTTATTAACTAAATTACATGATCTATTTGCACAGAACAGAAAACTGTTTTTGATGACCCAGAAACTCTGGGAATCCTGCCTTCCCTGTACACCAGAAACTGAATTTGAAAGCAGGAATTACATTAACCAAGGTCTATCCAGCCATAAGAAACTTCATGTCTGGTTGCCTTCCAGATTATGCTATCTGGCCATGTAAATTGTCATGTAAAAAGAATGGGACAACATATATTTACTACAGGTGAGAAATACTATCCAAGGCTGCCCTTAAATGCATTGTCTTGTTGAATGTCATTAAATGAAAGATGTCAGTGTTAGCTCTTCCTTATGCCAACCTACAGGCACTTTTATAATTGTGCTGTTAACATGATAAGTGTGAATAAACAATTTTAGAAATTGTGAACCAACCTTGTCATGCATTCTTACAATTTAAAGCATTTTATATAATTTAGCAGACATTAAAAAAAAAAGATAGTCACCTTAAAGAAGTGCATTTGAATTAAGAATGAATATTTTCATTTTATTCTAAGCATTGATCAAAGAGCATAGTCTAGCTCTTTTGTATTTCCATGGAAAATGCTAAAGCAAAGCACTGAAGTTCGTGTTTCCTTATGCTGACTGAAGATCAGACATTTACAAAAAGTGAATAATATTTGCATAGCAAATGAGCATCTAATAACATGCAGTAAGACATGTAATGTCAAATTTGCATGAGATATTAGCTTTTATAAACAGCTAATGTCTCTGTCATTATCCCCTTTACGAGTCTGTTGTTGAGGGGTTTTTAAGAGCCTCATAATTTCCATTCGATGGGTTATAAAAATAACAACTTCATTTGGATATTAGTTTAAAATGTTAATCACATTTCATACTGCAAGAAACAGAAATCAGTGCTATCAGCATTTACACACACTACAGGATGAGTCCCATTTTAAAGCACTCACAACATCAGCTTTGTGTAGTATGAAAAAGTTTGATCTGAAACTGGCAACACTGGGAGGAGTAGATGCTACTAAATCTACTTAATCCCTGGAAATGGCATCTGTGCTGTAGGACGACTTCTGGACACCTCCTCATGGTCTGGAGGAGGAGCAGGTGTCCAACCCTGCATCATCTGTTCCCATGGACTTCAAAATATTGTTAAAAACCACTGTGAAAAGATTTAACTTTTAATAAGAATTTCTGGTACCTGCTCTTTGTTACTCACATTTTTATCAGACAGAAGAATTAATAATCACAGAAAGTCTGTGATTAATGCTAATTAACGTGATGCTCTGGCTTAGTTTTTCCTGTACACCAATGAGCAGTCATGTTTTAACTTGAATTCTTGGATTTGCATTCATTGGAGTTTTATATCATCTGACAGAGCAAACAGAAACTGGCAGTTTTCACTTCATATGGTTTTGCAGATTCAGAGCAAACAGTGCATTTTTCTTTCTCTGTTTGAAAGCAGAGGAAGATCCTTGCTCACATTCACGAGGCAGGAGGGAACAGAGAGGGCTCTATTCTGTCCACCCTCGCCAGGTTCAGCCTGGTGTAACTTGGCACTAGGACAGCAACTCCTAACTTACCCCTTTGTAATGCAAGCAGGGTACCAGGTTCTGGGATTTCCCTCAGCTGAAGCTGCTTGAAGGACACACAAACCAGGCTGAAATATAATGGATGGTTTCAGCTGCCAGCCCTCATTACTGCCCAGACACTCAGTGAACCCACCATAGCTGCACACTGTATTTCAGATATTTCCTCCAGTAAGTATAAAAGTTCAGACAGTGTTTGTACTGCTCTAACCTCCTTTATTTATGTATTGCAGTCTAAGCAGCTGCTAAAAGCCTGCATTAAACTCTCACACATTCACTAGTAGCCAGCTGCAATAGATGATGAATTGTGTGTTACTATGGATTATTGTTAATTTTACAGCTAAAACAATGCTTTCTTTCTAAGAATCCCACTTCTGTCATCACTCTGGTTGCACACTGATATAATTTAAACAATTTTTGTACAGACTTCCCTGGAATAACTATAAGACATCAGATTAATGTCTGAGGCATAAAAATAACATGGAAAATTCAAAAGGTTATACATATATATGTATATTTTTCAAGCTGTCCAGCTGACTCTCCAGCCTCACAGTCAAGTTTGATATTTTAGCAGTGATCTGTCAGCTTTTAGGTATTCGGAAATGGGAATTCTCATGTGTAAATTGTCTCAACACTGAGTTTACCCCAGTCCATCCCACCTTGGACACTTCAGCTACAGCAGCTGCATATGGCAGAACAAGCTCTGTGCTTCTCGGGCACAGTGGTTCTGGCTGATGGAAGTTTGCACAGAGGGATGTGCATCATTTTATGCCTCAGTTTTACCATTCATAGAACAGATTTGCTCAGTGCAAATCTTGTTCAGATATGGGTGCTGATGCTTGATCTCTAACCAACTGTGACACTTGCTTAGTGTTTGAATCATATAAAGTCCCATTCATGCAATACTTCAATGAATGATTTCTTGTAACTACTAGAAATCAAGAATCCATTAAATTAGTTTTATTCCTTAATTCTCAAGCTCCAGCTGAAGAGCTGGGAAGAGAGGCTGGCACAACTCTTAAAGCAGATACGGGTATTTGCCACTGGTTTCTATTTCAGTCATTTTACCTCGCCATTGCTGCCTGAGGTGCACAGATCATTCAGGTACCAAATCATCTTAACACAGGCCAAAAATCATTTTATGAAGCTAGGAAGCCCTCAAGGATAGCACCAGGGTTAAATGACAGCTTTTGTTCAGCTCTCTGCTCTGCTGTGCTGGGGATCTGTCCGCGGGCTCTGGCAGCAGGTGATGCACATGTCTCTGAGAGTGCCTTACTTACTGACTTGGAAGAAAGCACCAACATTTCATCCTGCCTGCTGGATTTAACTTAGACAGAAACTGAATACTAATAATGGTAGAAGAAGAGAAGGAATGACTCCACATCCCTGCCAGCTGAGCTTTCCTAATTGCCGGCCACAAATTTGGGAGTTAGAGCAGGGCTGAGTTTCATGAGTTGTTGTGACTGCTACACTAAAAGAAATAATTTCTCTGCAGAAGTTTTTTCCTCCCCTTCACAGACCAAGTGATGCTATGGGTCACTAAACAAGGAGGATAAAAAGGTATTTTGGATTTTGGCAATCAGAACGGGTATTTCTTGTACAAAGAGGCTTGCTGTATTTGGAGACAGCCTAAAGACAGACTTCACTTAAGCTGGAAGAACAGAGACTTTTGACATCTGGTGCGTGAGGAGTGACTCCTTTTCACCCCCACCATCCCCTTCACAGCCCCCAGTGACCTCCTCTCCATTAAGCACTTACACCTGAGGTGTCATACACATCCTTGCATGACAGCAGCTTTACACCAGAGAAGAAAATAGGTGTACAACATCAAAAGGCACACTGATCAGGAAGAGACTGTTGACTCACGTCAAGAAATTTACTGCCAAATAATATTTGTAAGTGAACTGATAAACTGGGCCCACCACCCACCCTGCTCTTTGCTCATATGAAAATTGGCATGACCCAGAGCCCACTGGTGGCATGAGGCTGAAGGACACAGCAATGGCTTAGCTCCCAGCCTTCTCCAGAGGGTGGAGAAGCCAGATCTCTCTGCAGAGGCACTGGAGTTTTCACAGTGGCTGTACAGGGGCAGCAGAGGCTCCTGAGGAATGCTGGTGGACCCTGGGCAGGGTTACAGAGATGACCCACAGGGCCCTTCATGGTTTTGCCAAGGGGGTAACTGGAGATTGAGGTAAAACTCCACAGCTTTACCTTCACCCCACTTCCTCTGAGTTTTACAGAAAGATGCATGACTCAGATGCACACTTTTAACAGCTTAGAACAGTAAACTAAATAATATTTATTACATATAGTCATGGCATATTTTACGGTCTGCTGGAACCATCTCACAAAATGTTAATTTTGAGAGCTATTTCCCTTCAGTGAAAATGGGACAACCAACACAAAATTACATCAAGAGAGACCTGAAGTGTACAGAGACAGGAATGGCTTGTACATTCCAAAGCTTTGGCAGATCTGCTTTTATTCTGAGGAAATTATAGTTCTGCATGAGTTTCAGGCAAAATGAGGAAAGGAAGAGAACATCAATATTTATTCTGACTCTCTAAGTATTTCTAGCTATTAAAGCTACTACTGTGGTTGTGAAAATACAGACCTCACCTCAGTAAAAGTGCTCTGATTTATGTTGTAGAGAAGCTCCTACTGAAATTTCTCTCTGATCCTGAGAGTCTCCAGATTAAGCTAAATCCTTATTCATGCTTACATCACAGCAGCACATTTTCAGGCTCTTTTTCTTTTATGTAGGAGATTTTTTTTCTCCCTCCATAGAAGCAAGTTTGGCCTAAATGCCTGTAATGATTGCTCTTGCACCGAGCTTCAGTGCACACAAACTCATTCACATGGCAAAGCTAATCATTTGGGTATTTTGTTTGGAATTTCATACTCTCTATTTTTATTTAAAAGTTTTAAAAATATCTATTAACTACAGAGAGGAAAAAAAGAAAAACTGCATTAGCAAGACAGTGCAATTACATCATTGCTGAGTTCACAATACACTGCTGTCAACTCTTCAAGCACACAGGAAATAGAAGGTGGGTTTTACAACCTGTCACCATCTCCTGACAGGCAGGTAAGTCACTGCTAATAATCAAAACAAAGCTCCTTTCTGGGGTCTAACTTCTCCCAGAAATACTCTGCAAGATGACAGCCTTTAGTTAATTCACAGCTAGAACACGTTTTTGCTTCCAGTGTGGAAATTTTGCTGCTTTCCCAGGCACAGCCAGGGAGCTGAGCTCTCCCCTTTGAATTCCTTTTTGCACCTGAGCCCTGTTTGACACAGCAAAGGCACATCCCACATGGATTTTTACCAGCGAATGTGGCTGGAGGCAGACACTTCCCTGCCATTCGTGTTTTGGGAAGCACCCATTAGACAGCCCAGCAGGGTCCTCTTTAGGCCTTTGTGTGTGATAACATTCCTGAAATGCTGAATGTTTCTGACTATGCTGAATGAAATTTTGGAAACGTCACCATACTTTAACCCCAGACTCTTATTCCAGGAACAGCCAAATGGTAACAAAACACAAAGATGGAGATGGATGTAGAAGACTTTTTCCTCAAGTCTGGAGCACAGGTTTAAACTGCTTGTAAACAACAGGTGAAAACAACAGACCCACTAACTACAGTCCTAAGGTAGCTAAATGAGGCAGATTGAAAGTGAGGGTTTCAGACACATTTAATGAGTGAATGTTGATGCTTCCAGACCTACAGGCCAGATGGTCCTATTTCTACAAAGCCCAAGGATGGAAAAAAGTAAAACCCTCCAGGTGTCTACTGTACATTTCAATCTGTGATAATAGTCAAGAAATGACAAGTCTGATAAATTAAAACCCCAGGAGGCAAAGCCCAAACCAGAGAGAATTTATAGAGAAAATACAATTTAGGCAGCAACTTATGGAAACAAAATAGGAATTAAAACAGCTTCCTATGAAAGAACTGTAATAATTTTATTTAATCAAAAGCATGTGATGCTTTTTTAAAAATGCTTATCTGGAAGAAGCTGTTCTTTGCTAGCCTGCACCTCCACTAAAGTTTTCTTTCTCATTCAGACTTACACCACTGGTCCAGCCCCACTGCCAGTGCCTGTCATGTTGCATACCAATGTATTATTTATACCTTGTACCAACACTACGTGTGGCCTTGCTGCTGCAGCCAGGCTCAAGCAGATGGATGCTGTGCTCCTGAAAAACCCTGTCACAAGAGAAAGGGACGGTGCCTGCACGCCAGACCGACACAGAAAGGAACCTGCTGCAGAATGATGATCTGGGTGAAGCTTAATTCCTGCATACAACATTTCAAACACCACCTGAGACAGCAGTGATTTGCTGGGTTCAGTTTAGCTGCACAGGTTCTCATTGGGAATGCTTTTACATCAGTAATTTAAGGGGAAGAAAGGCTATGGCTTCCTTGATTGAAGATAATGTTGCTTGAGCTGTGACATTCCTTATTCCAAGTAATGTAAACAAGATGCATCAAAAGCAAGAAATTTATTTTTTCAAACAGGCAGGTAAACACATTACTGAACTTATTAAAAATACCCATGTGGATAATTTTATTCCAGCTTTGGTGTTCCTTATTTTTGGTACAGAAAGGGTTTTACAGCATATTGCTTTTTTACCAGACAGTGTTTCATTAAAATTCTGAGTTCTTAGAAAATGGTAGGTTCATTATTTTTCAAATTTACCTGTATTTCAATATGCTGAAATCATTTGTCATCACGAAGCAGAGGTGCTGCTCTGCAAATATTCACTAAATGCCCATGTCATTACCTCCTCCAGGTATGGCATTTGAAACAGAAACCCTGAAACTGAATTTGGTCAATGTGATTGAAAAATCAAGGTAAAGCACAAAAACTCCTGATGTTCACTCAGCAGATGTGAACTCAGATTCTGACTTGTGATATCCCATATATGAATTTAGAAAAGTGTGCACAAACCAGAAGGGAGTTATTTGAAAATAGCACAGTGTTGCACACCTTTACTCAAAACAAATGACCTTTTACTTCCATTATAGAGAATCCACTTTTTCATTTCAGAAATCTGGGCCTCATTTTCTGTGATGCCACCATGTAAAATCATAAAAGTTATGGATTTTTGAGAATCATAAGCCTTTTCATATTAAAAATGTAAACAGTATCTTACATCCATATTCTTGGAAGGTAGCACAGCCTGGCTATCCAGAATAAAACTCTTATTCCCTTATCTTTGCTGAAAACCACCCCACAGTTCATTCCACAGTTGCCTGATTAGTTACACTTTTCACTTGCTCACTGCCTTCTCAAAACCAAATGCAAACAAAAAAATCCTCCATAAAAATTATTTGATCTTTCTTTGGACCTTCCTTCTTTCAAGACCCCAAACAGAGTAAGAAGTGGAAGCTCGTATGCATTTTGAAGAGTTTATATATGTAAACTGCATTTTTTTCACTGCTGCTAATACTTGCATATTCCATTTCCTTCTCCTTGATGTATCTGCAGTCTTTGTAGACTAAAAACTTCTACAGTGGCATTTCCTAATGAGCAGAAGCATCTGTATGAGACTCTGGTAAGCAAACTCCTAAAATGATTTCTTAAATCTCATTTTTTACTAAAACACTACTGGAATAATTTTTTTTTTTAAATTAATGCTCTGCTATGTTTTTCCTGGAAACTTTCCAGTTCAAGAGTATAATCCCTGCAGATGTATCTACATGCATTTGGCAACAATCTGAAATGACAGCTGATGTCACCTTTCATAGGCAAGTATCTCCCATATGTTATAATTATTTAAACAAAAACATCATCAGACAATCCAGTGCACATCAAGGCATAGAAATCACTTAGTTCTGAAGTAAATAATCTCATAGTCTTCTCACAGCCAAATATAATAAATACAATAAAGTCCAAAAAACCTATAAACCTTATCCTAAAAATATTCTGAACTAGAAAGTGAGGCAAAAAGCCTTTCTGGGCCCCAAAGCATTTTGCAAGCTTTCTACCAGTTCCCCTTCACCCCACATTCAAGTATTCAGTGATCTCACACAGTGCCTCTGTTTGATCTGCTGCGAATCGATGGAAGCTGAAATACAGCTTTCACTGGTGTTTTCTAATTAACACATCTTGCAATTAAGGCAGGTAAGGAGAAGACCTTTGGGGATCCCAAGCATGGGCAACATGCACAGCTGACCAGGGAAAATACATTTTTTTTGCCCACATAAGTTTTCACAGATCATGGCAGCTACCAAATAGCTGGAATAGAAAATTGAGGCCCATCATCTCCAAATGTGAGCTGGTAAAGCACTGCAGCTTCCACAGAACCCCTCTGCTCTTCCAAACTTGACCATCTCAGGAGGACAAGTGCAGCTCTCTGGCAGGGCAATCCTGATTTTGCATATGGTTTGAGGGAAATAAATGCTTCACATACACAAATACATTTCATCAGCACAACCTTCTCGATATAGGTATATCATTGATATTAGACAGTAAGAATTCAAGCTACTTGCTAAGAACAGAGGAAATTGGTGCTGGTGCTGTGAACTGAAAGTGTCTCCATCTGCAGCAAGAACAGAGAGAAGGAAGACCAGGGCTTGGCATCCCTCAACAATGAATTATGGGGCTATATGGCAATAAACTTAACACTTAGGTTGTAAAAGGAACCATAAATGGAACCACAAGACCCTGATTTATGCACTAGATAGATCCTGCTTTGAGATCTAGATTAATTCTTTAATAAAGATGCTATCCATCACTGGAAAAGGCCTGCCTTGGTTGTTTATTTGCCTATCATGAACAAAGAGTGTTAATTATGTTGTTTCAGATATAGTGGGACTTCCCTGATACTTACAGCCTGCCCCAGAGCAATATGTCTTATGCAGGAATGCATTATATTTTCAATTGAAAACGACTTCCCAAATTGAAAACATAATTTTTTGTCATTGTAAGCCATATAATGTATTACAGCTTGCACTGCTACAAGACAGCAACACAAGAAAATATCATATCTGCACCTATTTTTACAGTAGAAAATAGAGTTGTATATTATTTCAATTATCAGTTGAAAAAAGTGTCACTAGGGATGAAATAAAGCTAAGGATTAGTTTCAGGAACGTCAAAATGTCAGTATCTGTTCTGAAAACATTTCTGCCTACAATACTACAAATGTCATAAGTTGAGGCATTCTGGCCATTTTTCTATCACCTTGAATAGAAATGTCATCAGGACAGGTGTTCTCACACAATCTCACCTCTTTATTTTGGGGTAGGTCCTCTTCTCAGGCAAATCCAAACCCCAGCAAAATTCAGTTAAGAAAAGAGGATTGGTCTGGCCACAGCCACACTGGAAGGTGAGCTGGTACTTGGTTGGCACCAGTTCCACTCTCTATTTTTATTTTTGACTTTTCCCACATCAAAGCCACAAAATAAAAACTTCCCCAAATCTGAAGCATCCAGGCCAGAGAGAGACAGTTAGAACAAAACCCCCAGGTATTCACTGACTCCAGTCTAGGACAGAACTTTAAAACAATTACAATTGTCTTGCCATTAACCATTAGCAAAATTAATTTTGATCTATTACTGTTATGAAATTAAAAAGTATGAAAATATGGGCTAAAATTAATGACAGTTAATCTAATAGGAAGTTTTGATATCTAAATTGTATAAATTTTTGACTCAAAAATAAATAAATAAATGCTAAATTCTAGCTTCTACAGTGTTACTCAGAAGTGGGAGGATAAGTTTTGATCCTAAAAATAAATTTTTCTGATTTGAAATGTAGATTAAGCCTGTTGCAAAGGCAAGGCCATTTTTAATTCAGTACTTTGCTTTAAATCCCTGTATTGTTCCAGCAATGGAGCATCAGGACCATTTGTTGGGTCAAATAAGCCATCAGGAGCTTAATTAGGTAACATCAGCTCAAGCTCTTAAGGCTTACTCAAATTTCACTGAAACCAGTGAGTATCTTCCATTGATTTCAGCAATTTCTGCTTCAGATCCATACTCATTTCCTTCCAACCAATAAAGCGTTGCCATTTTCTCAATATCCTTTCTCAGTCTCCTTGTTTGTTTCCCCTGTGATCACTGTCATCTCTAAAAAAAAACCCATAATGGATTTAACTTTATTTTTTAATTGAAAACAAAGGAAGGAAGGCAATATTTTTCCAATACTTCTATGTCCTTTAATCCAACTGCTGACAATTATCTCCACAGCCACTTTATTCTTGTGCTGGAATTAAAGTAGCCAGTTGTTAGGGCTTCTTTATCTGAAGTCTCTGAATTAAGAATCCCGTGATGACAGAAATAAAAATTTCAGCAGTTCTTGAGCTGAAAAAATAATATTTTAAAATGTCATCCATCCCATCTGCAATCACAAAATGCAAGCACTTGGTCTGATTAAAAATCACATTACTGGAATCTGAAGTTTCTTCAGTCTCAGCAGCTCTGTTTGGGCTTAAAAAGTGTTTTGGACAAATGTTCAGATAACATGGTGGGTTTTTCCTAATTCCGTCTCATAATCCAGAGAGCTACAGTTGTTTATCGCTGTGTTGCTAGTTTAATCTAAACATTTTTATTCCTATTCCTTCCCAGGTTGTCAAGATTGTGTCCCTATTTACATTTTCATTCTCTTGGCTTCAAACCCGGAGTTTAAATCTGTGCACGTTTTTTGGTAAACTGGGAAAGCAATATCTGGAAGTTTTAGTAAATCCAACTTTACAGATAATGAATTGTGCTTTTGATTTACAATTTTAAAGCCATAAAAGTTTTCAGAATATATTGCAATGTACATTATAATTTGTCTTCTTCAAGAACTTCCATTCCCTTTAGAGTTCCCCTCTTTCTCTGAACGAAATTTCAGTCGGTGGCCATGTACTCCTGATTGAAACAAGCACCCATTTAACCTTTTAATTTTGTTTTCATTTACTTTGGAGATAACAGAAGATTGATGTTAATGTTTTGTAGTTGGGACACCTGTATGTTGTCAAATCTCCTCTAACACATGGTGGTAAAAACCGCATTATCTGATGCTCAACCTGTACTCACACTACCCAAAATGTTTTTGCTCCTGATTTACATGATTAACTTATTTAATGAGGCAGGAAGAAGGTCTCATCCATTGCAGTTAGTCACAAGCAATGCAGTACTGAATAAACAGCAACAGCACATTAATCTCTCTGACTTTTCATTATTACCCACTAACAGGAATATGTTTGTACCTGCTTTCATGGTTAAATGCACTCGTTTTCTGGTTTTAAGAATGCAAGAAAAAACCAACCCCAAAAATATGAGACAGCATATTAAGAAATGCATTTCAGATACTGTAGGGAGTGTAGTGGAGGCCAGAAGGGAGAGTTTGTCCACAGCCACTCACTGGTAAGAGGCCATGGCAACATCTAACATCATGGGAAGTGTTTAGGAAAGGAGAGCACATGAAAAAACTCACCCCCAAGGAAGGGACCCAGCATGTGAGGGCTCTCTTCTCCTTTCAGCAGGAGTAAAATAACCAGAGCTCAGTAAAAGATCCCAGTCTTCCATGTGTGAGACATGGAACTCCACAGTCCCTTCATGTACATAAATACAATGTGGGCCTTTCTGCCCCCTGCAGCTGCTGGCCCGTGCTGGCATCCCCCCACACAGAATCAGTTTCCTCAGAGGCACAAAACATGATTATTTGTCATGTTTTGCCTTTTCCTACTATTTCCTCTCCAAAGAGGTAAATAAAAAGTGGCATCTATAGTATGGTGGAGCCTGCTGGCCTCACTGTGTGAGAGCATTGCCAGGCAGAGCCCTCTTCCCAGCCAAGAGATCATCAGAATGGCTGATTACGGACAGATTTTGTCTGCACAGCCATTGCCCAGCACTGAGTTCATGTGTTCCAAAGAGAAGTGTGATGATTACAGGAAGACCCCTTCATTACAGTCTTGGCTGGGGTTTTTTTGGTTGCATGACACCTCAGCTGTGGGAGCTGCCCTGGGTCAGCAGGACTGGTGTGCCAACATCAAATGCCATGCTCTGGGAATGGGGTCTGACTCAGCAAGACACGGTGGGCACACAGACCAAGGAATTCCAGCAGCACTCCCAGAAAGTAAAACCCTTGTAACTCATCCTCTCAGTTAAAACCACCAGAGCCTTGAACCACTTCTCATCTTGAAACACCATTTTTTCCACTCCCAGAATGGTTGGAGCAAATGAAGATGATGGAAAATTCTCCTTCACAATCATCTGCACCAAAGCCCCATCCAGCCCCACCACTTCCAGGGATAGGGCACCCACAACCTCCCTGGGCAACCTGTTCCAGTGCCTCACTGCCCTCACATTAAATAATTTCTTCATAATATCTAATCTACACCTACAATCTTTCAGTTTAAAGCCATCAACCCCTGTCCTATCACTACATGCCCTTGCAAAAAGTCCCTCTCCAGCTGTCTTGCAGCCCCTTTTAGGTGCTGGAAGGCTGCTATAAGGGAAGATATGAATATCATAAGCAATACATTCATCTTAGCCATTATGCAGAAGTCTTTGTATCCTAGGAATTAAATATTAGCCAGATGTATCCTTGTCTGTATGAAAAGATCACTACCATTGACCAGCAGTACTTTGAAGATTCCAACAACTTTAGATCAGAATCTTTCCATATAAAGGCTTTTTGTTGGGTTTTTTTTTACTTTTTTTCTAATGAACCCACAGGCAAACTTTGAAGAAGGAGTATAAAAGGCAGCAAACAAAGCAGGGCTCATGTCCTTTTTGTCTTTGTGGAGAAAAAAGAATCTATTTTGGATTCAAGGTTTAGTGATGGGCTGAGCTGCTATGGATGCTGTTTGTTCAGTCCCAACGCACCAGGGAGGAACCACAATCTTCCTGATCCAGTGGATTGATCTACAGAAAGCAGCACATTTTTGAAAGATGAAGGAGATGTTTAAGACAAAAGGAGGTAGTGATCAATAGGAAATAGACATTTCTAAAGGCAGAAAACCAATAAGAGAAGAGAAACTAGAAGACAGAGCTGGGGGAAAGGCAGTAGGACGATGCAGAGACGGGGAAGGTGGGACTTGCTTTGGCTCATTTTCTAAGCACATTGCAGTCCTCTAAGTCTGTGTCAAGGCAGGATGGTGACACTTCTACTGCTACCAAAAACAGGGAAGAAGAGTTCAGTAGTTGTTTCCCAGCCATATTTGGAAAGAAGATGTGCAGACCTCTCCCTTCATTAGCAATCAAAGTCCTTATCAGACAACACCTACTCAGGATGATTTGCCTGTACCCAAGATCCGTAGCTTAATAAATCTGGGGAATTCACATATGCTCCAGAAGACTGAAAGAAATTATAGTTGTAATGGAGTGTTGTGAAATATTTGACCTGAAAGGAGGAGGGGTTGTATTTCCTGACTATCCTAAATAAAGATTCATATTTGATAGTTCCTAACCAGCATTAATCAAGTCAGGGATTGTAGTGCAAGCAAATGTCCCCAAAGCTGAGTGCAGGAATGTTTATTAAAAAATCCCAATGGATCTGAATAAAATAAAACATTCAAAAATATATAAAAATATGTGCCATATAACCTAGATCCAGAAGATAACAATCAGCTAATTTCACCAGTTTACACAGTTGCTCTTTTTGTTTAAGAAATGCAATATATGCCTCTGTCCTGAAATTCTAAACTCATTTCCTATGGATGACCTAAGGAAATGTGTATTTAGGAAATGAACAAAGCAAAGAACCACACGTATTGCACAATAACCCTAACCACATTACAAACAGTAAATCTAAATAAACCTTAATTTCATGGTATTACAGAATAATTTTGTATTAATTTCTGATTTGAAAGAGCTTTACCTGTCACTTAATATATTTCATATATTATTCCTCAACTATTCTAAACAAAACTATTTTCTAGCTCTAATATCCCATCATATTAAAACAATATTAGAGACAGAAGAGATTTCATATACTTTTTCAATATTTTTGCAGTATTCATAGCTGAAACCACAGTTAGAGAAAAACAAATGGAATAATTTTCCACAAAAGAATTTGATCAAATCTGATCAAATCAAAAACATCTTGCATGGCAATGTATGAAATGAATAATTTTTATCTTGTGAATTGAAGAAGGAAGAAATGTTCCATTTCAACTTTCATTTTGAATAATTTAATTTACATTCAACTTACATTTATATTTACATATAGACAGAATAAACATAAATGAAAGGAATTAACATAAAATTAAAGCTATCTGATCACAAAAAGCTTCAAAGTGTCTTTTCACTTCCAAAGGCATTTTGGGACAACATTCTCCTGTCTTCACAGGACTTGTCTAGATGCAGGAAAAAATTTGTAAAACATTTGTAGAAAACACAGCACAGATGATGTTAACATCAAACAAAGGGTTGTCCATATTTCACTCAAATCTCCTGTTCCATCTGTACTGGTCTTATCAGGGGATGTCATTACAGTGACCTCACAAATCTTCATTAACAAAGGTCTCTCTTTGTGACTTGATCAGATAAAAAACTGCATCTTCAGAGCATAGAAGAAAAAATATCCTGGGCCATCTCTTTGCCTCAGCTGAGAGTCCAGCCAGGAGCCAGTATGACACAGAGATTTTCAGGCACCTAAACACAGTGGCTGCTTTGTCTCTCTCATGATAACATTGCAATAGAAAATAAACCTGGCAGTGGCAAATAATCCACTGCAACCACATGTGCTGACATGCAGTAGGCTCCCACACAATTAGGTTAGACACTACCCCTGCTGAAACCACGTGTTCCTTATAAAATTGCAAAAAAAATATTTGAAGAACAGAAAAGCAGTTCTAGAAAGACTCTTCTGAGGCTGATACAGTTGCATGGCTGTTGAGCAGAGTTTTGATACTCTCCAGCTGCTCTCCAGCTTTGTGATATTTATTAAAAGTTAATGACTAATGCTGGGGTTGTGAATTCAACATTAATATAAAAGAGAGGAGGTTTCACCATTATTCCCTGGGACACAATTTCACCTACACTTTGCCCTCTGACAACTACAGAGGCAGACCACCTTACAGCAACTTCTGTGACCCAACCCTTTGGTGCTACACACTCAGTGAAAGCCCTGCACATGCTCTCTGCTTTTCCAATATTCTATTTTGTACCACTACATAAGGGCAAGGAAGGGTTTGTTTCAAAATCATTGATATCAATTGAACAAAATAAATAGACATGGGAAAGAAAGAAAGATAAAGCAGGTAAGGGGTAACTCAGCAAGGTACAATCAATGGAAATAAGAATAAAGAGAGACTATGACAAAAGATGAAAGTTAGGAATAAAACAATCCACAAGACCCATTTGCTCAGCCTGCAGCTGGTTCTTTTATTGCTACAAGTTGTGTTTATGGGAACCTGAGCACCCTGCAGCCTGATGAAGTGCTGCATCAGCCTGCAGCTCCACTGAGCTGGGGAAGACGTTTCCCTGTTGCTCATGTCTGTAATTTACCTCTTCCTTGCTTCTTGTAAGTCTCACAAAACTGGGACACAAGGACAGAATCAGAAATGCAGACAAAAAGGCTGAAACAGACACACAGAACTTCACTGTCACACAGGTGGGTGAATCCCAGCTCTGCCCCACATCTGCTCCCAGGTGCCAGCTCAGGGGGTTCCCTCTGCCCACAACATCCAAAACAGCCCTGCACAGGAGCCCCGCTGAAGTTACAGGGACTGACAAGGTGCCTCTAAAGTTTACAATTATTTATGACATTCCAGTTCCCAGTACAGATGAAGGAAACTGTTGCTTTTAGCTGTTTACCACAGCTGCCCAGATCCACCTCGGCAGTTTTTCATTCGGTATTTTGGATTAAATTTCTCAAGAATTGGAACAAAAATTCATTAAAAAAAAAAAAAAAAAGAAAAAAATAATGCAAATCAAATAACAGCAACAACAACAAAACTTTATGATACTTATAGGGGGTGTCATAATCCACTTCTTCATGAATACTTTAGTATTCAAGCAAAGAACATGAACCATACAAGGCAAATCAGAATTTATCCCAGCTCTGCATTAGACACAGAGTATCCAGACATGATACAGTTATTATGTGTAACCATTTCAATTACAAAGACTGCTAAAGCATGTAATTCGACAGCCACTTCATACAGTATCTCTTCAGCTGATCTGGCAAGAAGGATCAGGACTCGCAGATTAAGTGTCAGCCTTCCAGTTGCCTGTGAATGCTACTTAAAAATCTATTTTCTCATTTTAATTGCATTGTGCCCACATTGCATTTAGCCCCCATTGTGCTAAATCAGAGTTTCTTTCCATGACAAGCATCATAACCCAAATGTGTTGTTTGAAAGAGTCGAGTTACTTAAAATATACACCACTGCAAAGTGTTTTCAGCCTGTATTTATGTTTTTTTGCAACACCAGATTGTCTCTTCATGTTACAATATGCTCTGTACTGCTTAAAAATTAATTAATATCATGGCAACAGAAGTGCTATCATGAGAATTGTTTACTCTTTGGAATTCTAAGAACATTCAACAGCATGGTTAGTATTAGTTTCTGAAAATTAATTTTGAAATCTGATAGTAATAGTTAAAGTCTATAGCAGAAGAGCTTTCATGATGTGACACCCAATTATAACACAATTTTAACAATCAAGCGGATAAAAGCTGTGTCAGTGATCCCAACAAATGTCTAATTAAACTCCTCCAAAGGGGAAAATACAAACACTTAATAGGTTTAATTTTATATTACTAAAAAAATATTTTGAAAAAGAAGAAAAATTCCTTTTTTTTTTTTCATTTTTGCCCCATAGTTTCACATTTGTGTTGCTTTGACAGGTATGGAGTGTCCCAGAGGGCCAGTGGCAGGAGCAGCCTGAAATATCCACCTATTGCCCACAGAAACCACATTGCCAACAAGAAATCATACAATGCAATGTTTTATTTTCCAAAATACTTTTTTTTAAGAAGACTTCACAGGATTTTCAGCAGAAAACTTTCATCTAATCAGTTTCTCAACGTCAGACATTTTTTGCATGTATTTGATGAGAAAATGGAGCTGTTTGTAACTGTTGTAACTGAGGTAACATTTACCAAGCCACATCTCTTGGCATAAGCAAGTAAAATTATTGTGGTAACAAAACAGCTATTTCACCTCTATTTCACCTCTATTAGCTATTTAACCACCAGGATATGGTATTAGTCTTACCCACTGACCTTTGATTATACTGCAGAAACAAAAGAGAGGAGTAGTGTGTTCTTACTTCATTTTTATTTCCTGATTTTAAAAGACAGTGAGAAAGCATTATCAGAAGAGTTGTTCTGTGGCCAAAATATATAGCTAGCTGGAAATTGAGCTTCGTGTTTGTATAGCCATGAAATGCTTTTTGCACCAGTAACTAATGGGAATTTAAGTCTCAATGGGATGAAATAAACACCTGGATCCTAGAACAAAGAGCAGAAATAATGGAGTAAATTCATCCTCTCTGTGCAAGTTTTGTGTGAAGAGAGCACAGAGCAGGGACAGGACCAGAGATAAGGCCTGCTCTTCTCTGTGATTTCTTGAAAGCTGCTGCCCAGAGAGCCTCAATCAGGTAACTGATGAATTTTGTATGAATGCAAGTAATGACAATTTACAGCAAGCTGTGCAATCACCCCCCTCCCTCGGAACAGAACATCCACTACCACCTGAACACATTTTACTGGCCACAATTAGAGTACAATGAAGCATTTCTCTGGGCTAATTCTTCTGTGTCTCTAAAATTGACCTTTTCCTGGAAATGCCTCGTTATTCAGACTTTCCCCTGGTCTGGCTTTCACCTCATTGTGTATTCCACTTCTCCATCTCAACAGTCCATTAATGTTTAGTGCTGTCTCCCAGCTTGCCTGGAGTCTGTTCTAATACCCTGCAGTGCTCAGTGTTCCATACTTCACCCCTCTGCACTCACTTGGTGACTTTACTCACACACAGGTTTTTATTTACAGTTGGAGCTTAACACAGCAAACTCAGGAGTCCTACTCTCTACTCGGGCACTTTCTGCCTGATCCCAGATATCCTCCACTCTCAGCATCACCATCTCCAGCTCCTTCATCAGCCTGTCAAAACCTCGATATTTTCCAATATCTTCCAAAAGCTTCCCTGCTCTCGCTCTCCTTTATCACAGCTGGAAATGATGTGTTTTTCCCTGCTGTTCAACTTTGCAGTCTCAGGTTTGTTTCTGATGTCTCACCCCTGTGCTTTCTCCCCTCAGCTCTGGTAGTCCCCTTTACACAAACAGAGGTGAAAAGGATTCAGGTGCTTTCCCCCAGCTCCCAGGCACTCAGCAACCAGAGAAGGTGGGAGTCATAGGAGGCACCTCCACCTGCTGTCTCTTCACCTGCTCCTATTTCCAGCCATTTACACCTTGCAGAACAAAACTCATTTCATCACCCTTAGCACAAAAAACTTTTTTAGGACTATAGACAGATTTTTTTTTTAACTTATCCTGTCCAGCTTCATTTTCTGCATGGAACCTAACACAGCTTGTGCAGTCAAGAAGAGAACACCCCCTACCAGCCTGTTTTTTGCCTCTGCTTCCCATGAACCCCATCAAGTGTTTAATGGAGCTTGCTTTCCTTGGAAGTAAAGCAGGCAGTGAGTAGTTAATGAGACTGAGAACTGTATAATTTGTCTGGAAAGAGTGAATTATGTATGTTTGGGGATAAATGGGTAAAAAAGCCCCTCACAGTACTCAAGGGTTATATGCCAAATGCTCAAATGGCTATTCATGTGTAGACCTCATTTTTCTTCACTGCTTGCTGATCCTACTTGTTTCAGGCTTGTGGTAGAGCTGAGCAGACTAATCCTGTGGTGTAAAGGGTTTTAGAAGTCAATTGAGATACATTAAAAAAGAAATCCAGATTTTGCCACCACTGGGAAGTCCTGGCTATCTGCACATTTCTGCTCTCAAAGGATGCTCTTGTGAGGTTGCTTTGCAACATAGAAGTCACTTTATGAAACAGCAGCTCTGCAGCTGTGCAGCAGCCAGAGCTAAGCACCACCCTGGCAGTCTCTGTGCATTCTTCCATCCTCCTTGGTAGCAGCTCCCCAGGAAGACCAAGGATGCATAAAGAAAGTCTAAGTTTCTTTATCAGCCAAAGGAGACAGAACCACAGGAGTGAGATGGGGCTCCCTGCAGCTGGAGCAGAGGGAAACTGACCTCACCACCACTGTGTGGGCAAATCCAGGGCAGAGATATTTGCTTCTACAAGGGCAGAGTTATTACCACACTTCCATGAAAATATTTCAGTATGAAAAGCCAATTTTAATGTTTGCATTCCTCACATAGAATAGGAGGAAATCCTCCTACAGTCCCTTTTTTTAATCATTTCAATAGCAGTTATTTTCTGTAGCTCATTCTCCTTTGGAAAAGCAGAAATTTCTAGAGATACCTGCAGCCAAAATGCCTGGTAAGGAGTGATGTTTATGCAAATGGCTTTTGGTCCATGACATTACAGGAAAGCTCACACTGGCTCTAGGTTCTCCCATGTACTTTCAAAGATGTTTATAAACCTTTACTATTAATATCATCTTAAAATAATTGACAATTATATATTTATTCCTCAGTTATTACTAGGGTACTGAACACATTTCTGGAGAGCTCAGATTAGTCTCTATAATTATGTATGTATGTAATTGTTGTAATTGTGTATATAGTTTTTTTCATGCATTTCAATTTTTTTTTAATTATAGTCTAGCTGGGCAAGATGTTTTCAACACAGAGAGATAAAAGGATCCAAATATCTCCACTAAAATGTTTCTACCAAACTATTTTCACTAGACAAAAAACCCAGATGTTTAAGCAGCAAACATTTTTGCAGCCTCTCCTCAAGCTCCACTATTTCTAGGAATGGGGTGAAGACAAAAGGGAAAGGTAGCACAACTAAAAAAGTACTTTTTGGAAGAAAAGTCGAAACCATATATTAAAGTAAAACCAAAACCAAAATGTAATTTAAGAAAAAAATTGAAAATGACAGGGGGAAAAAATAATTTCTGTAGAGCACAAACAGGGGAGAGTTTAGGTATGAATAACTAATTGAAACATTATCATATTTTCTAAAAAATATTTCTATTATACATATTTTTGCTAAGTAGAATATTTAAATTTTCAGATAACCCCTTCTGGTCTGGTCTAGTACAGGTGTTCACATTTTCTTGCTAGTCATTTCAAGAGGTAATGATCACTAATCTAATACAAAATTCTAATATTTAACTGTTTTTTAAAGGGGATCAGTATTCTCTCAGTAACTGCTGCCAAACTGAAGGCCAATACCATCTGAGTATTTTCAATAAAACAAGCCTTAGATGACAGCTGAAGTGTGGTTACCAGTGCTACTGCTGAGGAAAAGACAAGCAGCAGTTGCAGAAGACAGCTGCACTGCTTAGGTAGCAATTACAACAAATTCTATTCCCTTCCCCAGTCCCCAGCATCCCTGACATCCCACAGCACAGGGATTCTGTGGGTTCTGCTCACTCTGCACGGGCTGCATTGCCCAAGTTCACACTGTCTCTCACATTACAACAAAACAGAGATATTCTTCTGTCCTAAAAGTTTCCTCCAAATCCCTCCATCACAGCAGGTCCCACAGTGATGCAATGAAACATCCCCAGTCCACTTGACTGGGTGACTTCTTCATGTGTGAATACACAACCCTGACTGATTTAAAGAGCAAGAATTTTAGAAACAAGAGCATCAATAATAAATGTCAGAACAACCTGTGTTGTTATTTTCTAAATATCCTTTGTACTTTTCCATGTTCTAGTAGTGTCTTTTGAATCCCAGCCAAATTAATAATCTCCTCACAAAGTGATATAAAATGAATATTAACTGCAAACCTGCATCTCTCGCCTCCTCTCTTGCATTTTAAGTGAATGACTAATTCAGCTCTCCTAAAAAAAATCACAGAAAAAAAAAAACCCAAAACATAATGAAACCTCAAGTGACTGCCAAACTTAGCAGGGTACCGCAGGGTACAAGACATTCACATTTATATTCACCTGTGCAAATGGAAGGTGTAACACTGGGGACACAGTGGCTGTTCTTTCTAGATAATTTTATTTTGGAATTGCAATGAAGCAAACAGAATTTCTCCCGTGCAGAGCAGAACTTCTAACAGCTGAAGATGCTACATCTCACTGGTGTGGGCAGATCACAGAGACAGGGGGTTGGAAAAGCTGCCTGCACTGTGAGAAAGAGCCTTCTGAGCATCCCCAGCGCTGCTTCCTGTGCCTGAAGTGATCACCCTGAAGTGATCCATTGTAGGGTTACCCCATGGGTGTTATAGAAGAGCAGACCTGGAAGAGGTCTCTTCCCTAGGCCCAGAGGTAACCATGGAAACACATCCAGGTCACCTGAGATGGGCTGGAAAAGAGAATTATGGGTTTGTGGCCTTCTTGACCAATTGTGTGGGAAGACTGTGGTTTGTGACCTTATAGGGTATTGTTTACCTGTTACCATAACAGGTGACATCCAGGCAATCCCCCAGGTGACTGGGGGACACTCTGGGAGGCATCTTTCCTGTTTATATGAGGTGATATCCTGTTTGTGGGCTGGTATTTAGGGAATGGTCACTGCGCAATAAATGTCTGTCCCAGGTTACAATAGATGTATTTAAGTATCCTATTACCACCAGCTGTGGGACATTGGCTGTCATCAGCTGCTAACGACCCACCCCTGATAACAGACAATGGGCCATCAAGAAACTACCACATGACTCATGGATTTATCTCATCCTATTGTGAGATGCTCCACCCAGGAGGGGGGAGCTGGGCACTCCCACCTAACCTCTAACTGGGTGACCAGAGGACAAGAGCCACCACGGACCTTCAGCCGGAGACTGGACCTTCCATGGGATCATCACTTCAACTGGACCACTTCATTTGGACTGCTGCTACCACCCTAATAGGGTGTCAGGTTGTATCTGACTTCGTCAGTACATTTTCCTTACATTATTTCACTTATTTCTAATTTTTCTATTAGTTCTAAGCCTGCCTTGTGATCGATCTCCCACTGGTTTGCTTTCAAACCAATACAACATCTTTGCACTTCTCCATCTTGTGTGAAGTCCTTGCCCCAGTGTGAATATTGCATCCCATGGTGCTTTGCTCTACTGGTAGCTACACAAAAACACATCTCTGTCTCAAAAGTCAGTGTCTCAGATGCAGAGACAGCCTAGAAACACCTCACAGAGCCCTTCATGAGCAGAGAGAGGTGTAATGGCCCCTGTTCTGCGTTATCCAGTGCAGCAGGGGAAGGCTGTAAGAAACAGGAGGAGCTTGTGCCCTTGGTGCAGGTGGAGCTGTGCTGTGCCTGTCCTTGCCATGGGATGCTGCAGTTGCTGCTGCTTTACAGTGATTCACAGAGAAGGGGGCCAGGTCAGGAATAGAAATCCCCTGAGGCTTCTAAAGACATAAAAAGCAGCCCCAGGCTCAGGAAGTCAGTGCTGTTAGAGGCTCAGGGATCTGGGAAGGGGCAGCCAGGATTGTAGGTTTTATGGTTTTTAATATATTTGCTCTGGGGCTACCTGTGAAAACAGAAATGATTAAAAAAAAAAAAGTGTAGGAGTAAAAAAAAAAAAAAAAGAGAATAAAAAATTAGTCTATTTAGTCTTTCCAGCAATGACTGTCCTGGTTGTTGACCTTGTGCAGAGGTTTCTCTTTAGTTGCTCTGTACTAAAAAAGTATTTCACACCTCTGCCTCCAAAATATTGTTGTCTTAATTCAAAAGCAACCACACACAAAAAATTGTGTTGGCTTTCTACAAACCCAGAAGGCAGTAACTACATGGATTAAAACAATTTATAGAAAAAACAGGGGGTGGTGGGGGGGGTGGTTAAGAGCTAAAATAATTATTCCTCTTCTGGATATTCAGAGTGGGAGAAAGTGAAACACAGTGGACATTAAACTGTCAGACTTCCTTGCACCTTGACTTCACAGATTAAATGCTTACTTGTATTTCTAAATGCAAAAAAAAATCTCAAGTTTCTTCATTCTGAGTTTGGGCAAAACCACTCCTACCAGGGAGGGTTGTCTGTTGTTTAGAAGAGGGTTACAAATAAAAATTGGACATGTACCTCTTGCTTATAACAGAGGAATGAACAGCACAATAAATCCTGCTGAAAAGCAGATAAAGTGATGAAAAAATTACTACAAACAACTGAAAATAAGAGTCCTATGCACAGGGAAATAAAGTAGGTATGGGCACTGCCATATGCCCCACAACCACCACTGCAGTGTGAGACAAATCTGCGGCTATGAAAGAAGACACTGGGCACAAACAATATTTTGTACTAATAATTATTCCACAAAAAAGTACAAAACTGCAATTTTTTTTCCAATAAATATTTCTCCTCCCTGTCCAGCAATGTAGGCTTTCAGTGGATACACCTGCAACTCAAATTCAGAATAGTGTAATCGTGACAAGACTTCATTCAGTATAGAAAAATCTGCTTCATATTTCTAAACTTCTGACCTTTGACTTCAAAATTCCCTTTTGGCTCAAAAAGGAAAATAAATTTTTAAAAAAGTTGGTGAGGGAGAGACACAGAAGAGGTTGGAGATGATGTTATATTACCAGTAAAGTAGTTTCCATTATTTTGTTCTTCATCCTTTTGGTCTTAACCTTTTTTGACCCCTGTGACCATTATTCTGTTTGTCTTCTATACTTTCCCTGTGTTTCTTGTCAAGGCTCTTCGTCTAATTTTAATGATGAAGAAAAACCAACATATATCAAATATAAAGACTCAAAACCCACTACAGACTCTGAATTTACAGCAGAGAATTGAAAAGAAAACTGGATTTACATTTAATGCTCTCCAAGCCTGAAAATACAGGATCTTATGGATTTTTATTTAAAAATAGAAGAGAAATAAAATTCTCAAACGTGCTTTGAGGAATATACTAATTTTTGGTTCATTTCTTTCCTGAAAAACATAACTGACTTTATTCATTACCAGAAGTCTTAATTTTGAGTTGTATCTGGAGGCTATTTTGCAAGATTTGCCTGTATGTGCAGTACAGTAATTACTTTTTTTGAAGTGCACTGGAAAAGGAAATGAAGTCAGCAGGTTTATGATCTCAAAGCTTTTTGATTTAATTAAAAGTCATTAGCAGCAACCCTCACTACTCAGTGGCTGAACATGCCCAAATAGAGATCTTAAAGCAGAAGCCATAAAGCTGCAGGTTTTACAGCTTGCTCAGGTGGGATATATGGCAAAATTCAAGGTTTTATCTGTGTTACAGTGGACTGAAAACAGGACAACAGGAGGAATATCACTACAAAAAGTTAAATGTTGAGCATAATGTGATTAAAGGTTAAAGTTAGTAGAAGTAAAGCACAGCAAGTTATATCACATTCCCTCCATGAATGTGTTGTGTATTAGCTCCGTTCTTGATTTATGGCACTGGGAACTTTTCAGAGTCCCACATTTTAATGCACACACTCAGTCACAGCTGAACTGCACACTAATGTGCTGTATTCCCTGATGAGCTGCCCAATTTCATAGCCAGGCTGCTGACAGAATCTCTGCACAACGAGAGCCCCTTCATTGACATTCTGCTGTAACACCTATTAACAATTAGATTCCTTTTGCTTGCCATTGTATCTTGCTATTGTCATTCCAACAACAGATGCTTTTCTTATAAACCACTGAATTTACTCAAATTTAAATGTCAGGCGGACCAAGTGAATGCACAGTCCATGAACCTGCACTGGGGAAAACGAGCTCACATCTGTCTCATTATAATATATTGTATTTCCATCTCATTTACTTTCCGTTCTTAGCAGAGTTTCAAGAAATTTTTCAATTTCCAAACCAAGCAGCATCTTAGAAAAAGTGAGGTGATTTTTTTTCCTTTCTATGGCAGAAAATATATTATTTGTTGGTATATTTTAGTGGTGTCACACAACAACCCAGCTCAATGCTGCTCTCACAAACACATTGTTTAACCAAACAAAAAAACATGAGAAAAAAAATACTGTGCAAAAGTTACCAAGGCAGAAATTCTATGAACAGGTTTCCTGATGAACATTTCTGCATAATTCCAGGTATCATGGATATAAATGAGTATAAATTTTATACACTGAATAATTAAATGATGGGATTTCACAGGGGAAAGTAAGAACACCGATAGGCTCCAGCAATCTGCAATTATATGGGTTGTAGTGCTGGAGTTTTACAGATATTTAGTGATGCAGGTAATGTCTCAAGGAGTTTCTAAAGTACTTCAGTATTTAGGGAATTAGTTCCTTTGATGTTTTCTGATAGATCTCATTAGTTGCACCTTAAGGTACATCAGCATATTATTAAAAAAAAAAACAAACAACAATCTTGTTACTGAATTCAGTATCTGCAGATTAAAATAATGACTTGTAGGTGGTTTGGTCTCTGTATAAATCATTTAATGTAAGCAACATTTAGTTTTAAGAGCAAATGAACAATTGGCTTGTCTGACATGATTGAAAACACGAGGAAGAAAAAAAAAACCAACAGCAAATTCTGAATGTCTAAAGCTAACAGGTGTGAAGGGCAACTCAATTTGTCCTAAAACACAAAGCAATCTCAATTGCTATACTTTTATCATTATTTGAAAATGATGGCCAGCCTCTTTTGTGCTTGCAAATATAGAATTTTCAGATTCATCCAAGGTTCATGTGTTTATTCCCAGTCTTTCAATATTTTCTTATTGTTAGAAATTTTAAATGAGCATTTTATTGTTGAGTTCCCTGGAAGAAGGCCATATGAGTTGGGACTGTACTTAGAATACAAATGAGAAAATTAATTAGGTGATGACAGTTCAGAATATTAGTTTTCAGCCACCACTTTTTATTAGGTCTCTTCTTCTGGATGTCCATGAGGTGACTGACAGCAAATTTCAGAAATATATAGGATGTTTTTAAAAATTTCATACTGGAGACCAATTTATTCTAACTCACTCTTTTGGGGGAGGAACAACCCAAAATGCCACGTTGTATTTAAGCTGAATAAGTACACTGCATGGAAAGGCAGGAGTTTGTCCTCTCTTCTGCCAGAGTCTGTCAGAAATCCCAGCTCTCACACACTGAAAGGAGTTTTTAAGACTATAAAAGAATAAATTTCTTGTTCTTTTCCTGAGAAGGTCAGTTGCTATACAGCATTACTGACCACATGCTGGCCTACAGATGTGTTTTGCATCTCAGTGGCGCTGCTGAAACAAGGTGGCTCTGTGAACCACTGTAAAGTTTGCATTGAAAGTGGACTTAAGTATCTCAGGAACAAGAATTTTACAAAAACAAAAAAAAACCAAAACAAAACAAAAAAAAGGACAAAGGTTGAATTACTTTGAACACATTATGTGTAAAATCCATGTTTTTTTCAAGATTAGATTAATATTTTAACCTTGTAGAGCTTAACTCCTGTCAGCGTAATGTTAATACGGCATCATGAAAGGTTTCTCACCACTGTGCTTCCACTTAATATTTTTTACTATTTATCTTCAATATTCTAGCTTCTTTTTTTTCTCATTTATATTCCCCTGACATACAACTAAATCAAATTTTAGATCTTTATAGAGCTTTTGTAGCTCTACTACATTACTGTTCAAAAATCTCTTATTAAAATGTCACCATTCCAGAGATGTCTTTGGCGCAAATGTCATTACTTAGATGAAAACAGATTTTCACAACAGTAGAGTTCTGTAAAATTTCATTTTAGTCCAGCCTTTTTTAGAAGTCTACAGCTCTCAGACCTTGTATCTTTCTCTCTGATCCCTCAAGCTGAGGAACTTTGTTTGTTCCCATAACAAAACATATGTCTGTCCTTCAGCTGATTAGTGCTTCAACAAGAACATAAGTTCTCTTTCCAAAGGTTTGCACATCAAAGACAACTTCAAGCAGCTTTGTGAAGTGAATTTGATTTGTTAAACCCTCCAAACTGCAGAAGGATGCAGCTGGAGGAGTTTGTGGATTTCTTGCATAATTAGAATAAACAAGTGGTCCAGATATGCATCTTTGTATGCAAAATACTTGTGGTTTATGTACACCAAAGCTCTGCCATTCTAAGTTTTTCCAAATAATTGCTATTAGAAATAAAAAAATACTTTACTTACAATTCATAAAACCCACTAAACTTTGCAATAATTAAAAGGGCAAGGTTTAGTGTTTTTGTAAATTGTAACCTTCTTGCCACACAGATCACGACTGCGTTTAATACCACACATTTCAAAAGTACTTAAAATAGTGCTCCTACTCTGCTAAGACTACTTCAATAGCTAGATTTACCTACAATAAAGAGAATTATTGCTGCTCAGTTGAAAAAAGAACCTAGATTTCTTCTGCCAGATAGAGTTGAGAATAATTATTCTGAAATAAGAATACAGCTGTGATAAAGAGGAGATCAGAATCAAAGTTAGAGCAAAAAGATTATTTTTAAATGAACTCCAAATGTCATTTTCATTTATGAAATTGATTTCTATAAGCTTCTATAAATTCCATGACACAGAAGACTAAGTTAAGCAATTACTCTTGAAAATATTATCCATTCCTCTGCAGCATTGAAAAAAAAAATCATAAAACATATAGCAGATAGTCTAAATATTCATTGCAATGAAATGCTGAAATTTATCTAGTGGGTATAATAACAATATTGGGTTAAAATTATGGTTATAACAGCTACAACAGCAGGGAAGTGAACAGGCAGGGACCTCTGCAGGCATCTCTCTCTGGGGAATTAGCAGCCTCCCCTCAACAGACAGCAAAGTTCACTGTGCTCCTGTGAAATGTAGGGCAGTAGGCACGGTAAGAGAAGAGAGACATAATGATACTTTTCCCATCTACATTCTCCACTCAGACTGCACATGTAGATATTCATGAATGAAAAAAACCAGTTTAACATACCTTTTACATTATTTATCTTATTCTTAGAGTGTTGAAGCAAATCTATTGGAACAGCAGCAGGCTCCTGCCATCATTTGGTCTAAGCCAGCTGGATATAAATACTGCTTTGAAAGGACCCATGCAAACAGCCAAGAAATACTTAGAAGAGCAAGCAGCAAAATCAAAGGAACAGGTCCAACTGAGATGAGAAAATGCATATAAATGTCAACACACAACAGCATCTTCATTAACAGCCTCTCAACCGCCATCTCTCAATAAACTAAAACTCCAACAGGTCCTCATGCAAACTATGAAAACTAGGAGAACTTTATATTCAGAATAACCAGGAGTAATAAAATTTAGATCTACATTTGTGCCCAAATAAAAGAGAAGTTATTCTACAAATTAAAATTGCAGCAGTCAGACATAGAAGGTTTCTCCTCACAAGGATCCCCAAACTCCTCTCAGTGCTGTTGTATCCAAGCAGCCATATGGTCACTGAACCTGACTGCAGACACAAGCTGACTAAATGTACACTCTGAGCTCTCTGTAGGGAACACAGGGCTTACATTAAAAGGTCAGCAATGTTAATTCTCTGTGAACGTCTTTTGCTCAAACATGAATCTTTAACTAATTCACATTTCAGGACCACCTCCTTCTTCTCCTAAAAGTCTCACCCCACCTTTAGGGGAAAATATAGACCTTGCCCTAGAGTAGTTTGGTTGGTATTGTCCTCTGAAGCTGGCTCAGGGGCTTGGTTGGCTGAGAAGCCAGCACAGCCAAAGTAGCCACAGGAGAAACAGAAAACACAACCCAAACCCTGATGCAAACCCAGTTCACACAGCTGGTCTCTGCAAGTCCAAAGACACACCACTGCCAGCTCCTCCTCCATGTCAAAGGACCTGGTAAGGCAGCATCTAAGGCACTTCCAAAGCCTTTTAACAAGTGTTGTCTGCATGGGATTTACCTACCCATGCCAAAAGGCCCATTTGAATCAGTTAAAGGACACCCACGTTCCTTTACATTTCTCTTCTCCACATTGTCTGTATTCTGCTGCAGTAACTGAACTTCAAACCAGCTGCAGGGGAGGGAATGGGAGTCCTGCCTCTCTCCACAGTGAGAGCAAGGCATGACCCCCACAAACCTCGGATTTACACTGGACTGACACGGGCTCAACCAGTTTAGCATTAAATCTGCTGCACACACCAGTGGTCCCTGCTCCTTCAGGACTTCAGTCTGATTAGAGAAATTATAAATGCAAACTTGGCTTTCTGATTAATGAGTCATGAACATCACAAGAAGGCAGCAAGTGACCTTTGCCATTCATTTTTTTGCAAGCCTTCCTGTAATCAGCATCACGAATATTTTGGCAGTTTGTTTATTGACTCTGCACTGGAGTAAAATCAATTTTCTATGCTATTTTCTTCCAATTTTGGTTCTTCTACAGGAAACAAAATAGTGTTATAGGTGTCTAGGCTCAACAGCTGTGTGCTCTGATTCAAATTGTATATGGCCATATATAACCCAGGTTAGTTCACCTGATCAGGTTAGAGCAAGAATTGCAGAAAAAGAAATAATTTAATTTAAGGAATGTTGTTAAAATACTGGTAGAAACCCAACAGAACTCAGAAACAAAAACACAGAAAGACAATTAAATACATTCTGTATAAAAATAATTTCATGTAGAAGCTTTGCACTTATTACTTTTAAAACTAAAAAAAAAAAAAAAGATAAGAATGAAATAAAAATGATGATGCAAAACACTTTAAAAGCATTACATCTCTGCTTATCCTGCTTCCCAGACTGTACTGTGGCTAATGAAGGAAGGAAGGCCTCAAAGGAAGATCCTCCTCAGGGTGCTAAACACATACTGTTGAAATTATGTTGCTTAGATTTCATATCTCCTTTTGGAATAGCACCAAAGCACAGAACAACTCCAGGTCTCTACATCTAAGGCTGAGCTGGGGATTTTGTTACTGGGGATTTTGAGCAGTCAGGCACAAGCCCTGTAATGCTGTTACTGAACAAAGTGTCTATCAGCCCCAGTGAGTAAACTGGTTGGGTCAATGGCAAAAAAAGGGTCTTTTGAGACTAGAGACAGGTAACTCATTCTGTCAGCTGAGATTAAATCTTGGTGCTGGAGCAGGGTGCGCAGAGGAAAAGAGCAGCACTTAGCAGCAGTCTTGTAAAAACAAGTGAAATAGATCTGAAGGAAACCTCAAGAAGTTTTATTTTAACCTGTCTCTTAAGAGTTTTTGCAGGCTCATTCTGGTAATCGTGGGACTGTGAAGTATTTACAATAGCCAGGTAACTCCATATCCAAACAATGGTCATGCAAATCAGCTGTGGAGACAGAACACCACAAATTTAAACATTTAAGAGGCAGGAGTCAGCCATGTAGTAGATATTTTCACAGTTCATTAGAAGTTTTAGAAGCAAAAGTCTATTAGCATTCTTCTGCACATAAAAGGCTTATTTAGGAGAGAAGAGATGAATTAATAATAAAATATGGTGATGCATATTAACTACAGAAGAATCTGCTCTAGGAAGTACAGACATGGTTGCTGAAGTGTGGTTAAAATAAAACCACTCAAGTACTAGTTTTCCCTAGGAAAGGGAACAAACATCCTTGAAAAAATTGTTATTTTTATGTTGATATGGAGCATGTGGTCTTTACTCATTTATTTTGTATTGAGATGAGATAATATCTGGGGGCCTGTTTCCATCACCAGCAAATATATGAATGAAGTGGCTTTTTGCCTCAACTGGTATTTCCTGAATGAATAAGAACATTAGCTCTAAGCAAGACACACTGCAGCAGCACATTGCACCAGGGTCTCTGCGTGCTCTTCTGTGCCAGCACAGAAAATCAGTTGCCTCGTTTTGCCACTCCATTGCTTTCCTTGGGATCTGTGGGGCATGCAAAACCAATCACAACTGCTCCTGTTCAGCACACAACATTCCTTACCTTGGAAATGGCAAAGAATATTGTGTGCTGAATAGGAACAGTTGTGATTACCATGATGAGAGGGAGACATGACAGGAGGAGGAAGCATTTTTCAGCTCCCACAGAGCCTTGCCAGCCCTGCTCCTGGCTATCCAGATCTCCTGTGGTGGAACAGGTCATCCAGTCACTGCCAAGCAGGAAATCTCTTAATGGCAGGGGCAGCTCCCAGAAGAGGAGGGTCATCATCAAACGCATCAGCAGGGCTGGCACCCTCCACCAGAGCTGCAGAGTTAATTGCTCTCTCCAGCTCAGTGTTTGATGCAAACTCTCTGGAGCTTAATGAAGCTCGGTGGTGCAGGGATGAGGATGCTGAGTGCATTCAGTCATTGCTGCCCAGACTGCACAGACTTTGAGGAAAATGTAATTTCCGTCACCACTGATCTCAAGATGAGTTCTCTCTGAATTGCACCCATAATGGTCATCATTTACAGCATAAATTCCAGCAGCCATCCTAAGGAGAGGTGCTGCTTCTCCCAGCTGGAATTCAGCAACAGCTCAGCATGACATTGTTATCAAGCATTTCAGGGAAACAGCCCAACCCCGTATCATCATGAGTTTCATGAGTTTCCTTTTGCTCCTATGCATGCTCCCATATCGCTCAGAGCTCTGTTGGGGCAATATTTGCCCAGAAAGGCTCTGTCCATTTCACAGGACTCATTTTGCAGGAGGACCTGTGCCAGGAAGGACAAGGGCTACAAGGGCAGTGCAGGCAGAGCACTGGAGCAATGAGTGTCAGGGCTTGAGTAATACAGCAAAACTGCAAACCTCCAGCCAGGCCAGTGGGGGAAAAGGAGGAAGATCAAAACAGAAAAGGTGTTCCACAAAGTCATAATTACTGAGTCTCCTGAGGAGAAAATAGTGAAATTTGGCAATTTTCAGGATCACAGTTTAAAAGAGTTATTAAAAAAATGGACCAGCTTCACAAGTAGCAAATGGGAGAGGTTTTCAGTTACTTTGTGCACTGAATACCAACAAAATTTTAGAGATTATATGTCAACAAATGAAGGCAAAGCATTAATCTACTGTGCCATATCACCCCACTCCCAAATCACTAACAAGCTACTATCTATCTTATCTCTGCTTCACTTATTGACAATCTCCATTTGTTTCATCAAGAAAAGGGACAATCCATTCTGGACTCAGCATACATCGTCCTAAGCAGAAATAAATACTTGGCTATAAATGGCAGCCAAGTGAGAAGCAGAGTGTGCCCTGCTTTGGCACAAAAGTACTCAGCAGAAAAGGATGAAGTGCATTATTTTCTACCCTTTGCATATACACATCTCTCATTCACACTGAACTTTCTCTCTTTGGAGAGCAGGAGGAACTGTTCCTTTCTGATCCCTCAGAATAGAGAACCAAGTCTGAAATCACCCTTTCACAGCCAGCACAAACACACCCAGTGGCTCACATCAGCTGTGGGGGGAGCAACCTTCCTTCTCTGCACTGTCAGGTGAAATCAGGAAACCTCCAGGACTGCTCTCCTGGACACTGTGGCTTGCAAGGTCATATTTAATGGGATATGCCTTTTGGGAGAACAGGCTTTCAAGCAGACAGCAGTGCCATACAGATCTAAGGGCTGTATTTGAAGAGCTTTTCAAGAGCCAAATTGTATTGAAGAATCCAGTACCTATGTGAGGTTCCTTACAGGGGAACAACAGACATTGTTCTTTACAATCATTACATTTTAATGAGTGAAGGAGACATATTTTTTATTTTTTGTTTTCATATCTTGTCTTCTTTTAGAAAAGCCTTGTGGTGACAGATATCTGCCCTTAATACACAGAAGGTCACAAAGCAAGCAATCTCAAAAAACCTTACACAGCTCTCCAAGTTTAGCTCCCTTTTCATCTGTGAGATGCACCACAACAAGCACATAAAACACAGGAGCAGAAAGGTTTTCTCAGCAAGGCACCTGCACGCAGAGCATTTGCAGGTGACACAAAACAGTGAAGGGATTGCTGTCTCTTGGCCACTGTCACTACAGTAGGTGTGATTCCTGAATAGGAGAAATTAGGTATTAAGAGTCAAAAGAAAAAGCTGGATGATGTGGTCATGGTGCTACTTATAATGTAACAATTACATTTTGAAGTCAAATGTCCCTGAAGTGCAAAGATATTTTTGTTGCTTTACAATACCAGCAGGCTCACACACACAGAGCTGCCACAATCCACCTTCTGCTTGGATTCAAAATTATTTCTATGTAATTGAAAGACTCCAAGACCTCCTTTTTTCTTTTTTTTTTTTTTAATTAAGGCTAAGATTTCTTAATTCATTTGTGCAACAGGATGCTTCTCTGGCAAACATCAAGGCCAAAGCCAAAACAAAAATATCACTAAGTGCACAAGATCCCAGGTACAGGTCACCACTGGAGATGGATAATAGACTTGATGGACCATTAGTCAGTTCCACTGTGCCTGTACCAGAGCCAGCAGGGAAGAAGGAGGCAGTAAAAGAAACAGACTGCAGATTAGAAAGGAGGAAAATTATGTAGGGAAGTCAGCTAAAAAGAGAAGCTTCTTACTGAATTTCCCACTAATATTTTATCTCAGCACCATGGCTCAAAAGAAATACTTATGCCTTGCCAGGTTAAATACTTTGCAAACAAATATATTGCAAGCTGGGCTAAGGAGATGTAAAATCAATGCTATAAACATGTGTCACTGCTAATATTGGCTCATATTTCTACTGTTTACAGCATTTAACCTGCACCTCAGAGAAGTCAATAATTATTACATCAATAATGAACATTAATGTCATTGGGGCAACAGCAACTGGGAAAACTTTGTAGCTTTGTCGTGACAAAGTCTAAAAACCAAAACACTTGAAAGCAGAACTGGCCAGTTTGGCCAAAATTCTGCCCTGCCTACCTGCACACTTAACAAATGCAAATTTTGTGCTGAATTTATTGCTGTAACTACAACTTCAGGGCTGCTGACTTTAAAATTAAATGCCAGAGAACAGGCTGCCAGAAAGTTGACTAACAGTAAAGTCCTGATAAAAGCATTAGTCATAACAGAATAATCAGATACAATCAGAAGGGGAATAAGTTCACTGGTAAATCTCAGAAAACATTCCCACCAAAGCAATACAACATTTACTTTCTAATGCATGACCATGCTGTCTAATATAAATGCAGTGCAATTAGTTAAAATAATAAAATGACAAATCCTGTGTGTTTATGAGAGAATGTATAAAGCAAGCAGATAAAAGTGCCTCTACCCTGCAGTATTTCAGGATTGTTCCAGTGTGCACCAGACACCCGCAACAGTTTATGTCCAAGGAAAAAGGGATAGACTCTGTTGATAAGCACAAAATCAGACTGATATGAACCTGGGCTTAGTCCTTAATGCTAAACTCTGAGTAAATGTGAAAGCTGGGCTCTGGAGATAGCAGCCAAATGTCATATTTGAACAAGTGATATTGGGAAAAGCTAACTGGAGGCCCCAAAAATAGAACTTAAGGGAGGAAGCACAACCACAGGGGCAGTTAGTTCTCAGACAGTATCTATCCTTCACTCAGAACAAGATGGAGGGATGCTGATCAGAGACACCTCTGTGTTGCTCAGTAGCAGAGACAAGACCACTTTTAATGGAATTATAGGAATTTGAGATACTATAGGCATCTCTAGGTCACCCAGGCCACCCTCCACCACTCCTGGAATGGAACCACACCATGTGACAAGTGCCTTTGCATGGCTTTAAATGACAGAAGGGGGCTGGGAATGTGCAAAAAGACAATACCAGCACTTATTTCACTGGCTTACATTGAGTTGTTAAGGATGGCCACCATTATGTTATTCTTCCAGGGATATGGCAGCCCAAACCACTGCACTCAGGATGTTTGTTCCACATTTATGTATTTTTCCTACATTATTCCACACCTTAATTTTTGACACAGATTTCACTATTTTAATACCCAATCTAGGACATTATTAGGTGGCAGATTGACTCTTTGCTAGGTAATCCCACTGGTTTCTCTGGTCATTTAATGGAATGTATAGGCACTTAAATACCTCCCAATTTTAAAAACAGAAAAAAAACCCAAAAAAAACCCAAAAAACAAAACACCACCAACAACAAAAAGATCAATGGTATAACCAGTTAAGTTCCAACTGGGCAGCACTAGTATGTTTTCATCATTGTTGCTATTATGTTTACATGCAAATATACACATTTCTCAGTTTTCTCACCAAGTCTCATCATTACTCCATCAATGCCTCTTTTTTTTTTAATGCAATTTATTCATACAGCTCTTTTCAACCACTTTAGTTTCATCTTTCTTCCTTTATTAAATGTCTGCTTCCTTATGAGGGATGTTTGATTTTCAAGACTAGTGACAAATGTACTAGAAAGTCATACATAAACATATGCACACCAACCATTCCTCTGTCCTGTGCAGTTAAAACAGACTCATAGATTAGAATTTACTTGTTTTGATATTCTCCTGTTCTAACCTTTGCTTTTCAAATCAAACATGATGATCAATCTTCCCTAAAACATTTAAATGCTGTCGAGGAGTGAAGTAGGATCTGTTTCTTGCTGGAGGTCAGCTTGGAAACAGAAGTGTTCAGTAAATGGCAGACATGGAGAAACACTGCTGCAGTCAGAGCACAGAAATGGCACAACACAGACTCAGAACTGAGAAGAGGGAACTAAATTTAGAAAGACAGAAAGAAAAAATAGGATGAAGTTCACAAGATCTAGCTGTATTTTTAGGTCCAGGGAAGGCAGCATTAAGAAAACAGGAGAGCAACGTCTTGGTTCAGGAAGCAACGGATTCTAAAACCTAAAATACAGCATCTATAAGGGCAGCCTGTGCCCTGCCCTTTGCCAGCAGGGCAGAGAGCTGAGCCCTTGGCAACAGCACACACAAGCACGTCCAGGTTTGTCTTTCTCCCCCAGCCCTGTGCACACACAGCACGAGCCCTGCAGAGCCTGCAGGAGAGCCCAGGAGCACTGCTGAGGTGCTCAGCAGGGCTGAAATCTCTTGAAGTCAGAACTTTAAAAAGGAGCAAAAATATCTGAAGAGCCAAAGAAAAACATCCAGCAATAGTCGGCACAGCTGCTGTAGAATAAATGAGGTCTCAATTATTATTTTTAGCAGAAGTCACACACTCCAAGTCCCAGTCCAAAATAAAAGATTTTCCATTATCTCCTACAGTAGTGGGAAGTTATTTCCTACATAGCAACGCATCCCTGAGAGCTGCAGTAGATTCACAACTGAATATAGATTTCATTTATTTCATACTTCCCAGCCATGATTGTGAACAGAGCTTGAATATCAGAGATGCAGCATTCCTGGGTAACAGATGCAGGAACTTCCACAAAACTTCAATCCTGGGAAAGCACTGATTGTATCTAACAGTAATGAGCTGGGAAGTGATGTAAAACATGACAAGGCACTTTGTGTGGGACCACCAGCAACATGGAGAACATTACATAAAAACTGCTGTTTCATAGAGTCTGGTACTTACTTTAGGAAGAACGATTTGAAAAATAAGCTGGTGCTAAAGTGAAATATTTTAACTCAAAGAAGTGAAGCCTTTCATATGAAAAACACACCAATGAATTTTAACTCATAAGCCTTTGTCCCTTTTTTTTCATAACTTTCTGAACACAATCCCTACATAGGATAATCCATTCAGGGTCACTCCTTAAGAAAACTGCTATAACAGCTTCTCATATTCCACTGCTTTACAGACCCCTTTAATATCCATTTCAGCCCAGGGCACAGGACAATTTTGCTGTTCTGAACAGCTGAGCAGAAAGCACATGATATGATTTAGGAAATCCCCAGAATGTCAAGCCTGGGTTTTGTTAATCCCTCATCGCTCTGTCTGCTTCCCACTCCACCTGTTTAATCTGACTCTTTTAAATATTTGTAATAGAAATGGAACTGCAGTCACCACGAGTTGATTTAAAGGACAAAAATCTTTATTAGCAGTTCTGAATTACACCCCACTAGGTACCCTTAAATATACAGTAATAAATCTGCAACCATTTCTTTGGTAACAAGTAAAAATGCCACACATTTCTTTTCCCATCTGCTTTAACTATAACTGAACACTAAGGAGACGAAAACCTTGGAACCACAGCCCACAGAAGAGTAAGATCCCAGAGGAAAACCAGCAGAGAAATGGAGTGTGGCAGGAAATTTGTGCATGTTAGAAGACCACCAGGCCTTTGGGCTGCACAGGAAGCTGCCAGTGACATAACAACACAGCCCACCAGGGTGACAAGTGCAAACCACAAAGCAAGAATGGGCTGCAGTTGGTTTTTGCTCACCAAGGCTGCAATCAGGACATAACCATGGTTGTGTTGTGTTTTAAAATCAAAATAATTAAAAATTACTGCATTCAAAAGCAAAACATGGATGACCCCAAAGTTAATAAATCAGAGCTGCCATTTTGGCATGCACAGATTTAGAGAAACAGGTATATTTACACTAACCATGTTAGTTTTCTGACAGCAATGAATGTCATTCAGAAAATATTACTCCTCTCTTTCATGATCCCAGTCCTGTACCTAAGTTTGCATTGCTATAGACAACTGTAATAACAGCAAGGCTTCACTTAGAACAAGATGAAGGATTTAGTTTAAAAACCACTGCAAATTTTCTGAACTGCTTTTTAAGAAAGTATGTTTCATCTCAGGTTTTAAAAATATAAATTTCAAATTCCAACTTATTAATTTAATAATTCCATCAGAAAATAAACAGGACAAATTTGTTGGTTTTCCCACTTTCGAGCAATTTAGAGAATTCCAACCCTACAATTTTGAGGTTAAAGTCTACTTGAGAAAAGGTGGAACAATTCTCCTAAGTGGCAGCACACTTTAGAATTTGCAAATGAGCTCCTGTGGTGCTTCCATTCTCACATTACTTCCCACCTCCCTCACCATAGATTCAGGAGGCAAATATGATTTAAATTACAGTTTTAAATCATCACAAGTTTTAGTATTAGATTTGTCACTGCAGCTATGAAGCCCTGTATGGGTAGAGGAAGACCCTGTGGTGGGGATTAATTTTGCTTTCCCTCTTGTGTGTCCCGTAGTTCCCTCTGAGTAATTTAAAAGAATAGTTCTCATCTCCTGCTTTCCTTCTTTTTTTTTGCAACTACACAGCACCAGAAAACTTTTCAATTGTATTTCTAATTTCAGTAGACTAATTTTTCCTTTTAGGTTAATGAAAGAAAACCAGCAATGCCCCCCACCATCACTTCCCAGTAATACTGGAGAAGAAAAACAAATTCTCCCTTGACCTTTCCCCCACCCTGAACCAAATCAAGGTGTTCACTCTCACCACATCTCACCAACTTCTGTTAGCACGTCTCAACCTGCCTGGGCACCTGATTTTAAACATAAAAGATGTAACCAAATTACTGAAGTTCTGTTTTCTTCACAGTGTTTCCCAGAAGAGCAAAAATATATTTTAAAGTAAATCTTTAAAATCCAGCAGACTACATTCCTTTGGGAAATAAGTGTATCAACAGCAAGCAATAAAAGAGCAGCCTTTACTACTTCAATAAAAAATTACCTTGTTTTGCTTTGTTTTGTTGTTTCTCAGATGCTTATTTTCTTCTAAAGAAATATTTTCATTAATCTTATCCAGCAGTCCATTGTTTTTATCCCAGAGTTAGATAAACTTCTCTTGTGCTGGATAGTGTTGGATGGTGAAATTATATATGACAGTACTGATACAGCTATTCACTTGAATGTTCAAGCCTGCATCAGTAATGAATGTTTCTCAAGCTGCTTTGAAGCTTTGGTTATGAAAATAGAATGAAAATGTGATTACTGTCACAGTAATACAGCCAGATTTCTTAATGAGACAATATTCTTTATTTTGTCTCAGACAAAATTTTAGAAATAATACAAAAACATTATTAACACAAATTAGGCCTTGCTGTATTACATTACAGATTAAGTTTATGCAGATGTGTCCTTTCCTCTCATCATTCACAAGGACTTCCTTAGATATCATCATCTTGTTAGACTGGGTACAAATTTTGAAGACAACACAACTGAAAAACAGACCAATATGAATGATGCCCTGATTTGATGACATGGATTTTTCCTCTCTCCATCCCTAATCTTTTATTAAGCATCCCCTCATCCTTTCTACTCTCTCCAGAAAAATATGCAGATGTCCTTGTAGTTTCAAAGCAGAAATCAGCCCCAACTGAACCATAGGACCTGAACAAAAATGACATTTTGGCAAACCCAGAGTTAGATTTAGTTAATATATTTAATTTACTGAGCCTAATAAATTGCAAAATGAGAAACATTTCTTGTTCAGAAAGGCTTGATTCAGATTGCAATTAGAAACATGGCACAGGTGAGGCTGGAGGGGCATCACTAGAAATCTGTGTGGAGCTGAGTGCATCCACCTCTCATTCAGAATACTGGGCACAGAAGAAGATATATTAGTGAAACATGGGGCCACAGTTTTGTGTATTTATGAATACACATAAAAAGATAAGGCTGTTCACTAAAGCAGCCTCTATTATGGAAAATCCTTTAAAATACAATTTATGGTCAAATATATGTATGTTTCTTACTGTGTTAATCAGTGCAGTTTTTTCCTTCAACAATTTCAAACGATCCATTTTAATTTAATTGGGTTTTTTTTCATTTTTCCTTCCATTTTTCAAGGAGAGACAAAAATAACCCTTTGTGTCTTTCGTTACTTTATAACCCAATAAGTGCAAAAGGCCTTAGAAGATATAAAGGAGGTAAAATAAAAAGTTTCAGCATAGCCAGTCATGTTTCCTCACTGACCTTTTCTAGAAGGGCCAAGTCAGCACCAGGAAAAATATATGTGGACCTGAAAAAGTATGCAGGTTGTATTTTAGTTGTGCAATTTGTATCCACACGATTTTTATAAGGAAAATCCACTTACTCAGACAAGTACTGAATCAAGAGATGACCAAAGGCCAGGTCTCTCAAGCTCCCAATGCTGAGAGGAGCTGCTGGTGTTATGCCTCACAAGGGTTTGCACTGTTCAATAACAGCAAATTTGCACTTTCATTTCACAGTTATCCAGAAGAAGTTGCTGAGTCCCACCTTAGTCACTGACAGGACTGACTTGCCAACCACCTCAGCTGAGTTTCAGGGAAGGACCAGCAGATCCAGCTGCTCTGCTCAAGGCCCAAAGTGGTCATTTGAGTTCTGATTAATCTTTGTGTGCACAGCTGTTTTTCAGGCTGATACAGTACCTGTCACTTCACTTTTAAAATTCTGCAGCATCCCTTTCTGTTGTTTCCAGTAAGTAAGTCAGAGAAGCAATAAATTCCTTTGTCAGGGCTTTGTGCTGTTTGCTTGGCAGGGAAGGTGGGGAGATGGAAGAGCAGGTGGGCAATGACAGGGACATGAGCAGAGCAGCACAACCATGCAGGCTCAGGTACAGAGCTCGTGGTGCTTAGCCTGGTCCAGGGACTGATTATGAGGTGTTTGAAACTCTGCCTAAAATGGTTCCATTTCCAAATGTGAAGATGTTGGGTTTGGTTTGTTTCTATCACTCCTGCATTCTTTGCTTTCCTTTCATCAATTTGCTGAACTTGGGTTCTATTCTCTTCCTCAGTTTGCAATTATGTGCATTTCCTTTTAACTTGTGGCTTCTCTTTAGTTCCATGAACCATTGGGCCATTTCAACTAGCACTCAGAAAGAATTCCACTGGGTTATCTGCCCAAGATGAAATAAGAAGTTGGCTTGAATTGTTGCTATTTACATCCCTCCTTAGAAAATTCACCAAAAAAAACCCACTTGAAATTAAAGTAAAATGACTTTTCTAAAACTATGTCAAGTTCCTTATAGGATAGGTAAAAGATGGACACGTAAGGCTCCTCTATTTAAATATAAATATATATATAAAGCAAGAAATAGAGAGAGAAATAAAGAACAAAAAATTTCTTCCATTAGCTTCTCAGAAATCAAATCAGAGAGCGTTGATTCACACAGCTTCCAGATGATGAGTGAATCCTGACTATGTGGTCACTTGCTGGTATTTTTTCTCTGTAATAATAATAATGAGAAGAAGCATTATCACCCCTCCTAATCAATCAGACCACTTGAATTACAGCCCCAGATTACAGCCAGTAACTGCTGGTGACTGAGGTGATGTGGATGCCATCAGCACAGCTATCAGGATAAATCACTGTGACCTTCACCTCTCTGCCTCCAAATAACACCAGCACACTTTAAGGCAGATGCTACAGTGGTAAAAGTCCCATTTACTACATGGCATTGCAAGACTGACAGAAACACCAAACACTAAAACAGTGGCAAAGGAGCAGCAAACAAATCCATGGCATCCTACGAATTCACCTAATTAAGACAATTTCTCATAATTTTTTAGCCCTTGCATCTGCTCTTTTCATCCACCTATTGTCTCATCTCAAACACAAACTGTAAGATATGTAACAGCACATGGTTTTGTGATGTGTGCAGACTGTGCCTAGAATAGCAAGGTCATAACTGGCCTGCAGGTACCCCTGCAATAGTAACATTAATAAAACCTAAGCAAGAAAAAAAAAACAACCTAACCAATTACGGGAACAAGCTCATCAAAGGAAGAAGGATTTTGCAGGAGAGAAAGGCTGCTGATACAGCTGGTGTCAGCAATATTAGGAAACTGAGGGACCAAATGTTAGCTGGGACATTCCAAATGAATCCTGAACTATAAACCAAATGGTAATAAACAAAGCTATTTGTCAGCTGACCCCCCTTGGATGTTGTTAACAGGCACACAGCATGCCCATAGCCTATGGCAAGCTGCAGGCTCCCAGTGATAAAATCATGACAGCTAACAGATGAATCCTTTCTGAATTCTATTAAATAAATTAATAATCTTAGCAACATCATTACAGCAAAACATCCATCTTCTGCAACAGCTGTTCCTCCATTGCTTGTTGCATTTATTTTCTGTCTTCTTGCCATGCCTTATGCAATACAACTTAACTCAGAGACTGAACTTTAGCACCTCAATAGCAAACCTATAAAAGCAGATTATTTGCATTTTTTATGCAGTTTGTGCAAAACACAAGCTTTTGCCTGAACAGAAAAATATGTCTAACTACTCTGTCTCTAAAGTAAACAACAATAAACTTTTGTACTTTCTGACAAGAAACAAATGCAAGCCTTACAAAACAGACAACTGTGATTCATATAAAACCTTATCTGAGTCTTTCAATTCATCAACAAAGATATTAAATTAAATCTAATATGCTCTTGTTCTGTGTTTAGCTGACTGTGTAATGCTAAACAAAACTTGATGGAAGTTAAAGTTTGCCATCAAATTGCTTCTGAATTTGTTCCAGCGTTACAATCTGCACCCCTGAAAAGAAAAATTCTCCTGGTATTCTCCCAGAACAATACAGCCAGGATAAGCAATAAACAGGTAGCTTACAAAACAGAAATGACAAATAGGAAAAATTCCCCACTTCACATTGAGCCCAGTGCTGACTTCTCCAAGTCTCCACCTCCACCTGAACTCATAGATCAGGATTTTGTAACTGATTGTGGTACATAAGCACTTGTGTCTAGTTCTGGACCTGGGCAGTTTTGTTTTGCTTTACCCACTACATGCTCTTTCTAAAACTGCATTGAGAATTTCACTAAACACTTACAATTTTATATCTTAGATGAAACTATAGTGCATAGAAACCTTAGTAAGCCTGGAATCATTAAAATCCCATTTTATTTTCTGGTGACACCTCCCATGCTATGTGCAACCAAAGTAACCCTTTGCAGAAGTTTCCCAAAGGAACAGAAATGCACAGACCACAGGGACTTTTTTTCTAAGAGCTCTTTTGAGACCACTCAGGGGTCCTGGTACAGACACGTATTTGCCATTAAATAAACATGCTCAGCATCAGACACAGCCTCCTCTATCTCATCTCCTGCATGAGAAATTATGCTTTTCTCAAGTGTATTTAATCTTGTAAATCAAAGAAGAAAGACCTGTGAGAACATTTGCTCTGCCAGTCTTTCTATGCTGCAATTTCCAATCGCCGTAGCAACAATTCTTGTAAACTGTTTTTTAAATCCTGTTTTTTGCAAAATGGCATAAGTTGTGGCATCTCTCCATGCTTGTTCTGTCAAAAATTCTTGTGTAGTTTATATTTCCACTTACATTACAAACATCTGTTGGATATCTAACAAAGAGGAGAATTTGCCTCAATTTTTTGTAGCAGAGTTTTCATGTTATTCTCCCTCCCCCTGAACTGCTCTTGGAATGTACTTCAGAGCCTGCTTTTGTCAGACTTCAAGCTATTTTAAGACTAACTTCCTTGAAGTGTTATGTGCCCTGCACATACATGGCAGCATTTCCATAGGGGTCAAGATTTCCAGGAAGTGCCACATTTAGCAGATTTTCGACATTATTTACAATTAATTTCTTTAAACTTTTCCTTCTCTACTGCAGCATTCCTGTTCCCTCTGCAGTTAAATTACCTATAAAGTACAATATTCTGTATTATAGAGATCATCTCAGTGGTGCAATTGCAGCAGCACTAATGGTAGAAGCATCCTGGAGCTTTGGAGAAGCTTCAGCAGCTGTATCAAATGAGGAACATAAATACACAAAACTTGTGCTCTGGACCCAGTTCTGCAACTGACTCCCTGTCTCAGATTAAACTCTGCTCCTTTTCTTAGGCCACAGGTATAAACTGCAGACAACAGTATTTGCTCACCAACCAGAGAACACATTAGCAATTTTGCCAGAAAAAGTACTCAGCATGGATTTTGCAGTGAGGCTGATTTAAATTCAGATGACAGAAGTAACCCTTTACATGTCCTTGAAAAATCATGCAGTACAATTGCTACAACATTATTCTAGTTACATTTTCACTGTCTTGTCCAGGTATCCCACACAGAAGGAAAAAATGTAGAAATATTTTGTGGGAAATTGAACTTTTTTTGTAAAAGACATTTTTACAAAGCTTACAATCCCCCAAAATCAAGACAAGGCAGGGTGAGTATGCTGAGTAGATTGCCTGAGCATTTCTCTATTCAGTGATGGACACTGTTCAGGTCTTTCTACTGCACTACCAGGATGTAGCACACAAAAAGTGGCAAACATTTATCTCTGAGCATCCCCCAACATCCTTGTGTCCCCCTTAAGCTGTTCCACGTGGTGGGAGGGATGCCATGTGCCACAGTGCCTGAGCAGGAGCACTGAGGGAGAAAGGTCTCCCTGACAGCTGGGAGGAGCATTCACGTCCTGCTTTGAGAACATTTGTGTGTTTGATTTAAAGCTGATTCAAACTATATAATTTATGGAAAATATTTTAAAAAAAAATGTCTAAGAGGCCTTTATCACGAGGAAAAGCATTTTGTCTTCTTCTTCCAGTTCTCCTTCCAAGAGCAAGGAGAAAGCCCTGCACAGGCTTTGCTTCAAGAAGCAGAGCTGGTTTCAGTGGCCCTTTGCTCTCTGTCCTCTCTGTGTCCATGTCCCTGTCGCTGCACTGAGATGCAAGTGCACAGCACAGACTCACCAGGGACCTGGGCAGGAGGTGATGCACATCAGAGGTGACAGGGAGGGGCCTGAGTGACCAGTATTGACAGAACTTCTTGAATCCACACAACATTTAAAAGAGTGTTCAACTTCCAGCTTGATTCTTCTGAGTCCTTCCTGTGATGTGTTTAGGAAGGCAAACTGCTCAACACAGGGTCGTGCAACCAGCTGGAGAAACCAGGGATTGAGCAAGGAGACATCTGTACACGAGTCCTTCTTGGACCACTGCCAGAGCATTTTACAGTGCAAGATAAAATTTAATTACGCCTCATAGGTTAAAAACATTTCCTCTCTATTGTTGTCTGTCATAATGGTTTAGAAATGCATAATCAAGTCTTTTTCTCTCTCATCCACACATTTGTTATTAGATTATTGCCCTTGAGAGCTCAGCTGCAGACACTAATTCTTTTTGTACTTTTTAAGTGACTATGAAACATTTATACTGAGGAAGAAACAGACACGTGGCACAAAATGTGTGGCACCAGAAAATCACACAAAATATGCAAAAAGATCTGTGAAAAGATACCTCACATAACTGTGAAGATAAAATGGAGACATTTATTTTTTCACTGTAAAGAAACACCATCCCTTACAAAGAATTATCAGCTTTATATGAGCTCAGTCAATCATGGGACTAATCCCTCTGGAGAGGAAGGATATTCCAGCCCTATCAGAACCTATAGCTATTCTTGATTGAGAATATAGATATTGAAAATTTGGGTTCAACGTGGAAAAGCTGGAAGAATGTCTCCAAAGCAGCTTTGGATTATGGAGAGAAACAGGCTGATCCTGCTCTGACCCATTTGATGTGGTTCTACAGGAACCAGAAGCCTCAGATGCTGCAGAGCCACAGAATTGCACCTCAGCCACAGAACAGCTCCTTAGAACCTGGGGAAACAGTTCTGTGGTTTCAGCTCTGCTAATTAATGAAAATAAGATGTCAAGAAAACAGCCCTGTGTGGGGAACAAAACAAAATTTATCCTAAACGTCTCTACATCAGTGTGGCCACTTGCATCTTGCAAGGGCCATCATGGTCACCCCCCAAAGGCATCTGGTAGCATTAGAAATGACAGGTCAAGGAGCATGACCTGCAAGCATTGTCCTCCAAACACACATGAATGCCCCTCCTAAAGAGCCAACACAGCTCTTTATTTGGGGGAGGAGGCCACCTTCTCCTGCTTGAGACTTTAAAGGCATCTCTGGTTACACGGGTTTGTTGAGTAGTGACTCTAGTAAGGAACAAAACAAAGATGAATCAAGAGGACCTTAACTAACCTGGAAGCTTTTAATTCATTTCAGCCTATTCCTCTGCTCCCTACTGGAAAGTCTGGGCTGCACGTGGAGCAGAGAGCAGAAGGCAGCCTTATTCATCTCCAGCTCCAGGAACAGAAGTTAAGGAATGGAGCACCCCAGTTGTCTTGCCCTCCACTTTTGAGTTTGTGCTCACCTGGCGCGTAGCTGCTCAAAAGGAAGTTTCTGAGTCCCTCCCCCCATTATTATTGTAAAAGGCTACAAAGTTTCCTGAAGTCCTTTCAATTCGGTGGTCTTTGGACCCAGCCTCTCATCCTGAAGAGATGAAAGTAGAAGAGTAAACCATTCAGCTCAGAAAGTGAGGCCTAAGTGGCCTAAACAGCAGGAGTTAATTAAATTCTAGATACATCCAACCCAATTTGAAGTTCTGTTCTGGCTGACCTGTCCTGGTGATCAGGTCATGCCATATAAGAGTCAGCCACTTACGCTGGATGGGGAAGCAGAAAAGAAACCTGACAGCAGTCTAACGTGGCATCCAAAGCTCTTAGTCAGGAGAGACTTTAATTCCTGTGGTACAGTGTTAAAATGAAAGAGGCTGGGGGTGATCAGTGGTTGCTGCCTTATTTGTACCAGTGGGGATCACCTAGCAAACGTAGATGTGATGGTATTTAGGAACATGATTACTCTTCACTGCTGCATGAAAGGAAGTTGTTCAACTCAGTTTCACACATCACCCAAGAAGTGTCCCCGTCTGTGTTCCAGTTTGGTCTGAGGGGTCTGAGTCAGGCACAAGAGAGGGAAAACCCAGACTGAACTGCCCTGGAGTGGCCACTAGCCCAGAGCAGCCTTAACATTTGGTTCCATCTCTCCACATGCTCCACAATGGCAGTGTTATCTCTGAGCATCAGACCGCTCATAAACTTCGTCGTTCCTCATGACTGGTGATTTTGGGGCTCTTGTGGATCCACAGGGGCCCTGCAGTATCCTCTGCCCCACATCCATGTCACCACACGCAACAGCACCGAGGTGGGCTGACGAGAGGTTGCCCACTTTCAGACAAATGTGCCCAGAGGCAAGCTCTGAAGCACTGGCCTGTGTGCTCTGGAGCAGTGAAGATGCTGATAAGGACACAGAGTAGAAAATTTGCAACCTTGGCTTTAAGTCTGACTTCAAAGCAATTCCTGAACCACGACTTACTAGCAGCCCATGCTCCCACAACTTGACTCTTTCTGCATTGGCTACATTTAAGATGCTAGTGAAAACTCTTAGGCAATGTTTCAAATTTTGAAAATGTAAACCTAATTTGCAGTTGGTTGAAATTTCCATAATTACAAAAAAATAAAATCCATTATGCCTGATGCTCTGTCAAAATTTTGAGGAAGAGTTTAAATAGCAGACCTTAATGTCCCTAAAACTAAGAAAACACTGATGTTGTTTTCTTGCTATTCAGATATCAACTCAAAACATTCAACTGCGAATTCTTTAACAGTACAGGGTTCAACAGCAGAGGTGGTCAGGGCTTCCTGAAAGCAGAGGGCTTCCTGAAAGCCCTTGGTAATTTGGTTCCTGGCTCTAAAGCTTTTCCAGGTACCCACCAGTGCTTCAAAGGACAAACAGGTATAATCTAATTCCTAGTGGGAGCAGCTGTTTGTTAGAAGAGAATGGCCTGGAGTGCCCATTTGTGTTATTTCCCACATAAAAATCAGATTTCTCAAAAATTTAGTATCCATCACTCCAAATTACAGCACACAGCTGCACTAAGGTTTTCTCTAGTGTTGCAATAAGATGATCAAGAAAATAAAGGAGAAAGACTAAGTCACTGCTTATGCTTCTTTGGAAATAAATGGTGCTCCCTACTCCTGTTTAACAGATTGTTCTGTAGAGTGCATTTGAGTCCCTAGGATCAGTTCAATTTTGTCTGACCTTGATGCAGAGTGAGGGTATTTTGGACTTGGTGACACATGTTTTTCCTGTAGCTCCAGGGCTCCAGAAGGAGCCAAGTGCCTCTCAACCATGCAAGAACTTCAGTGTTACTAATTCTGACAATGTCCAGTTTTGCAACAATCTCATGACCTATTTTTTTCCTCATAGCTCTCCAATAAATGAGTCGGTTTTTTATACTTTTGATTAAAATGATGACAAATCATAGAGCCTTTGACTATGAAAAGTTGTTATGCTTTCTCCAAGGTCTTAAGCAACTACATTGTTCTGACCAATAAGATGGGAAAGAAAAGTTTAATCTCTATATGAAGAACACATATTTTTTCAGATGAGAAACAAAAAATATTATCATTCCTTATGATCAAAACATACAAAATAATATTTATATCCTTATGTGATTTTCATTCATAAAAAATGGCCCTGAACTGTCAACAAATAATAAGACAGGTTTTTTTAAAGATGTCTAAGAATTTTACAGGAATTATGAAAAAATCTCTCAGGAGAAGGCCTCATAACTTCTTTCTAGCTTTGTTGGACAGATTCCCAATTCATAAAAGTTAGTTTCAGCCCAAGCACCAAGACTTCTTTCTCTTGGAAAATATTGAAGGGACACATTTTACTGAATTAATCACAGCTTTGAATTAAATATATTTTTTTCTTTCTTCTCTGATTCTCTGCTCTTTTATCCATTATCCCCTAACTTTAATCCACAATTACAAAAAAAAAAAAAGACAGTATCTTTTTCGTTGATGGACCACAATGTAGTAATCAAACAGGTTTTAAGGTAAAATTCACACTTTTCAGTGAGCCTTGTATATGTTATGTGTTAACTCATGACTGCTGATGAATAGTTGTGTGATTTGATCAGACTTGTACAGCATTCTGCTGTTTTTTTCACTCAGATGAAAAAGTAATAAATGCCAGAAGTATGATACACAATCTATCCTTCAGGCAATTCCAGCAGCTCAATCGTGCAATTACACAAAGCAATTCTCATCTTTCCAGCTCGAGTCAGTAACAAACCATGGAGGAAAGCCCTGGAAACACAAAGGCATCAACGTGGCCACGGTGTCCTTGACCCTCTGCAGAGAGAGGAACCCAGGTGTGGCCACACCCATCCATAGAAATCTCCAAACCATTTGAAATTATTGAGGCCCAAAAAAACACCCTCCAGAGGCATGACTGATGATATGAAGAGCGATGTACACCTGCCCCATCCTGGTGCTCTCAGCAGGTCTGGCTGCATGGGAACAGCCTCGAGCCAAAAGCTTGCTGAGTTTACAGTAAAACTCCCTGGAATGAATATGGTGGGACAAGGGCTGGACTTCCTGCTCACATATAAATAGATGTAGCTAAATGTTCAATATTAAAATTTTCTTTTCTTAAAATAAAACTCGAGTGTTATCTAGGGAAATAAATGAAATAAATTAAGACACAGGAAAAAGAGCAGAAGAGAGGAGTAATATGCATGAAACCTTTCCTGACATGAAAAATGGGTTATGTTTAACTCTAGCATAAAGGAATACATAGAAATCAAACTGCATAGTGTTTAATCTGCTTCTGCAGCCTTGGAAAATGGTACAGTCTCTGCTGAGTTGCAATCAGATTTTTTTTAGTTCCATTTGCTTCACAGATCATGTACAAGTTGCCCTGTAACACAAAGCCTGTAGTGGGTAATCTATTGTTCATGCCAGAGATAAAATAATTGAAAACAAAGCATGACGCTGACTGTGCCTATTAGAATGTCTCCTTTAAAATATTGCTTTATAGTATCAGATCCCTTTTCACACCCAATAATATGTAATAAATTACTTTAATCACGGCTGCATTAACAACATGCCTAGGGCAGATAGGTAGATACACAAATCTAATGGCCTAATTCATGTGGCAACTGATTGCAGGGAAGAAGGGGAATTTCATCAGCTCAGATTCTAATCAAAGAAAAGGTCAAGTTTCCTGTAGCTCTAAGTCAATTGTAGAAATGATTAAAAGTGCATCCACCTGCCTGGTAGGCGCTCCTGCTCAGGCACCACAGCCCTCCCCTCAGCCCAGCTCCTCTCCTTGGCCTCAGAGGGGATCAGGTGTCTGCCAGCAATTAGCCTTAATGAGCCAGTAGCACTTTCCTGAGAGAGATGTTGAGAAGCCTAATTGCAGAAAGCAAGAGTGGAGGCTCTGCCTGCCTCCAACAGAGCTGTGACTCCTGCTCTGCCAGGGAGCCTGCAGAGCTCATCGCCAGCACAGGGATAACTCCGGATGGGAAAAGCTAAGGAAGGATTTTGCAGCCTTCCTGGAAACTCCAAGGTGGAGCACTTGAAAACTGTACAGATCCCCAGCACAGGCAGCTTTGTTCAGATTTGGGGTACTGATGTCTGCTCCCAGTTTTGAGAGACTTGCTCTCCAGCTGGAGCATTAATGTTTGCTGGGAAACCAACACCTTGTATTTGACTTCTGTAGATAAGTTGTGATGTAGGTACATTAATTACACTGTAGTTAATCTGATTACAATATGATTCTAATTTTGATGTCTGTAATTACTACCACTTCATATAGCTAGAAGGTTAATTTAATGCCTGAATTACTTTTAATTACCTCTTAAGTTCCTTACTTTCATATTTAGTACATGCACTTACTGCAAAACCCCACTATCAGAAGATTAACTTAATTACCTTATTTCAAGTGAACTTCTATTCCTGGGCAATTCCTAGTGATCTGTGTGCTCACATCTTTAATTAGTCTCTGGCACATTATGCACGTCTCTGTTAAGAGTGCACCCCTTTAATTGCCATCTTGTATCTGGTAATTGCAACCAGTTCTCAAACTTCCTGGAGTTACATGTGTGGCAGGGATGACGGGGTTCTGTTTTATACAGAGTTTGTCATATGACAAAGCCTGACTGAAAACCATCAGTAAAGCAACACAAAGATTTTATCAAGCTCACATTCCTGAGCTCTGCAAAGGGTACAGTGGAGAAATAAATGTCACACACAGTTCCACCAGCAGGTGTTCTGTGATGCAGTGCAGTTTTCTCACACATTTATAAACTGCATTAAAGTTCATTGGTCTTCATTTTAGGAGCTTTTGTATCACAGGATCACTCCAGTAAATAAAATGCAAAGATTTGTCCCAGTCTCAGGGTCGAAATCCATGTCTAACACATTTCACTGGAGTGGACCTGATCACACCCAATCAGAGATGGCTTCTTTTCAAAATCAGCAGGGTCACCAATGAGCATTAAAGAAAGGTCCTTGCCAGGCCCCCAGAGCAACAGAGTTCTCTTCCCCTGCTGCAATGACAGCAAAACCAACAAGTATCCCTTGCAAATCTGCATGATGATGACAATGTCAACCAGGAATCAGAAATTTTGAGCAGGTAACAGAATAATTGGATTTGAAACTCACTGTTATCTTTCTGATTAGGGAAAGGGCTTGTTATAATCATTTTTGACTGGACACAAAGTAATTTTGAGAAATTAATGCACTGCATCTTAAAATGCTGTAGGCACTTTTGAATAAGAAGCATTAGCTCCTGTTTAGTTCAGTAAAATACTTTTCATTCATGGGATTTGGATTTATCTTGCTCTTCCTGAAAGCAGAACATAAGAACAAAAGGCTAAAACATTGCAAAATAATCCAGGTCCTTCATGGTGAAGGGTAGTGGGTCATGAATTTTTCTATCTATGCCAAAGTGAGCTCCTGTTACATATGAGGCCCTAAAAACAAATATAAGACACAAAAATATTTTCTCTGAAGCAATTAAAAGAAGTAGGAAATCACATAAACAGCTTGGCTTTGTTCTAGCAGAATTTTTGAGATGGATATGATTTTAAAATAAATGCTTAAAAGCTGAATCAATTCATTTAATCTCGTCAGTTAGCTGCTGGAAAATCTGGGATGAGCTGCACCAGGCACTCCATGTGCACATGCAGGGAGCAGCTTCTGCTCCCAGGACAGCAGTGAGGTGTTCTGGGCCAGCTGTTCCACTGGCAAATGGCCAGTTAATGACCAGTTCAGAAATGAGGTTTCCTCATAACTGCTACAACTAAGGGACATGACAATGTGCCACAGAAAGAGAGATTCAAATGTTACAAACCCCTCCAAAACCAAAGAAGGTTGGCTTCTTCACACAGAGAATACCCTCAGTTCTAAATTAGGTCAACAGGAACAGCAAGTGCTTCTGCCTCCAGAAACCTGCTTAAACCTGTGGGACAGCAATATGCAGATAACATTAATGCTTAAAGGATGGAAAATCTCAGAAAAATGCAATTCTCAGTTCATTTGTTTCCTTCTCTGTGCGGTGACCAGCATAATAAGAGCACAGTGATGAAATGTGTTTGATGACAAACTCTGCTCAGCTATTCAAATCCCTTACACACAACACTCCTGATAAGTTAAGGATCTAAAATTGCTTAACCAGTGTTAATGTGCAAGTTAATTGAAGGTCATATATGAATCCATATACACTACTGAAGATTGATTAAAATAGCTCCATGAAAGGTACTCTAAGCCAATGCTCTTTTACGCTCTCGATTAGTTTCTTGATGAGATTCCAGAGAGAAGAGAAAGAAATTAAGTGGAGGGGCAAAATGGCATGGAAAACAAAAATCCAGTGCTGCAATTTAAGCTCAAATGCTCTTCTCCACAGCACACTCTGGCTCTTTCTCCATGTGTATCTGTGTGTACACATCACATCTAGAGACAAAGCCCTTGTGGCTCCTCACACATCCTCCACATCTCACTCTTCTCACATTTCATTCTTCAGATACAAAGCAAATGAAGAGGGATGATGCTACAGAACACTAAATGCTATAAAGTTCTGTTCTGGGGATTTTTTGATATGTACATTTTTAAACTGTTCATATTTAGACAGATTTATTTAGTGCTACTAATCTACTGCACATGAACAATACATTTTTAACATGCTAGATATGTTCTGTGATACCAGAAATTTTTTGGATTTTTTTAATAGGATTTCCTGTTGTGTGTTCTATTTAAACAGTGCCCAAGTTGTTCTTTTGGGGTGCCAACTATTTTTATCTTGTGAAAGCTATAATATCAATAAGTGATGGGAAGAGGGTAAAAAAGATTGAAAACTATTCCCTGTCTGCCTTTTTCAGCTTAATATTGACCCCCTAAGCAACAGCTTGCACAGCTCATCATCACACAGAATTTGTCTAATGTTTCTAACGCTTATTTGCTTGGTAGTTCAAATAATAGCTTACATATTTGTAATTAAGCTGTTGCCTAACAACACTAATTTAATGTGGGTAGCTAAAACATTACTGACCTTTTATCTGTACTGGGCTTTTGGCATCTGCTTCCTCATGAGGAAAAAAAAAAGGATATTATGATGACTGGTAAAAGATTTATCCTGGATTCAGCTCTTCAGGCCTGAACCAGGGAATTTATTTTTTTGGTTTTTCCTCATGAGAAGATGATGTGGACAAGAGATGGATGTGCCATCAGGACTTCTTCACCATAAATCCTACCTATGCAAATCAAAAAGAAATACTTACCTCTGCTTGGAGTTTCTGGGTCCTATTGAAAACTAATGGGATTAGAAGGAATAGAAAAGATTTTAAAGGAGCTTAATTGTCCAGGCATCCATGGAACCAGATTTCAAGTGTGATCCTTTCCATCAGCTGTAACCTCTCTGTTCTCATTGAAGAGTAGGAAGAACATCAGGACATGGCAAACACTTATTTTTAAAATAGACACACACAACACATGCACACACACACTTTGCTCATCAGTCCTGATGACAAGTTCATTTGCTTGTATTTGTAGACATAAATACCAACAGTCACTGGTGAGACCTGTACCATTTTTTAAACAGAACTAAATTTCAAATATCTATTTATGTAGTTGATTCAGGTCATCTTTTGTGCAGTTTTTTAGTTGGATATAAGCCTCGCAGCCAACTCTAAAATAATCAGTGGAGGACTTAAAACACACACAGGATTAGGCTAAAAGAAAAATTCACAAAACTGTGTATCTCAAATTATCTCTCAGCATTTCATTAGCTTAATGGAGAACATTAAACAAACAGTATTAATGAAAAAGCTAATCTATTTACAGGAGTATAGTCATCATGAACACAGTTCCCTCATTTTTAATGTAGTATGGTATTTTTAATTAGGTTTGAATGTTTAACTATACTCCAAAAATCCTTTTACTTATGCAGCCCATGAATTTTTAAATTATATTTGATTTTTTTAGTTAACTACTTTCTGCAAACCATATTAATATTCAAATTTAAATTTAGGAAAAGAATGAAGATACTGCCTCAAAGTGATGCATTTTGTTTGATGCTACTAGCTTGCTGTCCAATATTTTATGAAGAATAAAATTTTATGAAGAATACAGACCAAGTTTTAAATCTCTAAATGCCACAAAAGACTATTTGAGATATTTTTAAATAAGCAGATTACAGGTAATTTTCCAACCCACCTAACACAAGTGAACTGAGAAGTGAATCCTCCTATGGTTGTTCACACCAAACACCACTGCATCAGTTCTTTTGTAAAGTTTGTCACCTGCAATTCAGGAAATGCTACAAGGCCACACTTCACACCTTTTCACACAGGGAGCAGAACACTGACTGCTGATTATCCAAATGGCTCTCTAACAGGTTACCTAAATAAAATTTCGTTGTTACTCTTATTTAGGGTTGATCAAAGTGCTTCCTTACTCCAAAAAATTATTAAAAGGGAAAATTTTCTTCTTTTTTATTCCAGATTTCAATTCCTTACATTTTTGAAGTAGAAACAAGTGACTGCTTGCATTTTGTTCTGATTGTAATGAAGCATCTTCTGTTTTGTCACACCAATTTTTGATAAGAAAAAAAACCCCATTATTTCCCAGAAAACTTAAAACCACCTTTCCCGTGAATAACTGTGTATTCTACTAAAGTGTGTTTTAATGGGAAAATATTTGCTTTATATATTCAGACAAGCAGTCACTTTTCTATAAATATGTGACTAAAAGTACTTGGGTATCACATTCTGAATTTTCTTCCATCAGCAACAATTTCAATTTGTTACTTTTTAAAAGTACCCCCTGAGATTTTCTTAACTCAGTGACAGAGGGACTTACGGCTTTAATGCTAGAAATGTCAGAATTCCTGTTATTATTTTAAAATGTAGCAAACTTACAGGCACAAGGACATGATTTGTTTTTCATATCAATCAGATCACGTCTGAATGTGTACAGACCCACTTTCAGCAGAGGTGATATGGGAGGGAAGTAAATATATCATATTCTGGTTGAATGCAATTTACTAAATTTCCCTTTCCTCTGTGACTAAATTGTCATCTGTTTTCTTGCAAATACAGGAGGCTGCACCTTCCTTCAGAGCCTTGTCCCTTCTTAATGATCACATCTGTAAAATGAGAAATACTGACATTCTCAGATATGCATTCACAGTTACCATTCCACACGGATAATGCTGAACTCAAGAGGTAATTACAGAGTGACAAGTTTCATGACTGAAGTGCTGGTTCATCCAATTACTGCCACAGCCATGTTAGGCCCATATTCCATATCCAAACCACCCCAAATTGTGCTGTTTGCTCTCCTGTTGCACTCTGGCATGTGCGAGTCCACCAGTCTTCTATCTCTCAGTCTCCCAGCTGAGACAGCTCACATTATATATTTATCACCCTAAAAAATCTTGGTTTCGTTAATTTAACATAATGAAGCCTGTCTGCATGCTTGATTATCATTAGGGTTTTACCTCACCAGTGATGTATTACAGTGTAAAACATTCAGATGGCTCAATGTAATGATGCATTTTGTTGGTACATCAAACAGCTCAGAGTAATGATTAATTCATTGATGTGTGATCAGAAGAACATTGCATTGGGTCTGCTCCAATTCTGCTCTGTCCTTCACTGACAGTCTCACAAGAGATCCCCATGATTACCCACACCCTCTCCAAACGCATCCCTATTTACTGCAGAACATGGTTTTGATGTTTCTCTGTTGCTTTCCTTTCTTAATTTCTTCATCTCTTCTCCATTTTTCCTTCTGTGCCACATTCTTTTACCTCCATGACCTTCATATATGACCAGAGAGAGTCCAGCACACACATATTAGGATGTATTATATCTCTTTTCACACCCTACATCCACTTCATTGCTCCAGGCTACTGAAGAAGATTACTAACAAACTTTTCTGACATCTTGGTTTTTTTTGAAAGAAGTTCCATTTTCTGGCAGTCAGTAATTTTCTGATGGGTAATTAAAAATGCATCACAAGTTGGCAGAGCTAAATAAACAAGCCAGAAGGACAGGTGAGTCTGTGCTACAAGCTGGTGCTCCCCCACAAGAAGAACTTCAAGCCAGGTTACCCCATCTGATGGCAAAAATCTCACCTGTCACAGGGCCTGCCCCTTTGCAGCTGACTGGGCAAGGCAAGGAACCCACCTTCCACAAGGACCTAGGAAGTGTTTAAAAATGTGAAACTGAATTCCCTGGGTTGGAGGAGATGAGTGCACTTTAAACCCACATGCAACTGCACTACAGAAGGGAAAATTATAAAAAGGACATGAGAAGTATTTAGGACACGTGGAAAAGCCACTAAACCCAGCAAAGTTCAATTTATTCTCCTCTACACTATGAACATCTCTAATGGTTTACTGAATGACCCCTCTGGTTTTGTGTGCAGTCTTGCTGGCTGGAGAGCAGTACATTTGTAACTTGTAAAATATAATCTCCATAAATGCCTCATTATCCTATTATCTGCATTATGCTGGAAACACTAACTTGAAAAGACATTACCTATAACATTTAACATTTAAAATATCATATAATTTAACTGAGCTTTCCTAAACTATGTTTTGTAACCTCCCTAGCACAAAAGAAAAAAAGAAAAACCTTTTTCCTTTTTAAAGTCTGGAATCAGTGTAATTACCATTCTTTCCCTTTTTTGAGTACTACAAGGTATTTTTGTAACATGCTGATATATTCTAAAGTGCACTACTACCAGATACAACTAATCCCATAATTAAATTTTAATTGCAGGTTCTAGAATGATACTTGATTTTAGCAGATCTCCCTTTCTGAGCTTTTGAAGGAAATGTCCTGTCCTTTGTTTCACTTTAAATTTTATTTCATTTTTTATCTATTATTTGTTTTCAAATGAATAGGCTAAGACAACAGAATTGTAATGAATTCACGTTTCTTACAATTCTTATGACATTTAAGTAAGATCCTTGCTCATTACATCACTTATTATAGAAATAACTTGTATTTTTAATACTAATCATGTGACATATAGGTGCCTTTCCTTGAAAATGTAGAATCCCGTGCTGAATAAAACCAGTCACATCTTTCACTTTGCACATTATTACCAAAAATTACTGGAAAAGTCATAATTAAATTCACAAATTAAATTGTGGTATCTTCTGAAACAAAAACTGCTAAGGCAGTTTTTTTATTTTACCACAAGCTCTGTAGTTTTAACAAGAGGACAGTAATGATGAGGCCAGAAGCAAAATCAGGATCTACATAATCCCATTATTGACCCTGAAAATTCCTTTATTACTTCAGTGCAGCTACTGAATGAATGAAATGACCCTTTCTCTGATTCACTGTGCAAGTGCTCACAGTTATATATAAATTAAGACTGGAAAATGCTTTAAAACATAGATACATTGCTGTATATATACAAAAAGAGTCATTTTGGTGTATATATAGATATATACATGCAAATATATATATATACATACATATACATAAATATTATATTTTATATGTAAGCACCTGCCATTACTCCTTTACTAGAAAATAAGTAATTCCCTGATTCCAGTGCCTGCACTGTATCAATGGCAGGGTGAAGGAGGACACAGCTGCATTTGTGAGAAAACTCATTAACTTCAATTGCTCTGCAAATTTCATGACACAGCTCTAGACAGCAGCCTAATTAATGCAGAAAGTTATAATTTCACCGATTAACTCTAAACCTAGAGAGCCGGAGAAAGTAAAACTCCTACTTTCCTGCTCTCCAATATCAATTTATTTTCTTTGTGTCCTGTCTGCATTTGACTGATCTCTTGGTAGACAATTTTTCAAGACTGAACATCAGGCATTCTAAATAAAAGGGAAATTATTTATTTATTTATTTATTTATTTATTTATTTATTTATTTATTTATTTATTTATTTATTTATTTATTTATTTATGTATTTATTGCAATTAAGCAGAAAATGGCTGGTGGTTTGGTTTGTTTGGGTTTTCCGCCTGTGATTTAGGTGAATGAAACTAATCAATGCAACAATGTAAATCTTACTTAAAATTAACCATCTTTAATTCACTTGAGGCTGTTGCTGCTGCACTTTGCAGATCTCTGCACGCTCCCCAACTGCTCAGTACACTGCAAGAATTTGGGATGTGTATTTTGTTTATTATATGGAAAAAGCTACGGAGACCCAAGATTCCACATTTATCACACCACAGCTGCTTTGAGTTTCACCAAGGTATCAATGACTGAATGCAAGTGCTCACCCATAAATGCCAGTATGGACCATTTGAAATAAAGAGAATTTCCTTGAGAAAACCTGCCAGTGGTCACCAAATCAAGTAGTTTCAGTTCCATGCAACAAAAGGAACAAAATAAACGTTCATGGAGCATCCGCCTTAAAACTCCTGATCTGGATTGCCTGGTCCAGTGATTGCTCATGAACCTGAATTGGATCATTACAGGTGTTTAACAAGAACATAAAGATGGGGTATTTTGGATTAAGGTGCCCATATATATTCCATACTTTTCCAATTTACTTCCATTTTCCTCCCAATTTTGCACCAAATACCAGCCTGGGCCCCTGGGCTGGAGCAGGATGATGGAGAGCTCAGTCCTGCTGCAAACAGGCAACAGTGCAGCCCTGCCAGGCAAGGGCACATCTACCATAAAAGTGTCCTGGGGACTCTCCTGGCACGCTCTGTCATTCCTTTGTGTTGACAAAGTGACTTAAAGGTTGTGCAGTGTTCTGCCACTGCAGGACAGAGCTTTGGGCGACGTGCAGTGGTTCTGAAGGGGCCATGATAACCAGCCAAGAAAATTTATTTGGATCAACAAAAGCAAAATGAATTCCTCCCTTTTCTCTAGGAAGGAAAATGGACTCCAGCTCCTGTAATGTTTAAGATCTGCGTTTCCTGACAATATTCTGGATTTTTATGCATCTTAATAACTTCTGAAGCAATAACAATTACTGTATTGCTACAAATATAAACAATATTTTTAACTACAGCTGTTGTTTGAGGATTGGTATCACCAGGTCCTCCAGAAGTGACCTTCATGTCACTGTTTATGAATAAACAAAGATCTGATTGTATTATTCCCACTAAGCCTAAATAGCTCTCCACCTCAGTGGAATCTAGCAGAAATCCATAAATTAGTTCTCTGATATTTTTATCAAACACTGTTCCCATCATTTATCACCAGCAGGGCTACAAACAGCAGCAGTCTGAAAACCTGTTTAATGAAAGAAATCTTCCGTCTTAACTAACACTTGCAAGCAATGTATTAAATGCTTTGAAACTCGTGAACATCTGGTCCCAAAAGTGACAAACAGGCTTCTGGGGGTTTTTTTAGTTCCTCTGCTCTGCATTTGTACTATTAAAGAAAATAAAAATTACAAGGACTGAAAGAAACCCCCGAACAAACAAAAAAAACAAAAAACAACCAAAACAACCTTCAAAATCCCAAATCAAAACTACTTCTGAAGAAGGGGAAATCAATAGGCTTAAATGTGCCAACAGATTTCTTGCTGAGCCTCTAATGTTCTCCCAGATTCTATTTTAATTCGATCCAAGGAACTTTAGGAAGGTATGCAAAGGAGATGAGGCTCTGACATGTTTCAACAAATTCTTCAGATGTCATCACAGTATCTGAAAGACTGAGATCAGAAAGGAAGAAGCCAGTGACACTCAGGACAATCGACAAACCACAGGCTGATGGCATCAAGGGATGTGTCACTGCACACTGCAAAGCTCTTATGCCCCTTTTGCAGTTCCAGTCTGTACTGCTTCTTCATATAGATAATATTTTATCTGGGGAAAACCCATGGTATTTTTGAATGAGATTTTTTTAACTTGTGAAAAGAATGAAAAAAAAAATAAGTGAATGCTTGGGTATTTGAGTAGGTACGGAAATACTCAGTGTGTACCAAAAGCCTATAACAACTGTTGGAAAACCCTCATCAGAGAAACAGAGCTCTTCCACAGAGGTAATTATTGGATCCCTCACTTCAGAACAGGAAAGAAAAAAAAAAGAAGAAGAAGAAAGAATATAGAATAGAGATTAAGCAGTTTAAAAGTCCCCACAATAAACCATATTTATACCCAGGAGGGTCAATTTCCTCATCTTCAAACTGTTGTTACACCACTCCCACCAAATGTTGTTAATTTAAGCAGTGGTTTAAAACAGTACAAATTAACACAGCTTCTTAGAGGAAAATGAAAAATCCATGCTCAGTTGTGCAAGAAATTCATGTATAACTCATTACTTCAAGAAAGAGGACAGCACATGATCATGGTAAATACACATTCACATTATGTGCATGGCATTGCACACCTTACCCATGACTGATTCCTAACAAAATACATTCAAAATGGGAAAGAAAGGGAACATGTTTAACTCAAACTGTTCATTACACAAACAGCTCATCGGATTTTAATGCTTAGAACTTGCCATGGGGGCCAGGTATTTTCTATTTATCAAACTTTCCCAAAAGGAGTCTTCAAAACATAACCTCTGACAAGAGGTGCAGGTGAGTATAAAGCTCATAAATCCACACAGGAACAGGACTTCTCATATAACCAGAGCAGGACTTTGGATAAAGGCTGCAGCAGAGTCCTGTGAGAATAAATTTCAGAGCCCTTCTCATCTGGTAAATCCTCAAGGAGCACAGTCCCTGTCTCTACAGAACCATGGCAGTGCCCAGCTCCATCTGACAGGACAGATAATGTTGTTCTCCATATCCAGCACTCTGCTTATCAACAGTCAAGAAGCTAAAGCATTTTAAATTACTTATTTCTTGCCACACGGCCAATAGTGAAGGTCTCAGCCTATACAGTACATTTCTTGTAAGTGCCATTGCTACCAGATGTGAGCTCAGTGCTGTATCTCTTTAACAGAGGGAGGAGTTTGGCATCATTAGAATTTGATTATTTACACTGAGCTCCTCCAGCAGACTTCACATGAAATTAAAAAAAAAAAAAAAAAAAAAAAAAAGCCTAAAGGGCTTGTCAAAAGGAACTACAAGAAAATGTCCAAGAAATCCAATTGCATCCCATTCCAGGAGAATTTCTGGTTTACCTTCAACCTGTTCTCCATTGTCTTTGCTCAGAGAAAAAAAAGACACTTTAAGAGCCTGAGCAAGAACTAAACTGCAAGTAAGGAGGCATATGATTAATTCAAATTATAAGAATGGCAATAACAGTGATACTACAGCTCTGCAAAGAGGGTGTATTGCTTCTGACTTTATAGAGCCTGAATTTCAATTACACAGGAGGAAATTGTTTCATCCATATAAGTCATATCTTCTAATGGTTTTCTGTATGACTTATGTTGCTACTTTTATTATGTTGCACATGTTAATGTAGATATTAGCCCATTGGGTAAGGCACTGCTCAAACACTTTAGGCATTCTACAAATAGTGCTGTTTAGGAGACTCCTGAAGAGGTAAAAAGCTCGATAGATGAGGTCAGACTGTGATCTGAAACATGTTACACCCACTGTGGTCTAAAACACATTACACCGTACCCAAACCTTTCCAAAGTTACACGCTGCACCCAGATCTCCTTGTGTTAGGACAGTGCCTCAAAAAGGCACAGACAATCCCCAGAAAGTTATCCTTATTTTTGGAATACCTTTTAGAATAGAGCAGAGGTAGCTTGACAACCAAATTTCACTGGAAACTGGAGTTTCTCCCTTTGCAATGGTTCTATTTTTTACATTGCACAAAAAAAAATGTGCATGATTTGAACCAAAACCAGAGGAATTACTGTATTTTAGTTATTTTTACACTTTCTTTGATTTAAAATGTTTTAAGATCAACAACCAGTATTACTGCTTGGAGCCCCAGAAATTACAAACTCATTAGGTGCAAAACAAAAACACTCTGATCGGTTTTTTCCACAACTGTTACCAGACACAAAACCAATCACAGGTCCAGCAGCAATATTAGTCCTACAAATATCTGTGCAACCATAGCTGACATCTGTTATGGGTCAGTACTGAGTGGAGGAACATAGCCATGCATTAGATGCAAACATTTTGAAATGGTTTTTTTGCATACTTGGGGTAACTTCCAACATTCTTGCAGGATATTAGCAGTTTACAGTAATTACTGTCTCTAACTGTAGGGGTTTTTAGCTCTCAGTTTTCTTGTAAACTAAGTGACCTCCATTTCAATGGTAATTGCACCAAAGGAAATGTTTACATCTCTGGGCCATGATCAAGCAATTATTTAACAAAGCACAAATAGTTTCCCAAATTCAAATAGAACACATCTAATCAGAGATGACTAAATAGTCCAGGAGAAATCAAAGGGCCCTTATTATCTTCAAAATTATTTGCCATCTGCTCCAATTCCCCTCCTTTCCTACAGATTTTAAGTAGGGTTAGTTTCACAGTAGGAAGAATGAAAAATACATATTCATTAAAAAAAACCATATATATAGTAGACAGATAGCAATTTACTAGAAAAATGTGAGAGCTCTGTACCCAACATTTTTTAGGAGTCCCTAGAGCTGTGGGTGAAAACTTTTGCACAGAAACCTTGCTATGACAGGACACCAGGGAGAGGGTCCATCCACTTTGCATGTTTTCAGATTCTTATGGAGATTTTTGTCTATTAGGAAAAATAATCTGGTTGTCAGATAAGCAATTTTCATGGAGGTTGTCATGAAATAAGATGTAAAAACATTCCAAGATTTTCCGACAGTATTTCTTTACCTTTGCAAACACTTTTCTAATATTACTTTAAGATTGAAACCTTGTTCCTACCGAAATCAATGTCAATCAAAGATGGTCTTCCATTCCAGAAGTAAGGAAACATTGGAAGCAAATATCCTGTGACAGGTGAGAATCACCTAATGAGATACCCAGGCACCAGGAGTTGTACCCAAGATTGTTGTTTGACTGTAACTAAATCCCAAAGAAATCCCCTTCCCTGAGATAATTTGGACAAAACAAAGACAAGAGACAGATCTTGTCCTTGCAGTTTCTCAAGGGAAAGTACCTTTAGGGAGAGGTGGGGATTCAGCTCAGGATAACTCTTAGTTCAGTTAGAAACTACAACAGGGAAAGTCTAATTTTGCTCCAAGGCTCACAGAGTCTCCAGGGGGAGATGCTGCTGGCTTTCTGACTGCCCTGTAATGGTACAGCCCGAGCATTTTGATGCTCACACAGGTTGAGATCCACATAACAGGGATTAAATGCCATCATGACTCCTGTCAAATCTGGACAGAATTAGCTGACAGGTTTAGAAGCTTTGGGAGTATAGGACACAGAGTGCAACCATATGTGTCTTAGCTCCTTAGAAAACCGTGCCAGGGATGCTGTGGAAATTGAAGGGTTTTAGAGATAACCGGTAAAATCCACTGCAGGAATACAAAGATGTTCTTCTTCAGAGCTTCAGAGGGCTAGGACACTGAACACAGTATTTTGTGCCAGGTCAGAACAGTTTAACAGTCTAACAGTGCACATCAGTGAACATACTAGAGAAGGGAAGAGTGGCTGCACAGCTGATGCTTTCCCTGCTACTGAACTGGTCAAGGATACAGGTACAGGGATATTACTGGCAGAGAAAACAGGGGAGCTACAATCTCCTTCTGGAGGTGGTGACTGTTATTCAAACAGTGTCACCAGCTGAAGGGTTTGAAGGGGAAGGAAGGACTTAAAGGAGAAATATGATTCATCTTCTCTTAATGTGCTGTCATCTGGGTCTGAAAGGCAATGATCATTAAGTCAGGTTTTAATTATATGGTCTATGGTAGCATCTGGATTTATACTCCTGAACTGAGAAAACAGAAGAAAACCCAGCGTGTGGGAAGATTATGGTGCATAGATGGAAGGGAGTTCATATCATCTAATTAAAATTATGGAAAAAAAAAAAGATAAAATCCATCCATTTAACTTTTAAAACATTCATAAACTACCAAATCCAGAGGGTCTATATGCAAATAACAAATAAATTACCGCCAACAGTTATTAAAGCATAAGAGAACAATGTTTTTAAACTAGAAAGTCATCTAAAATGAGTTTCTCACACAGCTGCTTTTTAAAAAGTAAAGGAATCCAAATATAGACAATTAGATTTAAAACAATCAGCACTGAAGAGGGATAAAGGGCAGAACCCTTTTGTTATGGAAGTTTTCAACAAATAACATATTCTTCTAAAAACTTTTTCAAGATACACCTTTAGTCCAATTTCAGAGGTATCTCTGATAAATCATTTGAAGTGTTATTTATTATACTAATGACTTTGTATTCCTTTGTAACTCAATTCCTCCTTCATTAAGTAGTATTCTGATTTTGTTCTGTGATGAAAACTTGGCCCTTCAATTTTTTGGAGAAAGCATATGCACTGAATAATGGATACATTTTCTGTTTCTTGTAATCTTCCAGAGTTTTTCCCCAAACTTTAGAAATTATAAGCTGCATTCAAATAACAGCAGTGCTGATTCTATCAGGAACATGTGCCAACAATAAAACTGATCTTGTGAGAAAAATTGTCTGAAAATTTTAAGTTTCATCATTCTAGGTCCCTATTACATTAGTCTCAGGAGAACTATAAATTAGGGCAATATGAGTATATAAACAAAACAGCCAGTTTAAAACTGGTTTCAAAAACTTGAAGGACTGGAATAATGTATCTCTGACAAAGAAAGGTATCTGCATTTGTATCTATCACCTATCATACAGCTAATAAAATGCACTATAAATAGCCCCCTATGAGGTAGGCAAAAAAGGAAAATAATAGGGGAAACAAGTCAGTTTTGGAGATTTTGTAAACAATCAAAATGAACAGTAAAGATGACTTAAAAAAATAAAATTTGCTAATTATGTTTGTCTCTCTTCAGAACTACACACTAGTTAAAGAACTGAGCACTCCCATTCAAAAGAGGAGAGAAGTAGAGAGGGGAAAAGAGGAGAAAGAAGAGAACAAAAGATGTTCCTCCTGTGGGAAACAGATCTGGCCATGCAAACCCAGTGCCCAGGCTGAGACAACCTGCAGGACATGGGGTGAGCACACAGAGATGACACTGACTCAACACACACAGTTCATGGAGTCCTCTCTGAGGAAAATCTTAATTCTTCATCACACCTCACCTCGAACCAGGTCTGGATTTCTGTCATCTGAACATCACCCAATCAATACTTTGCTTACCCCTTGCCAAGAAAAAAAAAAAAAACAAGCAACAGATACCACTTTATATGACCACTGCACAAAACCAAAGTAAGTCTTATTAAAATCCTCAAATAGAACTGACTTGTTATTGGTGTTATTCTGGCTTGGAGTCACATCACAGGCCAGAGTATTGGTTGCTGCCAATTAGATGCCTTTACTGTTTTCCATCTTTTCTCCATATGGAAAAATACCTGAAGTCTGCTCAAACAATTCAGCATAATCTAGGTGTTTCCTAGATAAAGATGACCAAAATTAAGTACATTTACTTATGTGCACTGTCAAAGATATGACTCTGATAAGACAGCACAAACTTTGTTAGCACTTAAGACAAAAAACCCCACATTGTACTGGCAATGGCAGTCACTATAAAAATTTTATAATTAAGATGTTTCTTAATGGGAGAGTGGTAAGCCCATAATTATGGAGAGCTTAAAAGGATCAGTGTAAAGTAGCACTGCTTCTTTATTCCTGTAAAGTTTAAAATAGCAATGGAGACTAAAATATGTTTTTCTAAGGCATTTGGGAAATAAAAACATTAGGAAGCACAGAAGCCTCTAAGAAACTTTTCTTGAAATAGAACTATGAGGATGGATGCATTTACTCCAAATTCATAAGAAGTTCATTCTAATAACCACTTTTCTTCCTTTGCTAGAATTTCAGAGCTATGACACATACATTTAACATTAGCAATTTTAGAGAAACTGCTGTGTGCTTTCTAGTAGGCTCCATCAAAGAAAAGGACCATTCTTAAAATATTAAATGAATTTTCCTTTAATTTTAAATCAAGAAAACGTTGCATGTCTACTTGCCAGAACACCTGATTCTTACCAACAGGAAATGCTTGTGCATAGTGAGGACTCTCTAAGAGCCATCTGCACCAAAATTACTCAACTAGTTAATGAAAAAACACAAAACCAAAACAAACAAATAGAGGATTTGTGTTGCAAATGTTTTGAGTTGGTTCTCAAGAAACAAACAAGAAGAACGCAATACACAAGCACACAAAGCAAGATTCTTTAAATGTACCCTGAGCCTTCATGGGAAATCAAAGAGATTCATCCTGCTATGACTTGTGCAATTTGACTGGCACAATAAAATGATTTTGCAAGTGAAAACAGCTTTCTGTTTTACAAAATGGAAAGTTGCCTCATCAAAATGAGGAGAGAGAACTGAAGGTCAGAACAATGAGTCATCTTCCTAAGGCAGAGTCACATCAGAGAGACCTTCAGAGAGCCTAGCAGTTACTCACGGGCATTTGAAAGAAGAGGAAAAAAAAGAAAAGTCACATAAATGAAAATTGGCTGAAAATAAGCACCAATTGTCTGTCTGTTTTTGGAGCTATTGTGCCTTCTGCAGTGTATCACTAAGATGGGTGATTATAGGACATTATAGTAAAAGACAATCTTCTAGGGAAGTTTTGAGAAAGAAACTGATTGGTTAGTAAATGTACAAAAGATGAGGAAAATGAATAGCAATAAAGGGAGGGAATACCTTAAAAAATAATAAACTGAAATCAGACAAAGAAGCTTCTAAAAAACTTTTCTTTTTTTACATAAATACTAAGAAGCAAAGGTAAGACAAAAAGATGAAAGAAGGATGTGGAACATCTTTAGTCATGGCATAACTTTTTTGTTTTCTAGTTAAAGGTAATAACCCAAGCCTTCCCTCCCCCTGGTTTGGTCTCTGCAAACCACAGTGCTGAACAAAACTCCCAGTCAAATCAGAGTCACAGTGGCTGCAGGGAAAGTTTTTATGCACCTATCAAGGGTGCTCTTGCCTTTTCAAACCTTCTGTGTCTGTAACCATCAACCCCAAGGAAACATGGAAACACGGGGATTGTTATCTGTGTTTGGCCAATGGCAAAGCCTAGAGGCTGAAACTAGAAAAGTCACTCAGCAATGGATGTGAAAGGGAGATGTTCCTCTGTATTAAGAATATTTTTGTTCCTATTAAAAATCTTTGCTGTGTCAAAGCAGGGTGACAAGTCAGAAACACATTCCCAGATTTTGAAATATCTTGGCTTTGACTAATATCAATATATAGATACTTTTCCTTATAATTTAAAATTTATTTCAAGTTTCATGACTTTTAAGCGGTCGAAGCACAGTGAGAGGCACCTCCTCTGATAAACATTTAAAAGTACATTCCAAGTAATTTGTGTTCAGAATATCTCTCTGCTACACAAAAGTAGTTTCTCCTTTGCCATAGCTGATCCTTCTTTTTAAACCGCACCTCAGTCATAGCGAATTCTATTATTTTACTGAGTTTCAAAGAGTACATTAAATACAAAACCTCATGAAACCTTCATTCAGTAAATAAGCCAGAGTAAGTCTGACAGATTAGGAGGACAAATTACACCTAAAGCACTTTTGACACATGACAGAGAACAACTATTTGCACAGCAGACTGACAAAACTGTGTAAGGGCATCAGAGAAAGTGAAATCATTCACTCTCCTCATGAACCTTCAAAAAAAACCTCTGAAATTAAACAATTTTTCTTACCATGTTAACACTTTGGTCTTGTTCAGCCACAGAAGTGGCATTGATAAGGTTGGAACATTATTCCTGTATCCTTCCAAAATGCAGTGTCTGCTGCTATCTCCCATTCATCATACTTTTTGCCATCATTATGGCACTAAGGTCACAAGTGTACTATCTCCAGATCATAATAAGAGCTGGTGGAAATTATTTCTTTTTCCACTTTGATATCACCTTTGTCATAGTACAAATTAATTCTGTGTCACCTGGGAATAGATATAGTTACACTACTTTGAGAAATATGTTATGCAACTCTACTTTGACTTCTCAGTATTCTGGTAAACGTCATTCCTTCCAAGCTCCTCTCTTTATAGCATTCCTTGATAAGTCTACTTCCCTTTTAGGTACCAATTAATGAATGTGAAGCCTGAGTAACAGCCCTGTAAAGCAATGAAAAGGCAGACAGTCGACGTCAAAATGAGAGTGGAGTGCATTCTGAATGTCTGCCCAGACTACACAATCCCTATGGGATAATAAAGCAGTTAAAAAAGAGAGCAGTGGAATGGCTACTCTATCAAATTAGAGTATGTAGAAAAGGTCAAAGCAGTAGAGCACAATGATATAATTCACAGATTATACAAGACATTAAAATCCTGATATGACATTCTTGAGGGAAAAAAAAGATTGTAACAAGGACAGAAAATGGCAGGACATTAATCCATTCCCATGACAACATTCGTACCCAAACTGGAAAATGTACAACTCCAACCCTTGGCAAGCCTTTGCTAAGACTGGTTACACAGCTTAATTTCAGATATCACTTATGGAATCCCTGTCAACAACTTCTGATTATATTTAATGGAGCAGTGCAAGGGGATGAATTTGAATGACACCAATTATATTCCTAAGGTTAAACACAAGTCCATGGGATCAGCCTCCTGTTTCAACATACAATTGAATTTGCTTCATACTAGGTACAGATATAAGCTTAAAATGTTTGTAGCAGGCATGTGAACAAGCACACTTGAATGTATAAAATCATATTAATTGAATTATTATTATTACTATCATTGTTGTTGTTGTTTTTATTATTTTTATTCGTATCTCTGTAGGACCTAAATTTGTTAGTCAAGAGGGAGGAACAATCCCATTTGCTACAAAAGAAGCAAAGAAAGACATGGTCACCTTCAACCATAAGAGTCCACAGATCTAATATTAAACATGCCATGACAAGGGAGTGTAACAACTGTAAAGACAATAAAAATGCAGTTGAGGAGCCTGATCAAAAGCAGAGAAATCAGCAGGGAGATTCTCACTGCTTGAATGGGCATCATATCAAGCCTTTGATAACTCCAATTCTTTCCCTATAATTTACAGGTTTTTATTTTTGTAACTCAATAAATGAGTAATACCAACTAGACCAAGCTGAGGCTCACCCTAGCCATTGCCACTTGACTCACTTCTTGTGTGTCACAACAAAGAAATGCTTTGCAAAACAATCAGAGGCAAAAATTAAGCAGGGGCTGCAGTACGCTGTGGAAGAGAAATCCACAGGAGCAGCACACAGGGCAAATCCACTTCGACTGAGGCAAACATGGGAAATTTTTTTTCATAAGATCCTTTCTTTAAAATTTAGAACAGAAGGAAACAGTGAGATTCAATAGCAAATTCACCTAAAGCTACTTTGATTTTTAATATAGTTGAAATTCTCATTATAGTTATCTGGAGAATACCTAAAGTCCAGCTTTTCATTGACATTAAACCATGTTCCTTCATCTTTGACACACTAGAACCATTAAAGCTGGTTATAAAATTTTAAGTCAGAAAGGACATAAGCTAAAAAGAGGTTTCTTTTTTCCTGCCAGTGCAACAATACTAATACAAATGTAGATTTTATACCCCATTATCTTTGGTGATTAAAGGTCAGTTTGTAAACTTGCCAAGTGGTTTGAGTTCATGCCCTTACTTCATAAAAACTTCCCTGTGGGGAAAAAAAAGTCAGGAATGGAACCATAAAGAATATTGGTTTTAATGATATAACACGCCAGCTTTATCATTTCTTTCCTGACTGTAGAGCCACAGCAGGTGAAATATTTATCTGTGTGTTTTGCAGCCAAATCTCAGAAGCAGGATTTCTTGCTCCAGACTTTCCACTTGGCCCATGACTGAAATTGATTTGCCCTTATTTCTTGACATCCTCTTCTGTACTTCAGAGGCAAAGGAGGCTGCACCATAGCTCAAATGTTTAGGCTGGCAGCTTCAAAGATACACTCTGCTAAACACTGAACAGTGCTTTGGCCTTTAAGAGGATGTATCATTTGGTACCACCATATTTTCAACCAATAATAAATATTTAAAGGAATTTTCAGGATTTCACCATTTTTGAACACTTAAAACCTGTTTGCTTATGTAGAACATGCAGGGAAGACTGAGAACCTTTATTATAAAGGTATCAAATCAATTATTTCTACTCTTGCAGTGTGCATCCCTAGCTGTTAACAGTTTTAGCTGTGTAGAATAGTCCAGCAACTCAGGCCAGAGCACCAACAGAATGAATTAGAGAATAATCCAATGTAACAAGTCTTTAAATATGAAATCACAAAATCACAGGTAATTTAGATTGGAGGGGACCTGTGGAGGTCATCTAGCCCAACCTCCTGCTGAAAGCAGGACTAACTTCCAAGGCAGACGTGCCTGCTGAGGACCTGAATGAAATATGCACAGCTACTACCCAGGAAATCACATTTCTAGGTGAATGTTAGGCTGAGGTGTTAAGATCCCTGCTATGTTCTCTCTGGCCCTATGGATCATTCATGTTTTTTTCAAAAGGTAAGACAACCTCAAAAGCTCCCTTAGCTGGTTAAAAATGCTGGTCAGAGTCTGCTTCCTGCTTAGCACAAGGGAAGATGGAGCTTGATTGGCATGTCTAGAGCAATTATGAGTTAGTAAGAATACTGCTAAAGCAACACTGTAACTGCTCTCATCATCAGAAATCCCAGTCTAAAAACAGATCAGCCCACCAAATGTAAAAGCAGACAGATCTGTCAAATCATACAGGTACATTCAGGTAAACAGCAGTAAATGTCTGACAAGAAGTCAGAGTTTTTACTTCAGAGCAACTATATATCACCAAATCATCAGTACCCTCAGAAGTAAGCATGGGTTGCTGATTTATTTTCCCACATCCACTAATAGATGTAATAAGTGGTAATATGGCAGTAATAATGCTGGTTAAAAACTGACAATTACAAAACTGTCCTGCAGAACATGGATTTTGCAGTATATTAACATGGGGGAAAAATACTTTTTGAGCTACTAAGACTTAATCCAACACACATTCAATGAATCAGGAAGTGTTTTAAGTTTTTTATTTCTGCAGCTCTCCAGGGAGCCTTGTCCAGGCCTCAAGAGATCTGAAAACTTTGCCCACTCAGACCTCTGTAGGGTTCTGACACACCAGCTCTGCTGAAGCACCTCTGCAACAATGTGCAGACACCAGGCAGCTTTGTTTGCTTTTTATTAAAGGTGCCTAATAAAGTCATGAATGTTCTTACTGGCTAAATCTCATAGCAGGAACTACACTGTGCATGCAGTCAGCTGTTCTGCTGTTATTTAAAATGAACAGAATCAAAGCTTCGTTCTTTCATCCTGGCTGCTGTTATTTACATCCTGAAGCCACTGCCATACTGGAATAAAATAACTATCACCAGGTGCACTCCTTTCTTTCTGGCAAATTAAAGCTTTGGTGCAAAATACATAAGGCTATTTGAAGTCAAGAGAGTTATGCCATGGATAAATCACCCTGGTGATATTTTACTATTTCAAGTCATTACAGCCCAAGCTCCAGCTTGTCTCTGTGATACACAGTGCAATGTTCTTTAGAGAACTAAACCGCGCTTCTCGCAAAATGTTTGGGATGGGAGTCTCTTTACTGTCTTTCCCCATTCCATTTTAAATACTTGATATGTATGTCTTCAGGGAAAGACCTCTCTATTTGCAGTGCCTTTGATTCAAAGATATTGCCATCTTCTTCACTTAGGAAGTGCTGAAAACATATAGTTTATTACTGGGAAATCTGCGAGCTGAGATGTGTCATATTTTCTAGCCAATATGCTAGGCAAAAAGCAGCACAGAGCATTTGGTGTCTTTTACCACTAAAAGAAGAGAGATTGACCTTGCACAATAGAAAAGAAATACACTTCCAGCATTAACTAAGCCAAAGCTCCTGGGAAGCATGTGGTGGCATCATAATTTCTTTTCTACCACTGGTACTGATGTGTGCACTGCTGCAGGAAATGGTAGAAAGAATAGAGAGGCCAGAATTTAGAGCAAAAATACAAATATATGAGGACAAGCAATTCCACATACACTTTAATATTTAAAATTACATCACAAAATTGCAATGGATAACAGTACAGCCCTCTGTGCAAATCTTTGATTATGATCAATTTAAGTCCTGAGAAGCTATATTGCAATTATAGATCATAATACTGAATTTATGTCTCCAAAGAGATGAAATGGTGTAAGGAAGAAGGTATATACTGTGATTTTATGTTCTTTTGTTGTTTTGTAAGAGACCACAATACAGAAAAAAGTTAGGTCTTAGGTGGCCATGTGACAATAAAACCACTCTCTAATCTTTTGTGCAGCTGTATTAATCTTGCCACATATAAAGAGAGTCTAATTTGGGGTGCCTGCTACAAAGCAACATCCAAAGGAATTCATGTTTTATAAAAGGGACCACATCACCTCCCATTCAAATATGCCTTAGACAGACCAGTTCCCTGCCAGTAAAACCCACCAGCTTTGGGACAAAGCACAGCCACTTCAGATCGATCTTGTGGCACGAGCTTGGACCCACGGGCCCAGTGCTGCCTTATCTCACACTGGGTCTCCTGATAAGGGAAGGCCACGAGGCACTGACTGAGCATCAGCAGCCACAGCTGGAGGTGCTGACTGCTCCATTCCTGGTGCCCAGCAGGTGACAGGGGCTAGAGGATTAAACTCAGAGGACACATGGCCTGGGTTCACATTGCAACTGAGACAGCAGCTCCTAGAAATACAAATGTTAAATTGGAGACACACAGAGACTCACAACCACGGCACACAGACCTCAAAAGTTATAGCAAAAAAAAAAAAAAATCTAATCTTGGGAGGGAAAAAAAAAGGATGCCCTCTTTCACCACCCAGAAAATTCAGAGTGGGGGGGGTTTGATGTAGTTGTTGTTGGGGTTTTTGTTATCTTTTCTGAGTTTTGGTGGTATGTTTCCGGTTAATTTTACATTATGAATAATTCCAATAATAAGACTATAAACATATTCCAGCTCCCTATCAGGACATTGCAATTCATGTTAATAATACAGCTATTGTTAAAGTAGTGCCTAAACATCTGTCAGGTGACCTTGCTCTGCCAAGTAAGAGGAATAAGCATTAATAATGGTTGCTAACTCTCTATAATTATTAGATTACATGGCACCGCACTGCACATCTTTCCTGTGAAAATTCATGGCTGACATTGCAGAGAAAAGCATTTACAGGGTGACAGGTGCAGGAATATGTACTTGCCTATTATTCCACACATATCTCTAAACTCAGGTCTTTTGGACTCTGGCCCAGTGAAATCATGGGAAGAATCAATAACAGGTAACGAGTCCTATAAATAGATGATACAATATTTTCCTATATTATTTCTAGAATTTTATCATCACCTAGTTTTGTACATTGCTAGAAAGATCTTCAGATCTGGCCAGATCTGGCCCATGGAGCCTGTCCCACTCAGCCCTTTCCCAGCTGGCTGAGTAATGACTCCTTCTGGCCTACCCCAAGACATATAGACCTCTAAAACAAAACATTTAATTATTACATGTAAAATAAACATTGACAACAGAACAGAAGTAAGGAAAGCAATACCATTTATAGCTTATTTTGTCTGATGAACATGTCAATAAAAATGAATTACAGCGAATTACTTAATTAAGCAAGTGCAAGAGCAAAATTCAGTTGTATGTTCTATATACACTAGAAGCCACAATTTTATTTTCTATTCCACTTATTGTGCCCTCAATTTGCAGAAGATAAGCAATCAAAAACTCTTTGCATCAGCTTTAATTGCTCACATATCCAGTGTGTAAGTGCTTATGTAGTAATTCTTCTGATACACACTTTAAAAGTGTCAGTTTTCTCATTTTTTAAAGTAGTTAACACAGACCTCACATAATCACCTTAAGCCATTATCAACACTGCATTGTTCTTTTCTTAACACTTAAACCTTCTTTTATGGCTCATACTTATGTAATTGCAGAAGGGATCTGGTTTAGATCACTGAATCTTTGTTTCTTTAACTTGTGCCATTCAGAGATATTTGGTAGAAGGATAAATTCTGTGAAAACAGCAAATCTGTTCTAAAAGAATTGGATGTACTCCTTAACAGCTAAAGACAGTATGTGAAATATAGAAAAGTAAACTTGTATTTTCCCAGTCTTTTACCTCCTGTAAGAACACTGAAGTCTGCTGAAGAAAGGTTAAACAATGACCAAACAAATATAACTTTTTATAGCAATATCAGCTCCTTTAAACTAATTTGAAGCCACAAAACTCTTTTTGGTGCATCAATGATTTTTACTATGACGATGATGATATGATAACCTACGTTATTAGAAAAAGTAATTTCCGAGTTATTGTATCTAAAGGCAGTAATTACTATTTCAATAAAGAAAATGAGAACTATTAGGATGGCAAAAGAGAAGTAAATTAGCTTTATGCCCTACACTCAATTAAACTATCATAGCAAGAATGCAATGAATTAAGGTAATTTCAGGGAAGGAATGGGATTTCATATAACAAAATGTTTAAACTTTTTAAAAATCCAGTGAAATCAAACATAAGAGCAGCATTAGCTGCTATACACTAACACCTGCTAAGACCCTAGGTAAAAACAGCCTTGTAGAATATAAGTAAAGGATGTCTGTTTGCACAGCTCAGCATGTGATTCTGGCACTAAAAATTCACAGAGGTGTTCACCAGGGACACCAGTCTTCTGTGCTAATCTCACCCATTACAAATTAATGTCATTTGGGGTACCACAGATAGAGACTCCCCTCATTAAAAAACAAACAAACAAACAAAAAAACAGCACCAAAAAAACCAAAAAACAACCAAAAACCAAACCAAAACAAACAAAAAACCCCCACAAAAACCCCCCAAAAACCAAAAAAAAAAAACCACCAAAAAATTTCCAGGATCTTCTAGGAACTTTCCATAAAGCTGAAGTACTTTTTTTTCTATTATAAAATTATAGACATTGTTCATGGACAATCATTGCAGTTTCCAAGGTCTGTTTTTAAATGGGAATCCAGAAGGAGACACCTGTTTAGGAAATGCTTTCTTGCATACTTTGAAGCAATCCAAATATTTGTGCTCATATCTTTTCAGTGATTTTTCTCTCAACTTTAGGAATTATTAATTTTTAATTAAATATGTTTCTATTACATTACACATAAGTCTAAGGTTGTTCATGGGAAATATTTACTCACCTGTTATTTTATGCCAGTTCCCATAAAGCTCCTATTTGTGACTGTCGTGTTCCGTGGTAAGAAGGTTTTATTTGAAATTTTTGTTTTCTGACTGTTTATATTGTTCTATACAAACAATGATAAAAGAAAATAAAACACTCTAAGTGACATTTTTGTAACAACATGAACTTAGCCAAGCTAAGTCCAGCTACCAAACTGTAAGAGCACAGAAAGAGAACTGATCAGCAGTGAGTTTTGAATGAAATGACTGAGACTGCAGCAAGAAGAGAGTTCAGGTATAAACTGTGATTTTCCTGATCTCAAACTGAGTATTCAGCCCCTTCTGATTTAGAGAACATTGTCCTTTCTAATTAGATAACCAATGCCAAAAAACCCAGCAACAACACCACCACCACCACCACCACCACCAAGAAACTAAGCTATAACTCCGTTCAGCTATTAACAGGCAGCACAGTTACAAAAAATTAGTTAATATTTAGTATCTTCAAGCTTTTTTGTACCTGACTTTTGCATCTAGAAACTCTGTCTATTGCACTCTGGCACCTAAATTTCACAGTTTGCACGAACCTGTTTTGTTTCACTGCTGAGCTTCTTCATCAGTTCATGAATCTTCCCACATTATCTCCTCAGGAGTGTTATGTAGCAGAATATTTCCCATATTAGTGCACCGTGGCTGTGTGACATTTCATGGTAATCAAATACCATTTCCTTTAGTGAAACTGACCTAAGAATTGTCTTCAGACCTCCAGGGGATTTTGGAAAAATTAATTCTAACTTTCAGAATATTTAAGTTAGTGCAATTTAAGCTATTAAAACAACCTCCAAGCTTTTAAGTGGAAGAGCAAGACAGTAAGATTTTCTAGGCTAAAAATTTGTAATTTATCATGTATGCTGTTCCAAAAGTGAATCTGAAGTATTCAAAAGATAAATTCAGAGATGACCTTTATTTTCACTAGGTGAATGGGGATGAGAACAGAATATTTCCATTGCAGAGTTAGTCCCATTTTTTGCCTCAGTTATCAAGCCCTGTTTTATTTTAGCTTACAGTCTCAGGAGTCTTACCTCCTTGTCCACCTTTTAAAGGAGGAGTTTGGAAAAATTACCATGTCTCCCAGAGAAGGTTCACAGGATTTTACCCCATCTCTTTAATGAACCAATGTTCCATTATATAACGATTTTTCATCAAAAAAACTGGACAAAATTTCTCCATCAGATAAATTTGCTGTTGATTACAGAAACCTTTTTTTTTTTTTTTCTAAGAGTTAGAAATCACACTCAGGTTAAATGCTTCGAATTTTTTTCAGAATAAGCCCCAATGATTTGTGGTAGCATCTGAGCTTATTAAAAGGATGGTAAGTGATTCCAGCCATCTGAACTGGCCACAGCATCCTTTGATCAGTGCCTTCAAATACTGTTTTCTCTTTATTAAAATTTCAATGCTCACTATTCCTCTGGAAATCGGTACTGGGTTAGTCAGCTGCTGGAATTGTATCCCTCTTCATTAGCACCATATTTTCCCAGGCAGCTACATATATTAAGTTTTGACTAATAGATATCTTTATCAACGTTAAATGCTGGAGATTTTCCATTCCAGTTTTTAAAAAATAAAACATAACCCAGGTAGGTTTAACACAGACACCAACTGCAGTGACTTATCTCAGTGCCTAATAATAATAATAATAACACTTATCATTACTGTGCACATGTATGAAATATTTCAGGTTGAAGAAAATGTCTCAATGCAAAACTTTACAGTCCTGGGAAAGCAGTAGTTATATTTCTTCAATGCTATGACCAGCACCAAACATTACACATGTATCACATGCAGGGTGGTAAGAACACACTTTGGCCAAAAAGACTGTATCCAAAAAACAAAAATGACATTGCAAGAGATGCTTTTTTCCCCCATCATACTCAATTCTGAGAATTCATTCTTGGAAGAAAGACCACTAGTGAGGCAGCAGTGTATTTAAAATACTGAAAAGAAGGAATACCAGAATGCATTGTAGTCCTGGTTCAAAAGAAGAATTACTGCTAGTACCAGAAATATTACCTCCTTGTTTCTTTGATTACTGTACTGGTAGCACACTCGAGCAGTTGAACCAACCTTTCTTGATTTATTGTGTATTTCACTGAAGGGAACATTTTACCTACTAAAGTAGGTATTAAAAATCCAGTAAGGAAACTTCTCAGAAATTCAACATAAACTCTTCCTACTAAAAAGAAAATTCAGTAAGAGCTCTGAAATATGATACCATACAGCAGAACCTCCATGTCCATTTGATATAGATAAGCCAATTAAATATTTACTGTTCCTGGCTTCCTGTTTATTACTAAGGCCTAACACAATGAAATCAGGTTTTAAATGACTGAATTTTATTCACCATCATAAAATTACCTAAAGAAATCAAATATATTTCAAGATGTAAATCACTTTTCTTTTTCCTATTTTTTTTCAATTAGAAATTAATAACTTCATTGATTACAATTATAATTGTGCTAAATTATTCTGGCAGAACAAGAATGTCCAAATATCTCCAGTTCACAAGTTCCCCACAATATGAATAGGTATTTTAACTTTAGTGTCCTGTGATACTGACAACAACAGATCCCACATCTGAGGTGGCTCAGACTGGGGTAATTTTATTCAAAATTTGATCATGACTTCAGAACTTTCACCTGGATCTACTTGGAGCAACATTCCTCCAGCTTCTTGTACCTGCAAAGGAACTGAAAAGTGGACCTGAGTAGAAAGTAATTATCTCCAGTGAAGATAAACTCCCATATTACAGAAGATGTATTTGGTTGTGTTACTGGTTAATAAGTAGTTGTTTGCTGGTTCCTTACCAGGCATCTGGACCTTCACAAGTCTCATTTTTAGGTTAAGTCTTCTGGATTCTTTTACTGAAAATATTGGCAGCTCAGATCAAAGACACCTGAGAGCTCAGTGCTGCAACTCTGAACGAGCCTCCTTGGGGATCTACCAGCCTTGATACCCAGTGCCTACTGAAGTAGGAAATAAATAATCAATATTTAAATCCAAAACCACTGGAATCTTCTGAATAATTTATTTTAGGAGCTTTAAGGACTTCATGAGACCAATGAAAGAGGGAGGGTTAACTCCTTCATGCTACATCTCCCACATATAATGTGGAAAATATGATAATGAGAAGAAGACATTCAGTATTGGTGTGGCTGGAACATTTTGCCAAAGCACGTGAGATTTTGTTACCCTTGTGGGATCAAACTGAAGGGAGTTTATAAGTTTTCATTTATAAATATATATGTCATATTCTCACATGTACACTGAGGTCTAGGTGACATCACAGTCTATCTAATGCTATTTCACTTCCTGAATCAGCCTGTAAATTTTAAATCCTGTCTTGTGACATAGAACAAAGGTAAAAATAGTCATTTTTATCCAGTCCATTGCTATTACAGGGATGGCCCCTCCTGAGAGAATTTTTGCCAGTGGATTTGAAAGCAGTGACAGACCTGATGAGCAAAACAATGAGCTACAGTCAGACACCTTTCAGTGCCACAGAAACCCCCAGAGAGCAGCGTCCGTCTCCGTGGCAGAAGTGACTGATGAACAGCACCTGAAGCAGCAGGAATCAGACAGCCTATCACAAGTGCTCACTCTTATGAATGCATAACTCAGCAGCATCTCAACTGACATAACAAAATATTCCAAATTTCCAGCAATCAATTGTTTACATTCACTGCATATGCAGATATTTTTTAAATGGATATTTAGCAGGTAATTAATCCTTATAGACTTTCTAATTCTTCTCATTTTTTCTAAGCAGAAGGAGCTGGCATCCTTAAGAGTCCTAACCACAGTTATAACTTGCTTAGCAAGAATTTGGGCAAAAATGTACATTATGCCTCTCTTACCTGAACAATCTGGTATATCTGAAATGCTATAAAAACTTCACTCAACAATCATGTATTTTAATTTAACTTTAACCATGGGTTACTGCTGAAAGCAGTCAGGGTGTGGAACTGAGGAAAGAAAAAATTTGTATTCTTTATGCAGCAGTAAAATGTAGTAATGCAATGAAATGCTGATGAAGATTTGGAGTATATTGCCCCTAACTACAACATAGAGGCTGAAAGGTAAATTTTACTGGGGGGAATTTGCACAGAGTCCCTTTACAATCCTTGAGAGAATGAATGGAATTTTTTGAGGAAATATCCCTGAAAATGCATAGTTTATACAGTCTTCTGCAGTAAAAACTATGTGACATCTCTAGACTGTAGAAAATGCCCATTTTTCAAAGACTTGAGCACTGTGAAAAGGTACATAGGTACCACTGAAAGTCTGGAGTATGGGGGTACATTCTGGACCGTTTGTGGCACTGCTGAGGTTCCATCCTCACTTTCTGCATTTCAGAGCAAATGCAGAAGGGCAAAGTCTTAGTGAAAAAAAAGGTGCACTTTTAACAAGTATTATAAAGCATGCCAGTAGGGTGGGGAGCTGTCTGCTGCCTGCATCCAAAATCCACGTTTTCCTTCAAAGCACAGAAATCTTTGAAAGTTCCTATGTGTTTGCATTTTTTCTGTTCACCATTTTCACTGAAACATCCTCTAAATGCACACCTCACTCCTAAATATCCGTGGCAGCCCTTTCTCAGGCATGGGAGGTGACTGCAGCCACACCTGTTTAGTCACCAAAGGCAGCTCTAATACATGAATACATCTATTCCAGGTGCTATAAAATAAACTGAGCACTGTGAAACACACAGCAAAAGGCTGAGGTTTGCAGTGATCAGGTGAACCCACAAACCCACCCACAAACTGAAGGACACTGCACAGTTCTCACTGCCAACAAACTGAAGATGTTCCTTATGCAGCAGCTCCAGGGGGACTCTCCACTCCAATAAGTTCCCAAATGAACAAATGGATTTTGTCCCATTCAGCCTAAATTGCCCTGCACATGCTGGAATACCAAGTAGTTCACACTCTTTCTCATTATGTGCCTTGGGGGAAAACGGGCTGATTTAGTGATTTATTATCTGATTGCCCAGGCTGGTTATTGGGTAGCTGGATCCTGACTCACAGAGCAGGATTGCTGAGAAATCAAAGTTAGAACTTGCATTTCATATAATAGTGCACCTTTACTAAGTGAAATTTAGGAACAAAAATAGTTTCGTAGTAAGAGTTGATTTCCATGGTAAGTAAGGGAGAAGAAAAAAAGGAATTACTTAGACCTAAATAAACCAACCAGGTGCTTGTTTGTTTGGTTTTTTTTAAATTTAACATATAATTCTATACCACTGCCCATTACCATGAACATCTTCCATGTGTTCAAGCACTAGTAAAGTCCTGTTCATGGAGTCCACTTTTCTAGGTGACCTGATATGAAAAGCATAACTCACAAAAGAATGGTCATTGAAGCAGAGGGCAACAAGAACTTTACAGCAAAACTGCAATGCACTTACTTTTGGTGTAACTCCACCAAACTGAGGACAATTATTTCAGATTTGAGCCATTTGACTAGAGCAAAACCTACTTACATCTGCTGTAACAGGAGACACAAGAAGTACTTGGAGGCACTTTGTGCATTGCTAACTTCAAAATCAAAATGTGTATGCTCTACCCACAATGTCATTTCAGACTGCATTTACCACACAGTGACAGGTATCTATTATTTCCAAAAATTTCAGGCACACTTCCTATTCATTCTGCTTCTAGAAGTAGACTGCTAGCCTTCATCAAGTTAGCCTGTCACTGTGAACAAATGCAACTCATCAATGTCAAGGCTGTATAATAAGACAAGAAAGCAGAAAACTACTTGAAACCTCTCTCTTATCCTGGAAATAAACAACTCCAGAATATTTATTAGTTCAGTATTTCTATTCATCTCATGTATAAATTTAAAGAGACACATAAAAAAAAAAAAAAAAGTATGGATAATTATCTAAGCCAGAAACAGGAGCCCACTAAACATCAGGCTTTTGATTATGGTACCTAAATTATGGTCTTCTTCATCTATATGAGACACAGAGACCTCAAAAAGAAAGTTTAGAAGTCCTCACTGAGCCTCTGGTGACATATATTACATGGGCTGTCCCATGAAGAGTATTCTGTTCTGAGAGTTATGAGATTCCTAAATTCACACTGCTGCTGCAGTGGCTGATTTGGGGCCAGAGCAAATAAGTTTCTTCTTGGGCTTATATACTGGACAAATGTACTATTTTTAATTTCTCATGTAGAAACACTGACTGCTGTATAATTCACTACATCTTGCTTAGTATGGTTGATTGCTGAATTGAGGGCAACAAAAGTCTACTGTTTGGGCATTTATTTCACTCACAAATCATTCAAAGCTAAATAAATATATAATCTTGAGCCCAGACTCACCTATGCAGACATCACATCCAGAAGTAGATATGGTTGGTTACACAAGCCTCAGTTACAAGACTAGAGTGAGGATTTTGCATTTGTGCAGCATTCACACAAATACAGGAGCATCCTACATGAGACACTGGACCCAGATAAATCAAAGATGCAAGTGGAATCTTGGATTTGGGACACTCTTTCCTGTCAAGTAGCAAAAATAAAAATCAGCATTTTATTAAGATTCACAGTGACAAGGTTGAAAATGCCAGGGCAGCACTCACAGTCATCTTAAAATCTGCAAACAACATGTTTAAGTGACATACATATTTAAGAGCTTGGAAGGCAAAGAAAACCAAAACCCAACAGTTAGCTATTTCAAGCACTATAGTGACAACTATGTGGGAATACAAATCTCCTTTAGTTAAATAAAGTCTTATTCACAACTCTGTTTTCACTACAAAAAGGCTTAATGAGAAACCTTAACTCAGAGAAAATAATTTCAAATAGCATTCAGGAAAACAACCTGCTTAAACAGCATGCCTTTGCCTCTTACATAAAGCAGCAAATCAAGAACAGCCTCAGTAAACATGGGAAAAGGCTTCTTTCCTAATTTATGCATCAAGTACAGCTTTGAAGAGTCAATTTTAGAACAAAAAAATCCAAGAATGCAGGTGCTACAATGAAAATTGCAAACGATTTTGTTCTGGAAAATACATTTTTTATACACACGTATCCTCTCCCCAATCAAGTTAATGTTACAATTCACTATAAAAGTATTGAAATAACTGTTATTTCACTAGGGAAAAAACCCAAATCCTCACTTAAAAAGAATAATCAACCTTTAGCCTTTGGAAATCACTAATTACCATATTTTAGTCAAAAATTACTTATGATGAGAGAATTTCACTGTTCTCTGCTAATATGTATGAAATATTTCTGTTCCCTCACTTTTTTCTCTTTAAAAATTGCATTTAAGAAAAGTTCTGCTTTTACTCAGGGGGGAATAATGGTCACTACTTACAAAAGGTCTGGGATGCATTTATTTTGTCAGGTGCAGTATCAGAGTTGACTATTCCACTATCAGACCACACATAACACAATCCTAACTGCACTGAGGTGTTTGGGTTATTACAGGGAGCCAAATTGTTCCTACATGAGGCTACTATTTCCTTGAGAGACACAATCTTTGTTTAGTGTAGGAGTCTCTCTGCTGGTACAAAGTTTATCTTTCCAGTAGGAGACCATTTTGTCATCTATCATCACTCCCAAGCACCCTTGGCTGATGATGGTAAGTGCAGAAACGCAACTGGTGATACTTTGCCCTTGGTTCCTCAGGAAAAAAGTGAGGTTTTTTTTTGCCTGAAGTACCATCTTAAATCAATGGTGAACTCTGTGGCAATGGTTGGGATACTGAGGGCACTTTTTTACAAATGGCCATCCCAGTATTGACCTACACTTCACCTTGAGACAGCTTTTGGAGAAAATAACCGGATTTCATAAGCCCTGCACAGCACATTTTATAGATTTCTGGCAGGTCTCTGATTCAGGGTATTGAACAACTTGAGGCATCTGATCAGGTGTCCTTGAAAGGATACATTATTGACAGAAGAGCTCCAAAATGGGCTGGAAAGCTGTGCCTGTGTCAGCAGCAGGGTGGGCTACATCTACTGCCTCCTGTGTTATATTTACATGCACTCAACCTAAGAGAAGAGTCATTATCAGACACAATTAAGCTCCAAAGTAAGCCCTCACCATAAGCAGACTTCAGCTCCAGAGCATGATAAGCTCAGTAGCCTTCAAATCAAGAGGATAAAAACAAGACTGTGATTACTGGATGAAATATATTTACTCTGTGCTCAATACTCGGGTTATGCCTTAAGCTACATCTACATTGATAAATGAAAAACAGTTTCATTAAAAAACTTAAAACACAGGATCTCTGATCATCCATGCTACTTAATTCTTAGCTTACTCTCTAATTCAGTTTTGGCAAGTCCAGTCCTCTCTTTGCAGTACAGATCTGCTCCAAAGGGGGATAGCCCTAAGCAATGTGGGAATGACCAGCCCATGCCACTTAGCTTCTGATCATAAGAAAGAAATGCAAAAAGCATCATCACAATGAGTGACTGAGCAATAAAGAAATGGTGCAAATCTTTCAAAATGTCAGCTCGATTCTCAGTGGCATCAAGTCTTTTCCAATTACCTTAGGTGGTCTAGAAAAAATTATTACATCACTTCTTACATATATTTTTTTCATAAAGCTGTATAATACCTTCCTTTTTATTCCATTTTACCAAATATTTAGCATCTGTTGCATTTTACCTCACACAGGTTTTTTTTTCTAGTTTTAAATATGTTTCTATATGTTCTTAATGCACTTTAATGCCATATTATATGTTCTTTAAAAAAATCTTTTCCATGCATATTCTGCATTTAACTAGGAATGCTCTAAGTTTAAACAGAATGGAGTTAGTATGAAATGCTACACAAAATGTATGCATTTGACAAAAGTAAGATGGTTAATTGAAATACAATTAACATCATAAAATTACTCAAAATAAAAACAAATTTACATTAATGTAAACAAATACAATGAAAATTAAAACCTCTATTGTGTACCATTTTTCAAATTTCAAATTTTTTGGATGGTTGACTAAATTTACCAATCAATGAGCCAAATTCTGAGATGATTCAGGAAGCAATGAAGAATTTGAGCTTTGCCAAATGGTTTTATAACCCACCAATCCTATTAGGAAGACCTCAGTGGTGCATTTAGATTTACAAATTATCAATGGAGAGGTGCAGTAAATTTTGTAGGTACAGCCTTGGCTGACACACCACAAACTGAATCGAACAGCAGCAGCCCAAAAATGTTGGTTTAGCCAGAGCTTTCTAATTAGTAAGTGTTTATTTCCATTAAGAGTGAGACAGGAAATCCAGTCAGAGTCTGAGTCTCAGCTAATAAGCTGTACACTTTCTTTGTTCAAAGCACACTTGTGGCCTAGCATCTCTAGGCCACAATCGTTCAAATTCTGGACTGATTTTTCATATGACAGCCATCCTGTGGCCTTCAAGTTACATATCAGAGGTGTTCTTACACATGTATGACATTCCCTCCCATTTAAATGCTGCTTTTCACTGAATATAACTCTCTCTATATAAAACTCTATATAATATAACTCTATATATAACTGGCTTCTGTGAAGAACGCTGACAAGCATTCACTTTGTACACAACCACAAACAACACGTCAACGGGGACTTCCTAAAAGCATTTCACCTCAAGAAATGGGTTTGACTCTAACATTCACAAGCAACCCTGTATGCACAGCTAAGACTGTTTACTGTACCTTGGTGTCTGTGAATTTACCCTGTTCTGCACCACCACAAGCTCAACACGCCGTCTCTTACAGGGTGACGTTAAAATCCCCTCCATTTCATACCACACAGAGATTGAACAGAGATGCAGACTGCATAAAGCTTCCCAACAACACCTCCTGAATGGAGCACTGTGATGAAAAAATGCAGAATTTCCTGTTTAAGCTGAGCCAATGTACTTTTAGAAGAGCAGTCCTGACTCTCACCTTGGCAGAGCACTATTTTCAGTTCTAAAGTGCTTCCTAAAGTCTATTTTGCAGAGTGAATAGACAAGATGTGCTACTGACCTAAAAAGCAAGATGAGGTCGGCACTGTGAGATGGATACCAATTTTAATGGGGTTACTGCTTTAGAATTTGACTTGGCTTGTACCACTGCACTACTGACACACTTCAAGCCTCGGCATCTCTCAAACCAACTTCCATTTAAACTGAGACTTTGCTATTTTATGGCTACATTTGGTGTGAAACCAAAACCAAAGAAGTGACTGTTTTTTATCAAATTTTATTTTGATTCCCAAGAATTTCTACTTTAAAAGAGAAACATTTCAATGGATTTAAAAGAGTAGTTTAAGAAACTGAAACAAGGTCAGCAAGCAAGCATGAGCTCTGTAACTAGCAAGAAGCCAAGTACATATTTGGCATTTTGCAGAACCTTCAGGCTTAGTTTGATTAGTTGTTAAAATTATGACTTGCCTACAGGGAGAATCACAATAATTGGTATAGGTCATAGATAATCAAAAGTGTCTCTCCCAGTGGGATGAAACCTATTAAAATCAGATATTTAAATCTCTTTACACTTGCATATTCACTTCAAGTGCAAAATTATTTGTCCCAAATCTTGGTCTCCAAGGAAGACTGCAGACATTTTTCACTGTTCTTTATTTTTTGCTAATTAACATTTTCAAGAGGTTTGAGAAAGATGAAGCTGAGTATTCCCCCAAAAAATTACTCTTTTTAGATGCCAGATTTTTGCTTTATCTTGTTGAAATAATCAACTTTAAAGCTTTGAATGTTTAGATTACTTCAGATAACATCTCAAAGGCTAATATCTAAAAAATAATATTAAATACAACCCATTATTTCTATTGTGAAGACCTGAACTTAAAAGGAATGTTAATCAGATCAATTTTGATTACTGATTGTACAGAAAATTGCTTTGCTATTGAGACAGCTTTTGCACTTTTCCATATTAATAACTGTTATGACAAAGGAATCAGATAAAATCAAGAATTATTTTGTCCAGCAGTTTAAAAAAAATGAGAAAACCAGTAGACAAATGACCAGCCAAGTTGTATGATGCCATGAAATTTATCTATGTAAAGTTGAAAAGTAACTTTCAGTGCCTGATAAAACCCTATAAAAGCCAAGTAGAAGTTTAGATGACTGACTAAGCATCTACCTGAACTTGTGCAAAGAATTTGACACCATCCCAAATAACAAACACTTTGTCTCTAAACTGGAGAGACATGGATTTCATGGATTTGCCACTCAGGGATAAGTAATTGGCTGGATGTTCACAATCAAGGAGCTGCTCGATGTCCATGTGGAGACAAGTGCCAGTGCCAGGGCTCCTCAGAGTTGTTACTGGGGCTGTCACTGCTCAGCTCATTTGTTGGTGACGTGGACAGTGGGACTGAGTGCACCCTCAGCAAGTCTGCCAACGACAACCATGATTTTATGATCCTAAAAAAAAGAGCACTCAGTAGTAGAAAGCTTTAGAAAATTAATAGTTTTTTTAACATAAAGGAGACCCTTTAACATATGACTCAGAGGCCTGCTGCTCAGATCTCTGTACTTATAGTGGTCTTGTTTAAAAATAAAAAGCAAAAGTTCTCTTTTCACGAACCACAATTCAACAAGAAAATAGAAAGGAATTTTGAATTGTAGCTGCCCCTGGGGCATACATGCAGCCCTTGACAGCTGGCCTAAAGCTCAAGTTTGAGCTTTAAAGCTTTAGCTTTCTGGCACCATTTTAACGACAGATAACTGTCTGCTTGCCAGTCTTGCCATTGGTAATGTCACTTCAATCAGCTGTTACAAAAACCCCTTTGAATAATTATACTGTATTTTTTGCAGCTCTTTTCATGATTCCTGCAGCCATTAAGTCTCTGGGTATGCTTTGCTTTGATTCTCTTTCCTCAGAGTATAGAAACAATTTCTTTCCTGTAGTCCAGTACATTTATCCAGTAAATGAAAGTGTGTCAATGGAGAGAGCAGGAAGAAGGCAGAAACCATGCTTACTTGTCAATCAAGTCAATATACTGAAACAGATGTTACTCACTCTGACAGCGTCCCAGCTCATACAATGCAGTAGCACTACTGTTCCTAGTAGTTTCACTATTATTCATTACTTGAAATACATTCCACATTTTCATATTCATGAAAATGCTATGAGAAATAGCATGAAGAAAAGGTGAGAAAGGTGTTGGATCTTTAAAATATTTTGTTCAGTGGGGGCTGAGCATAAATTCAGTCCCCGTGCAGAAAAGGATACATGAGAAAGCATTGAGCAATCACCATTAAACTGTTATTAGGGATATAATATTTCTTACCATGTTATGGTGATATATTGCATAATTAATGATTTCTGTTCTTGCCCAGGGAGTGTTCCTTTATGTATCAATGTAAAGTTGTTTATGGGCTGTGGAAAAAATGTGTTCATCTCAACCATGGGAAAGAGAAATTCTCCACATCAGGGCAGGGCATCAAAATGAGCACTCCAAAGGCACTTGGCACTAACAGATTATGCAGAGGCTGATTTCCCCTTTAAATGAAAGTCATTTCTCTTTAAATGAAGTCCTGGCTACTCACCATGCCACCTATTAGAGCACTATGTTGCCATGACTATCTGCATCCTATTTTAAGGGAATTGATGCCAATGCAGGCAGGGTCTGGAGCAGCAGTGTAGAACTGCAACCACATTGTGAAAGTGTGGGTCTACAGATCAATCCAGCAGCTGGGTCTGCAGATCAATCCAGCAGCTGGGTCTGCAGATCTCTACTTGAGACCTCTGATGAAAGAGATACAATTTTCTTTTAATTCTTCTACATATTTCCTTTTTTTTTTTTAATGCCATCTATTTCTGTTAGTTTAGGGACAGGGTTTGGCTCTCCACCCATCCTCTGTCCATTTCCTAGTTCAGAGTTTCAACATATCATCTATTGTGATAATGTGGAAAAGAAAGGAAAACTGCAACCTTCATTTATCAAACTTCTCTGTTGAGAGCTTGCAAGTCTTTACACAGAAGAAAGAACTAAGCCAAACTGCTCACATTTCTGCACCAAAGTTCAATTCAGATACACAATGCTGTGGACTAAGAGAGCAAGAGGAACTTTCTGAGCAAGCCCGAGACTGGTAAGAAATTGTGAAACAAGACCAGAAAAGAAGAAATAGAAGCCTACTGAAGGTGTACCCTCAACTCAGTCACACTCTTGATTTTTATTCAGCTTTTAAGAGAGTTCAAACACTTCAGTGAAAGCAGTTTTCCAGTTTCTAGTTTACTGGACTGTAACTTAGTTACAGAACCATTAGTTAATGATTGCTGTGTTGGAAGCCCTCCACATTAAGGTAGCAGTATAATTGGTTCAGCAGAGCAATATGTTCAGTGGCAGGAGAACATGTCCAATAATGCTCCTTATCAGGAATATCTAACATTATCTGTCATTGCCCTGAAAAGATTACTGAGCAATGCAAAGCTTAAACGGACCCAAACCTTGTCACAGTCAAAAATTAGAATAAAATTGAAAAGATTCCAGGAAACCAGACTTCTGCATAACATTTCGCCATGATTTTCTCAAGTGTTCCCTAAAAGAAAACCACAGAAAAGACAACATCTGACATTATTGGCAGCACCAAGTAACAATTGCTTTTTTTTCTTTTTAGTTAGGAACTAACTCTTCATTGAGGAATCTAACTCCCAGTTTATATAAAAAGACTTTTAAAATGTTTCTTACCCATTGACAGGTTGAAAACTTCGTTATGTACTTCAACAGTCTACAAAGCTGAAGGCTTTGCACTGACTTTGCCTTACAGCACGTAACTTGTCCTTAAGTGTCAGAACCTGGTAGAAAATATTCCTTGATGTTTTCAAACTTTGCTTCTAGTGAAAGTAGAGCCAAAAAACCCCAACCCTGAGCAGGCCAGCTCACAAAATCAGTAGGAAATTCTTTTCTGAAAGCTCTGATCCTGTTTCTTACAGCAAGCTATGGTTTTATATCTGGGGCATGAAGGGATTTTATTCTACTCCTTAGTGGAGGAATCCACTCTGTGAGCTGGATCCTGTCCCTCTGTGTTGATAAACACAGCCAACACACATCATCTGCTGCTCTCCAAACTCCTACAGCTACACCTGCTGCAAAGAGAAATATTAGAAAGAAACAAACCCTCAGTCTCTTGGTTAATAGCAGCATTGGACAATGCATCAATATGTTCTCCTAAGCAAAAATAAAGGTCAAAAAACCAAAAAAAAAATATCAGTGTTATAAAGAAAGATCAAAAATTCTTGCCAGTTCCACTGGTGAGTCAATAAATCCCTGACAGAGAAAAGCCCAGGGTGGACAGATAAAACAGCTTCCAGTCACCACATTTATGTTCCCAAAAGATAAATAAATCTCTCCAGTTGTAAAGAGACATAACACACAGGTGTCAGGTCTTCACAACACAAAATTAGCAACACTTTCAGACACTAAGCTGTAATCTAATGATGAAAATACTTCAAATTTTTTTTCTCTGAAAACAACTGAAACAATAATATTTCAAAACTGACTTGGTAGGAATGACAGAACTGACTGTCAGAGAAATGCCTCATTGTGAAGGAAAGCCAACAGCCAAATGGAATAAATTCAGTGTAATGAGCATTGCAGAATTCTTCTGGTAAAGAAAGAAAGGAAAGTATTATAAAAGTGAAATACAACCATCCAATGCACTGAGTGTCAAATATTAAGTGAGATCACAGGAAAAAAACCATCATTAAGCACAAATGATTCTTTCAAAGAAACTAGTCCCAAAATCCCAAGTTCCTGATTTAGACATAAATGTTGTGCAAGACATGTCCCACAACATAACCACTATGATACTGTATTCTTACATGTTTTTCAAATTCAACATCCCTGAGATTAAAAAAAAAAAAAAAAAAAAA
>VXAC01007367.1:777426-823862 GCA_013399225.1 Rhipidura dahli
AAAAAAAAAGAGGAAAAAAATCCTAAAAATTTTTTAAAACTCAACAAAAGAAAATTAAAAATAGCCAAAAGACTAAAATATTGTGACCTCAAACCCAGCTGAGAGAATAAACAAACTACTTTAACAGCTGTGACTTTAAGAGCCTTTTTCCTACTTCATTATCTCCGCAAAAGCTGAAAGGGATAAACAATAGAACAGTTTAAATGAACAGCAGGAGTAAAAGAAGTTTCAAAATGTGGAGGTTACATCCACAGCTTTGTAGAGGAACTTGGGGCATTTAAGACACTTGTGCATGCTTTGGAAAGAGCATGAATAGGGAGGTGATCATATCCAGTGATAGTACAAAATTATCCAGGGTCATAAACTCTAAAGAGAATTTCAAGAGGATTTCATAACGTTGAGAGACTGGGTGATAAAATGCCAACTGAAATTTAACGTAGACAAATACAAAACATTGTAATTGGGGATAAAAAGGTAACCACAGCACACCCACAGAGTATTCAGTTTGTGCTACTCAAGAATATCTCATGGATCATTCCCTGGAACATCAGCACATCATCCACAAGGCAGTAAGATGACAACCAGACTGCCAGGAACTCTCAGCAAAAGAATAGAGAAAAGGACAAACATAATTCATCATTCCACTACATTAATTCTTGTTATTCCTGCATCCCAAAGAGCACACGTAGTTTTGATTGTTCCATCTCAAGAATGTCACAATAAAAGGGAAAAGCAACAAGGCTCATCAGAAAAGTGTAAAGGCTCCAATGCAAGGACAGTTCCAGTCGAGTCGGACTCCTCAGCTGAGGAAAACTGCCAAGTGAAAAAGGATGAAGAGGACTGATTAGCCACTACTTCTCATAAAACAAGGACTAATGGACACCAAGTGAATTTTTCAGGCAGCAGGTTTAGAAAAAAAGGAATAACTTTTACACACACACCTAAATAAATTATTGGATTGATTGCCAGAGCCAAGGACGAAGATGGATTTAAAAACTGATTACACAAATTCAAAGGTGATTGACATAACAGGTTGAATGCAACTTCCTCCAGTTTAGGAAGCCCCTTCACTGCACCCTGTCATAGGCTGTCTGATATTTTGTGTTCTGACTGCTATTTTTTCAGAAAACCCTTTCTAACCTTTGAACTTGCCACAATACAGTTTAAGTATGGTTTCTCCATAGCTGAAGCAGCACAGCTGGAGGAGCAGCCAGCTTCTGAGCTGGATGAAACAGCAGTGCAAAGGGCACAGCAGTGCAAAGGGCACAGCAGTGCAAAGGGCTCAGCACACAGCTGGAACATCTACCAAAGCTCTGTGAGCCTTCACCATGGACCCAAACCAACCCAAGCACAGCCTCCCACCAAAAGTGAAGGTCCCACCCTTGGGTCCATGTCCTATTCTAGGAATAAAGAGTTGCTCAGTTTCCAAGGATCCCTATTCCTGGTCTGGAGTGCTGTGCATCCACAGGATCAAGCCCAGACAGGTGTGACCCAACTGTGTGACACTTGAACAAACTGTCCTGCAGGTGACTCTGCACGGGAATGGTTCACACAGTTCACCAAAAGAATTCCCTCAGAATCCAGCCCTGCTGCTCAGTAATGCCAACTTGTATTTTGTAGACACAGTTTTTTAATACTGGTTACTTTTTAATCTGTGGATAAGTTTGTCTTAAAAAATCCAAGGCTGTTTGTGGTCTTAGTCAAAAGATAAGGTTCTTAGAATAATGAGCAATTATAAACACACTTCCTCCATATAGTCACAATAGTTGAAACTTTTGCATTTCAGTATTTTCTCTTCCATAAATGCAAAAAAAAAAAAAATTAAAATAAAACCCCCATGTAGCCTCATTTATTCATTAGCTACACATTATATTCTACTGTTCAACATTTATTGTTGAATTATATTTCACTAATAAGACATAATTCCACTTCCAAGAAAGTTTGTTTCCTTTAACTTCATAAAAAGACTTTTTTCTTCCCCTTTGGGAAGAAAAGCATTTAAACCATAATTAGCCTCCAAAATAAATTTTAAGTGTCAGATACATGCTGAAGAAAACCAAAGGTACTTTACAATGCAACAATCACATCTGGAAACTCTGCACACAAAAGAAGCACTTCCCTTTTCATTATTTTAGAGAATGAGTTCACGTACATTTTCTGAGTCACAGACATACTCAGTAAAATTAAATGACTGTATATAAAGCAGTATAGTTTTGTGCTTAGGAAGCAGAGATTAGTCTTTTATGTAGTACCTGCTAAAAGCTGCCAGCCTGAATAAGACTGATGTTTTTAACCTTTCCAGAGACATAAATGATAAATTTGGTCAAGGACATAATTGGGTGTTTGTTCTAGAATGTCTTTCCAAATCCTAATATTAATATGTTATTGATAAACATATATGGCAGTTTTCAATGCTTTTAAATAAAAAACAATAAATTCTATGCTAAGCACACCAGATAGTCAATAAAACTTGCAATTAAAATAGGATGATTGTACATGGTTCTAATGAATTAGAATACTGTTACCGGCTTTGGCAAATTTACAAAGCAGCTAATTTTAATTTCTAGGGATTGCTCCCCAGTGTTCCTGTTTTGCAATTCAGCGAGCACTACTGCCATCTCCTGATGCTCAGCTGTATATAACAAAATACATTTTACAATTTGTAGGACTGTGAAAGCTCTCTAGAATATAATGTTCAATGGCTCAGCCGTTTGCCGTTAGCTTTTCGACATCTGTTTTTCTAGTATGCTGACTTTATTTCTGTAATTCTAGGAGGTTTTCTTTCTTTATGATGTGATTCCTTTCCATCTCCTATTTTTCACAGCAATAACGCTAAGAGCAACCAAGTGACATAACAGGTTTTATGTTCACAAGAAGTCATTTTACCACAAAGACTCCTCTGGCTGGGGTCGATCTGTAACCTAGCACTTCTGGTCCTGAAAACCCAACTCAGGTTCCTCATCTAGACATGAACAGTATTCAACAGCTTCCAAAGCATTACAAATATGCCATTTTGCTCTGTTAGAAGCACAAAACTTCCAAATAAAATAAATAAATAAATAGATAAAAGAATGGCAGAAGCAGCAAGATGCTCTTTAGAGATGAGATCTGAAAGGTCACCAAGCTCCTCATCTTCTAACCCTGATCACAGATCTGCATCCCAGTTCACTGCATCTCTTTTCCAGTTTCTCCTCCAGCATGTCAAGCAAGTTATGTACACAGGAAAGCAAGGAGAATGCAGGGAAAGGAAAGAGACACTTCAGTGGTTGGGAACATGGCAAATGTGCACAACCAGGATTCAGGTCATTGCTTCAATAAAAATAGAGTTTCACTAGGAAGGGACACTCCTCTAGGAGAGATTTATGATGTTCTCCATCTCCTGCCCATCTGACCTGCCAGCTTGTCAGATAATGCAGGAGAATCTCACATTTTAACCAGGAGACAACCAAGGCCCAAAAACCCTTTCTTGACAAAAGTAAACAAGGCCCTTTCAACATAACTTTTATTTTAACAAAGTCATCTATTCCACAAAGTATCTAATTATAAAATTCCCAGCCAGTTGTCAAAATAGAGACATAGATCTGAAAAAGGAAAAAGTGAAAACAAATGGTGGGTTATGAAAGCATAAAAGAAGTTCCTGTTAAAATCACATCACTGAACAACTCTCCCTGTCTGACAACCAGCACAGTAAAGGACAAGCTGTCCCAGGGACCTGAAAACACTTTGGAAAAGTGTGGAGGAAAGAGAAGTGCCTAACAAATGGGAAAGGCCATCAGCAGTAAGCGCTGCCCTCAGCAGAAGGGAACTGCATTTACCTCTCTTAGCCAACATTAACCAAGTACTGGGTTGGTGCAACAACGAGGCTTTTAAACAGATTTCCTCTCTGGAATAAGATTTCCCTCATGCAGGGAAATACTTCATCTACCCACACAGACCATATTGCACAATCATACACACGCAGTATACCATAATACACATTTAATTGTCTAGAACCAAGAAGTTGCTCAGTGACACTTCTCAATCTAAACAGACCTTTCTGACATATTTTTACCTTCAGCACAGCTATTCATGAAGAAGTTGTTTTTAATAAATTAAATAGCAAACAACATCAATCACATCACATTAGTGGCAAAAAGAAGACACTTTTAGAAACAAGACATATCAGGCTCTACAAGCTGGACAAGTGCAACACTGAAGCTGCAATTTTACTCAGTATCTCCAGCCTGATTTTTTGGCAAAAACCCATATTTTTCTACTTTACTGCTGGCTGATATCCATGTTGAGGTTTTTCTATTAGCACAGGCTATTTCCCCCAGCATTTCAGAAGGCTGGATGCAATTTCCTCTCCGCGAATTTAAGCAGAAAAAAGGATTGGCTCTGCAGTCTTCTTAAATTTTGAAGCTAGTTTCAGCTAGCTGTTTCATCATTATCTTTTTTTGTTGTTCTTTCTTTGAATTTCACCACTGCACTTTTCTTATCCTCCTCCACGACTAAACTGTTTCATTTCCTCCCATTGTCTTTTAATTGGCAAACACATTCACCATCTCAAAGGATCCTAATCTAAAGTGTGTCACACTGACAATAAGAGTCCTTAGGAGCCACCTTGGGTTTGTGTTTTAGAAAAAGAGAAAACAAAGGTACTGAATTAAAAAACAAAGGTACCAAAGGTAGCCAAAGTTGCTACACAACACTGCAAGTCCATTTCTCATCTTTTCCTGAGGTGTGTATTTACTTACAGTTAACCAAGAAGGAAAACAGACACCAGCACGTGATTCCTTTGCCTGTTGCAATGCTCCCTAGCACCTAATCCTGAATCCTGCTGGTGTAGACAAAGCTCTTGCATCAAGGCTGGAAAAGGCAAGGTTTTACTGGTTAGAACAATAATTTTAGTCTTAACAATAATTTTAGTCTTACCGAAGCAACAAGGATCCCTACAGATCATCAAACATAAGATGAACTGATCACCTCCTGGCCTGAGCATGCAGAAGTGGCACTGTCTCTATGGCAGGTGAAACAGAAGCCTCCCTTGTCACCCCAGAGCACATTAAAAATGTGTTCCAGAAGCAGCTACAATGACTGTTGTGTGTGAGGTTTTTGGATCTGGCACAAATGCCAGAGATTTTTTGGTAGGGAATTCACAAACAGAAAATTTAACACTGAGAGTGGTATAATTTCATTACCATGACCTAAATGCAATGTATTATTAGACTATAAATGTGTTTCTGGAAATAAAAACCAGCTTTCATGATGATTACAGGATACAGATTAAATAGCTATGGAATCAATGTTGTGTACTGCTTTGGTGTTAAAAGGTGTTAATTTAGGAGGAGCCCTTGCAACCTTTAAAGAGATCACAGAGATGATGCACCAGCAGTTTTTAAAAACGTAAGTTTTGTCCAGTGGTGATCACCTAACTCATTTTACAAATTTATCAACCTATATAAGAATTTTTATCACTTTTGAAGTGTCGGTTTCATACAAGTGTGTCTAGGGGAGTCTCTTATCAATGAATTGGCAGCTAACACTGCTACCCTTGACCAAAACACCCTTCACCTCCAAGCAGCCAAGTCAGCCTGTCCAGCTGTCCAATTTATGGCAGGAGAAAAGCAACCATTCCTGGAAGTTTTCATGAGAACACGATGAAGTAACACACAATCCCACAATGCCTGCCCGATGCTCTTCACACGGAGAACGGACGAGGAGCAGCACCTTCCACCCCCACGTGCAACGTGCTGACTGCAGAGCAGGCACAGCCCTGCCTGCTCAGGGACCTGCTCAGGGCTTTTGTTTTAAAAGCAATGAGAACTTGCACTGAGTTAAGCCATTTCCCTTGGCATTCATTGGTCTCTGTGTGCTGTCTGTAATGAGGTGCACAGTGAACTGAAGAGAAAAGCTGCCCCACACAGGCACACACTTCACTGGCACAGCACATTTAGGCAAGAAGCAAACAGCTTGCTGAGTTAATTCCATTGGATTTTTTTTCTTTGATGGAATGAGGAACAGGAATTTCAAATTCCATAACATTGAACCTGATTTGATGCCAATCCCCTTAAAAGCACAAATTATAAAAAAAATCCCCATATTTCTGAATGATAACTTCATCATTCATATCCTGTCTTTCACTCTCTATAAGAAATGCTGTCGTGTTATTTACACCACACTGAATTCAATTATTTACTATTATTCACAGGGGTACTTCTTCTCTTTCCAGACATTGGGTTTATTTTTTGTGGCAAATTAGTCAAGCAATAATTTCTCATAATTGCAGCTGGGTTCTTACCATCACCGTTACAAACTAAACAGCCTTTGTTTTTCTAAAGAAGGATAAAAGATGTTCAGCACTGCACAGTTGTGAGCTACCAAGCATCTATATCCTTCTCAAGGGCTTAGATATTTGGTGGATTGTAGAAATGCTGTAACATCAAATCCATAAGTTTAAAACAGAGTAAAACTTCCACAAATAAATTTTCTCTCTCTTTGGAGATGTTGCTATTATCAGAAATAAAGGATTAGTGATTATGACAGTCTTATTCATCTTTTGGTGATATTTTCCCTTAATAGTTTCAATCTCTCTTTAAATGACATTTACATGACAGAAACTGAATTGAATTTTGGTGTTTGACAAGCTAGCGTAAAGGCATTGAGACGATAAATACTAAGTTGTGTATTCAATATTGGATTTCCTGTGCATGTGGTTTGGACAGATTACCACACATTCCCCAGGAGACTGGCTATGCCCAGACCTGACTTCTCCAGGGCAAATTGGTCAAATGTGTACCCCACATTTTAAAATACAAGTGGAAAAAACAATTGGTGCATTTGGCCTTTTCAAAACCAAACTACCAAATCTTCAAATGAATACAATCTCCTGATGCAAAGCTCAGAGGAATTCCACGGTCTTAAAACCCATGCTGCTCATTTCTTAGCAGCCTTCAAGACCACATCAGCCTTCCCTGCCCCTCACCATAACCAGACACAAAAACCACACCTTATTTTCTACACAACGTCTGTGAGGAGTTTCCAAATGACTGAACACATTTCTCTTCCTCGGCTGCACAGGTGTGATCTTGCTGCAACAAACCTCAAACCCCACAAATATTGACAATTCTGCCTGGACTGGGGGGGTGCTGTTCTTCCAGGGCCCTAGCTACCATTAAGGCCCGCCTCAGCCAGCTGGGATTTTTTTCCTCCTTTGACAAAACCACAATGTCAAACTAACAGAAGCCATGCAATTTAGCATCTTTTTTTTTCCTGGCTTATGAATCTTACATGTTATCTTCATCTGTCTAATGATTTCTGAGCACTGAAACATAGTTTGAGAATTACTCCATCCAGTTTAAGAAGACACTACTTTATGGTTTAGTTTGATTTTGGGGTTTTTTGAGGGGGATGGAGTGGGGGATTTTGTTTGGTTTTTAAGGGGAGTGGTTTGGTGGGGTTTGTTTCAGTTTTATTTTTTTAAGGTTGTCCAGTCCTGCTTCATTTTTGTAGATTCATAGCTGCAAACCAACAGTGCCATCCACTGTCTCTTAGAATAATATTGCTCAATGGATTTTTCCCACCATTAAATAAAATAAGAGGCTCTCTTTTAGAGTCTGAGTGCCTGCATACAATGGGACATGCAAGAGCTTGAGGTTTCTAAAGAAAAAAAAGCCAAATTACAATAAAAATTTGCATGGAAGAAAATAAAAACTCCTGACCTCATTTTACAGAAAACTTCATGAGCAATTCAGTTTTTTTCTCCTCTGACTGTAGCATTTTGTTGGAATGTACTGAATATGACTGATTTTTAAAAGGGCTTCACATCTAAACCACAAATGGAGCAATTCTGCTGATGTTGTCAGCATCACCAGTCCTGAAACTGATGTTTCCTTCAGAGGGGTGAAGCTGCCTGGTGGAACCAGGGGAGCTGGACAAAGCTGTGCTGGTTTCCAGTCCATTTATCCATTTATCTAAATGACACTGTTGGATACATGGGTCTTCTACAAGTAGTTTTATTGATCAAAGAGGGAATCAGCAGAAATCAGGCATTAGAATAATAGAATGTAACAGGAGAGGATCAAGTAGGTCAATAAGAGACTGGATGCAACCAGATGTAGCACTTTTGGTGCCATCAAATTTTCAATTTGTTTGAGGGATTCCAGCAAATATGTCATTCTGGGGAGGCTTAAAGAGGTAAGGATGTATTTAACTTTGACTAAGTTTTCTTCCCCAATAGACCATCCATCTCTAGTTCCAAGGCAAACTAGCAGTAAATGTAAATTAATATTAGTACCACAAAAGAACACAGACAAACAGCAGCACACTCACCATGTTTTAGACAATTAAAAATCAATGTGGGAATTCAGCTTCTGTAAAAATATTAGGTTTATGAAGCTTTAGGTGCTGTGCCAGCACACAGTTTCTCAAATACATTTCGGTGAGGTCAAGAGGTGTGTGTCAAAAGTGGCAAAATAAACACCTGTGGTATTTTTCATGGCTATTCATAAAAAGCAGGATTTTTGTGCAATACTCAAACCATTTTCTTGATACATCTTGTTCCATCACCATCAACACTAGCTGATAATAAAATCAGTCTTGGAAAGAATACTTGATTTTTTTATTTATTTGTTTAAACAAGGTTTCAATCCCCTGGTGCAATTATGGAAATTGAAATGTAATTCTCTTTAGAACTGCAAAGGAATTAGACCACAGAAACCCTGTAAATGGTAAAGCATGATAAAAAGAAACAGCTTCAAAGACCTCTTCTATATTGCTGTTGCCTCATGTCATGTTATATTCTAAGCCTGAGTTCTGTTAAAATCTGTGAAAGGACAATGAGAAAAATCGGAAAGAAAAGGAATCTGTGTAGCTTAGCATTTCAAATAGTCACAGAAAAACATTTGCTGCTGTCCCAGTGCAATTTAATGTTCTACACTGAGATGTGCCTTTGAAATGCAACAGTGACTTCCAGGGTGTTGACAGAATCATCAGTAATTCTCATTTAGCTAAGCACTGCAAGGAGACACAGAGAACCTGGTCTTTATTCTGATGTCACACAGTGTGTGATGGAAATTTTCCTTTACATTACTCTTGCATAAATTGTGTCTTATTTTCAACATTTCACATTAACAAACACACTAAGCCTGGAACACATACTGAGAAGTCACAGGGGAAAAAACCCCACAGTTAAGATGGAGTCATCTTTCCTGATTGAGCATTTCCAACTTAGGGAATGAAGGATGGCTCTCGATGGCTGAATTTGTTTACAGCCATCCTAAACTACTACTAAGCAGGAGCAATTAATATCAGCCTTGTTCTGTCCTTCTCTATCTTGTTCATTGTTCTCTGAATCAGCAGAAAGGGAAGATAAACATCAAGAATATCCTGATTCCACTTAATCAGTACAGCTTCAAAAACTTTTAATGTATTTAAACAAGAAAGCATAATGCAGCTGGAGGCAAGCAAGTTTGCCTACATCACCTCAAAACTGAAATTTGTCTCCATGACTGTCTTCAGAAACCACTGATGCCTTTCAAATTTATGTTTGAGAAATGTTTTAAGAATTCAGTCTTGTCTGCCTATTTAAAAAAAATCCATACTATAAATTTAAATGCAAGAAGATCTTTAGTAAATAATAAATCTCAAAATTTCATGCTTTCACATTTACAATGAGGAAATATTCAGTAAAATCCATTTCTGAGACTCTTCTATAACATCTGATCATTTCAGGCAGATCATCTCCAATTTTAATAGCTGTTACCAAGAAAGAGTTGAAAAAAAGGCCATGCACAGGCATTTAGATAGTTTCTGAATAAAACTGAATCATTTCATAAAACTCTACAATACCTGTCTGATATTAAACTTATTAAATGCATTCTATGAAGTCAAGAAAATAATAAGTAAAGTGTGACAAAAGCCTGCATCAACAACTAGCAGTGGAACTGCAATACCCATCTCAGTTGAGGAGGGAAACTCCTAGGAAAAGTTGGATATAACCTACTGCAGTGCTGGAGTTGAAGTGAGGTAGGATGTGGAATACCCAAAACCACAGAACAAGTCCCCAGTGCAGCCTGGAGGAGTTCTGCTGGGCCTCATGATGGCATCCATGGTTCTCTTTCAAAGAGTTGCTCTTTCCACAGTCAAACTGCTCACAGGAATTAACATATTTGGAGAAACATGGCTTTAAAGTGGACGTGTTATGGTCAGCGAATTTCAGGTGCATCCCTTTCCCAGTACTGGAACTACAAATGGCCATAGATCTGGACAAAATGTTTTGTTATGTCATGCTTCAGATAATAAATTGTCAACTGCATTATGTTTCTGCTTGTAGGGCTTGCACAATGCAACTGAAAGTGAACTGCAGCTCCTGCACTCCTCTGGCTTTGTAACCCCTGTACAACTCCTGTGACCACCCCTCCACAGGCAAACATTTCTTGAAAACAGCTCCCTGTTCATACTGCAGTGCAAAGAAAACCACCAATTGCAAAGCTTTATATTTAGGTTGAAATTACAGTTAAAAACAGGGGCAATTACCTCAATGACCACCCCGCCATTTCCTTGTCATCATCAGCTACAGCAAAAAGAACAAAATGTTCTTTTTGCTCTCAGCCTGCCTCAGAACTTCTCATCTTACCTGAAAGAACTGGTGCCAAGATGAAAGACTGGACTACCTCCATTACAGGCACAGCAAACCATAACTGCAGCTCTGGGTGAACACGTTAACTCTGCTTCAGTGCAAAGCCAGCCAGGTCAGAAACAACAAGGAAAAGAAAAAAGGAAAAACATTCTTGTATGAGCCTCCTAAACTGTCACCTACAACATGAGTAATACTTGGCATGCCAGAAATTAGAATTTCAATTACATTTCTCATATGAGAAATTGTAACAAAATATTAGCTCAGGCAATCAAAATCAAAGTCAATATTCATCTGTAGAGACAGTAACAACATTACAGTCTGTTGATGTTATTTAAAGTTGTCTATGCAGCTACTAGGACATCCTATTCTATTATTCTTTGGAGTTTTCATCCCTGTTTTCAGCCAATCCTTGCTTTTGCATAATAAAACCTACTATTATTAAATCCCTGCTCACCCAGAGGAAAATGTAAGTGGTTAAGCAAATGTAAATAAAAGCAACAAAGCAAAACCAAAATAATAAATAAGATGAGAGAAATCATTTTACTTTCTGCACCTCAGTTTTCATGAGAACATTTAAAAGAATGGAGGCTCACAAACCATCAGCTCTAATAACTGCAGACTAGTAAGACATGCTGCCTGCAACTCTGTGCTGAATTTGCATCTAATGCAGTAATAAAAGAATGCTGGTAGGAAAAAAAATTATGTGTTCATTTGTGTGTAACACTCTCGTTTCACTTTTATACATAAACACCTAACTACCCACTGGACACCGGGATTCCTGCCCCTACTGTTGACAAGGGACTTGCTGGACTTTCCTATCTGGTGCCTCTTTGCAGATATGTTCGTTCAATTAAAAAACACACATGGCAATGGGAATACCTAAAAAATACTTACATCCATAAACAGCCTCACAAAGATATTGACTGCTATCCAGGCTAGGTAAGGAAAAGTATATTAGCATAAGTTAACATCACCTTGTCTTTATTTTGGTTTAGAATACTCATAATTGAGTTTGATCTGTTATTCCCCACTGCCTTCTAACCATCTTTTCACACATTTCACAGGATCTTACTTGGCCTCCTGTTAAACCATAGCATCAAAAATGAGTTTCCACCTCAACAGCAGTTCAGGTAATGTCATATGGCCAGTTACATCTTCAGTTGGTTTAAATCCTATGATTTGACTGGATTTAACTGGTTTAACTGGAGTAAAACCCGTTGTTCTTGACTGAAGAATCTTGACTCCTGCTGGGAGTCTGACCTACAATATGGAACTGATAGAGTCTATATTTTTTGTTTGTAGAAAAAAAAATCTCAGCTCTTCAAGAGATTCACATTTGCAGGCAGTGAGTAAATGACTCACATCACATGCATGTTGCCTGTTAGAGAAATTCCTGCAGCAGAAATGCAGGAGTGTTATAGCTGGTGATAGACGTGTCTGTCATGGTTACAAAGAACCCACACACAACCCTAAAGCAGTTGTAAACAACCTACTCATGAGCCCTAAAACAGCTACAGTAGTTTAAATATGAACTACAACATTTCAGGGCTATTTTATTTTTATTTACTAACATTTTAATTACAGCCTCTACAAAACATTACACTGCAAATAGCAGAAACCTTCCCAATTTTTTTTCTGTAGAAATTTAGCTTCTACTTTCAGTTTATTGGGGAGGCAGAAAGGATGGGTACCAAAGAGTTAACCACCTTCCAGCAGTTGCTAGGTAACATCCTCTGCCATCCCGGCATCCCTGTCCCAGGGTGTTCAACAAAGTCTACCAAAAATCACTGGTGCTTCATCTTAAATTTCATTACTTCCCTCTCTTCTCTTTTCCAGCCTTCCCCCAAGCATCCAGGACTGAAGATGGACAAGCATCAATCCTGGAGTAAAACAGAGCTAATTTTCTTGATTTAATCTTTGTTAGAGCCCTGCTGGTTCTCCCCTTTCCTTGCACCTGGAGCTGCAGCCCTGCCTGGTGCCTGGCTGAGGTGGCAACGGTGCTGAGAGCTCCTGGGAGAGCAGGAGCTGCAGATGGCTCCAAAATGCACAACACAAAATAACCTCTGACTGAACCCCTGCTGCCCTGCTGCTTTCCATGGAGCCCTAATTCCCACCTATTTTCCTTGGCATGCTCATAATCTAGAGAAAATTAAGTTTGATAGAAACAGAGTTTTGTTAGTCAACAGCTCTGTGGAAAAGCCAACAGCAAGCAGCTGTCCCTGGGCACATCCCATTAGCTTCTATAAGATTCAGCTTGGCTTTGGTTTGTTATTTTTAACTTGTAGAAGAAATAGAAATATTAGCTAGAGGCTGGTCATGGAGATTACTGACAAAAGATGTTTCTTTTTAAACAAAAGTATTCAGTTTTTTATTACTAGTTTTTCCAATTATTTTTTTAAATGAAATACAATTTATTGCAATTTTTTTAAGAAAATGTTCATTTATTGAAAAATAGTAGGTTTTTAAAATATATAATACTAGAATTAGATGAGGAAAAGCTAAAAAAAAAAAAAACCAGATTGAAAAATAATAAAAGATATTCATAAAGTCTGATAAAGAAATAAACACCACCATTTCATGTGGTCTTTCATGACTTCCTTTAACAAGTCATGGGCCTTTCTGCTTTAAGCCCTTTATTGTCAGCAGATGCTGACTGAAGGGGATAGTTCCCCACATTCTAATTAAACCATTTTTTAATTCCTGCGCCGAAGGCATAAAAGCTTGAGGAACCAAATGATTACTGACTGGTACAGGGGTTCAATCGATGGAGCCCAATTCATCCATCGTGTTGTTTTATAATCCAAATGGAATGCTCATTACACATTACAGGGCAAATAACACAGCCAGTGTGTTACTGTCAGGCTGCAAGAACAACACCACTAATTACTGCTTCTCTCATCTCACAAAAGGCTTGGTGTTTGGGTTTTTTTTTGTGTGTGCTCATGTTTTCAAAATACCCCACACAAGTATGAACTAAAGGTTTCTCCACTAGAGAATGTCTTGATAATATTTTTTGATTTGCACGGAAGTTCTAAAGTTTGAAATGACAGGCAGACCCACAAGGCGAGTCCCAGTTTTAACTTATGAAGTGATTATTTCGTCAGTAATTTTTTTGAGAACTATGCTGTATTGTTTCAGGCACTGTCAAACAGATAATTATAAGCATTGGCCTAAAATGTCTGCAGCTCAGGGAACCAAACTGGAAGATGGATAGCAGGACACAGCATATCATTAGAGTAATTTAGCCATTTTTTCCCCTCTACATTATATTAGAACAAAACATCCTAATCAGGTTAGAAATCTCATTTTAGTGAGTTCTTCAGAAGTAAATAAAACTGACAAAAGTATGTATTTTGTTAATTCTGCAACTATATAACAATTCTTTTCCCCAAGGAAAAGAAAAATAATCATATTCAGTTTAATATTTAGCGATAGTTGCCTGAGTTTAAAATGTGTTTGTGTGTATACAATGCATAAATGCATATGCATGTATATATTTTGCAGGTATGTGTGTTAAGTCTCAATATTTATTTCCCAGGTTGATCATTATTCGTTAATTTATTTCTTACAGATGCCAAATGTAAAGGTCACTTTCTCCTAGGTAAGATGGCCTGGTTAAATAACCTCTCTCCAAGCCTGAAATGCAGCATTTACTGTAATGTCCCATTCCCTTTTAAAGTTTGTATCTATTCAGAAAAAGTTATAATGAATACCAGGAAGATGCTTCAGCAATCAATTTAAGAGGCAGATCAACTAATCACACTCTGCCTCTCACGTTCCTGTGGGTGATAATTTATTCTGGGAGTAGTTCCAGTGCTTTCAGGTACTGTTTCTCAGAACATGCTGATCCTTCCACTTTGAAAAATTCATATTCTGTAGGAAATGAAGGAACCTCAGTTTAGAGTTTCAGGAGCTGATTCTTTCCTATTTAAAAATAAAAGACACTCAGCAGTTTGAGGCTTTACGTTGTGGCAGTCAGTGATCTGAGTGGCATTGGGGTAACTGGAGAGGTCTCTGCCCCATGCTGGATGATCCTGGTGTTGCCCATCTCCCCGTGCAGCTTCTCCCATTGGCCTCTCACGACTCCCCCAGAGCTTTCCTGTAGGTCCCAGTTCCCCTGATCCCACCTCCTTGGAGCCCAGGAAAACTGTGAGTTTTCCTTTGTTTCTTGGTATTTGCTTGGAGATTCTGAAGGGCACAGATGAATGAGTATGAAACTCATACTCTGCCTGGATGAAAGCAATGCCCTTTTCCACTCTTTGCTACTGACATATTACTGACCCTGCCTGTGCTCTGTGGGGGCACGCAGGACCCCATGGAGCCAGGCTAAAAAAAGGAACTAAAGTAATAGTAGCTTGTTTGAATTTTTAGATTTATTTTTTTCCTCATAAGCAATCTGTAATGCCAACTTTTCAGTGTGTATAAAATTTCTGCATTAAAGATACAAAGTTTTGAAAGATATCTAAAAAAGAAAACACAGCCAGACTTTTATTTATTTTATGCTGGTGAACAAAGATATGAGCATGATAAGGCAGCAAAGGACATACAAGAGGAAAACCACCACAGGCACCCAGCTTAATGGACAAGAGAGCAAAAAAGGCATTGGATGCTGTGGAAAGGGAGTAGGCATTTAAATCACATTCACATCATGAACCAGTTGTGCAAGGGAAGAAAAATGAGAATTTGAGAGTTACAAGGTCAGCTGACAGGCTGCAGTACATCAATTAAATTACAGAGCCACAGCACAGGCAATACAATTCAACTTCTTGGCTGTGTGAGCTTTCCCAGCGCAGCACAGATTCCAAAGTGCTCCACAGAACAGGTTGATGTTAAGGGATGTTACTGCAGATGCTAATCAAGTTTCAGAAATACTGAAGTCCACAGGAGAATTTGAGTTATTCCCATCATTTCATGCGGGATCAGTTGAGAAGGCAATAATTACTGCTCATAGAGCAGATTCCTGATTACCTGCTGGTATGTGTTTAGAGTCCCCAAATTACTCTAAATACAAGGTGTACAGGATTTCCCCATCTAAATCAGAGAGACTCCTCAGTTCATATTACACACACCCTTATTGGCTTCCCCAGATCAGAACTCACTGCAGGAAATGAGCATTAAGTGGTTGCCATACATATATCAGCAAAGGGTTGGCCAGAAACCAAGAATTCTATGTCACACAAAGAATGTCGAGCTTTTGACATGTTTTCATTCTGAATTTGGATATGAGAAATAGTTTTAGCATAATTCTGGAGGGGAAAAAATATGTAATTTAGAGGAAGTGACCTGAAGAAATACCCTAGAAAGTGCTCCTTCCAGACCCAGCTCAGACTACAGTTGTGCACAAAGTCAGTCCCTGCTCTGCCTGAGAGCAAAGACCTGAACCTTGATGTTGCTTGCAATGTAGATCTCTTTAATTATCTGTTTATCATGGAACCTTTGTGCGTTTTAATTGAACATTTCACTAGGAGGAAAAAAAAATAGGATTGCAATTGACATTTCTAAAACATCTTCATGTTTTTAAAAAAGCCATTACTTTGTCAAGCAGCTGCAATCAGCTCTTACTTTGTTCCTTCATGCAACTGCAGTGCAGGTAGTAAGTCATATATAGATGGAGGTTTAAATCCAGGCTGTCAAAATTCCTGATAGTATGCCTCTGTAAATCACCCTTTGGTGAATTCTTGCTGTGGGAATTACAATCAGTGCGTGCTCCACACTTGCAGAAAAAGTCACACGGTTTTAACTACTGTGGTTTAAGGTAACTCATTGCAACTGAGAGCATCAGAAGTCTGAGATTAACGAGGAGACAAAAAAAGAAAACTGGTTAGAACCACTGCATGGCTTTTAGCAAGAGCAAGGCAGAGCCATTTCCTATTCCCTAAATATTTAAAGTTTACAGTAGTTTTAGTGTTTAGTTTTGCTTCTAAAAGCTACCAATGACCTCTGAGAACTAGCTATTAATTCCATAAATGACTTGTATCATGCTCTAAGTACAAAAATATTTTATATTTCCTTTGTCTGCGAGTTTTAGCTAATAAAACCAAATGTGGCTGTGTTGAAAATAAAAATACACACATGCATCTATACAAATATATTATTTTATTGATCTTCATACTCTATTTAAAACAAATTTTGTTTCTATGTACCACAGTTTCTGCATCTGTTTGCTGTCTCCAACTCTAGAATGTTACTACCATCACCACTTTGAGCAAACGGAGACTCTTTAAATCCATGAGTCCATAGGAATCTAGGCAGTTCCTATCAGCCACCACAATGTGCTTATTTGATTCAGAATGCAAACATTTTTCAAATGTTATGGTCTAGGGAGGTTAAAGCAGAAAATGCAGATGTTCTCAGAGCACATCTGGTGAGGGAGCTTCCAAAACTAGGACTCCTTGACCCAATGGCACCTTTCTTCCAACCCTCCATGAGCTGTAAGTCAAAAAGAAGCTGCAAGTATCTGATACTGCAAGGCTGAAATTTATTTGGGCTCTTTTGTATTTTTCCCACAGAAAAAAAAAANAAAAAAAAAAAAAAATCCCAAACCAGTGAAAAACTCAGTTTGCCAAGGCAGAATAAATTATGGGAAAGGGAGTGAGCTCTGTTTATTCTATTTCTACCTTCACAGCTTCTAAACACTCCCGGAGGAGAGCTCCAAGGGCAGCCATTCATCACCGAGGCCCTGGCAGCAGGGCTCTCTCAAGGAATATTTACAGCTCCAGTAATCCACAGACTGCATTAAGAAACTCTAATCCAATAATGATTAGCTCCCTTTTTTCCTCTGGATCTCCATGGCCAGGTGCCACTTGGGCACCTGCTTTAGCCACGGCTTTGCTTCTGGCTGCATTGCTTGCTGCAGTACACAACCCCACTTGGCACAGCAGAGCACAGGGTCACTGCTAACTTAACCACAGATTCTGACATTTTTCCATGAAGTTTGTCCCTCTGCCAATCATGAGCAGGCTCTTGAAATCAAGCTATTTGCATGACCACCTGCACTGCTGAAGTTCAGAGTATGTTTAGCACAGCAGCATTTCTTTCAAAGTTCTGCTTTAAGAAAAATCTTTGTCTTTACTCAGTTTTTGATTTAGGCTCCTTTTCCTTTGGTATCTTAAAAATCTACTAATGTGACTATTAACATGAACTACCTGCAAATGCATATAAAATTATCCAAAAAAAATCCCCTTCACTACTCAGCCAGTACAGTTCTTTTTGCCAAGAAACACCAAACAGCACGCCTAAAGAACCACCACACCTCTTTCCAAAAACTCTGCTAAAAAAGCCCATTTTATTCTCAACAATGATGGAACTGCCTTCCTGAAAAGGCACAGAATTTCATGTCTGCACATTTAGTTTCCTGGGTCTTGTCTCTTATTGCCTCATCTACAGCATTTATTTAGCACCCATTGAGTTTGGAGAATAACAGTACACAAACTGAGCAAGAATATTCCATAACGTGCTTAGGAATTCTCTAGTTCATTGACTGCAGTGTCATTGAAAACACCATTCTTTGGTTAATTTTTAGTATACTCCTATAGAACACCCAGATCTCCCTTTTTATCAGCAACCCATCAACAAAAGTGATCAATTTAAGTGATTATTCATGGTTTTCAGCCCCCTGAAGGAGCTGCAGCCACTGGGACATGCTGGGAGAAGTGTTGGGTCAATGTTCTCCTCTTGCAGCTCACTCCAGCAGAGATTAGTGGCTCACTATAATTGAACAATATGGATCACAGGCACACCAAGAAAAGGCAAAATCAGCCCAAAAGGATTAATCAATTATAATTATTTCCCCTTGACTGAACCCACTTCTGATCTCTTGAAACACATTTGAAGGAACTTCTGAAGGAAGCTGAATCTTAGCACAAAATGAGAAGAGCTGATATGAAAAGCATGAGGTTTTCAGAATTGCTTCATACATAAAATTAGAACTTGGCATTTAAAATGTAAATGCATTATTTTTTAATATAACTATTAAATAAAAATACCTCAGATATTAATACCATTCATGTTAATTAAGAAACAACATTATAATTAATAATGTATGAAGTTATACATTTTATAGTACAAACACATTCAGAAAATCACCTTTATGAGCAGCTCTAGGAACTTTTTTCCTGCCTTGCTAAAACTTACATTTTTCAAGCAGATCAGGTGTGTTATGTGTAACATTGTCACTGAAGTTTGCTAGTTCACCACATCTTTCACCTGCCTGCATTGGCAGAAATCTCTTGTTTCATTTCAAGTCATGACTGTATAGGTCTGATTTTTGCATGTAGAGGCAATTTCAAAATACAAAGCTTTGTTTTACCTAATATTCATTTGATAGTTTGATGAATTATGCATTTGAAAGTCAAATGCCAATCCATTTCTTTTATAATCAAGTCTATGTTTAAAAAATGTTATAGGTTATTTGCAAGGAATTAGAAAAGGAGCCTTCTGCTATCGTTCAACAGGAACCAATTTAATTCATTAAACAGAAATCCATATTTCCATCCCACTTTAAGTCTGAAGATTCAACTAAGCATATCAGTCTTCATTTCATTATGATCCTTTGATTTTAACACCCACAGAGGTTTGGAATATTTGGCACAGAGCCACTCCAGCCAAAGCAGTGCCAGTCATACACCACATAAACACATAAACAGTCCTTCATACAGCTTCAGGACACACATAACTCCAGGATGTGCTGAATCAACCCCTTCCCACCACACTTAAAAACCCAGAAGCTGTTCATACTGCAGTCCTGATGAAGGGTCCACTTTGAGCTGAAAACAAATGGCAAAATAAATTTACATATCCATGCACAGAAACAACAGCAAAATACTTCAGGGTAAATATTCCAAGTGTCGTTCATCTGTCATGCACCAGTTTGCAGTCAGGCAGGTACGAATGTTGTTAAGGTGTTTGCACAAACACTGATTTATTCAGAGCCTATTTATAGAGGATGCTAAATACAAAGCACCACCTCTCCAAATAAAGTACATGTATTGCATGATTTTCATATACAACATACATGAGCCCTTTCTGACCCCAGGAGAAATAATTTCAGCACAGAAATGCAAAAGACAGATAAAGATGAGTGTTTTTAGTAACTCACATATATCACAGCTCACATTGTCCTGTTGGAGCATTTTTTTTTTTTGGTCAGTATTTTTACACTGCATACTCAGAATTCATTTAGAATTCACAAGGGTACCACTGACTCCTTCCAGGAGTCCCACTTCATCAGCCAGGCTTCGCAGTGCTCACATTGAGTAGCTTGCTGACCAAAAAAATACAAACAGGTGTGGAGTTGGTCCTTTAAAATTTGCTATAGTAATATTATCTTCCTCTTCTATGGATCTTGTGCTGTGCCAGGTATTACAAAAAACACAAAGTTTGACTGTGTTTTCTGTTTGAGGTTTTTGTAGTTGGGAGTATTTTGGGATGGGGGGGGGGGATGGCAAAATCTGGGGGTTGTTTTTTGTCTGGTTTTGAGTCAAGATATGTATTAATACAACTTCCATTTCAATTAAGCAAAAATACTACCTTTCAAATCTATGAATTGCATATGAAGATCTGACTTCGAAATTTTTCATAGAAGATTGTGTACATGCTTTATAAATTTTNTGGGTAGTGTAGTGTGATTGTTTCCCTTCAATATTCTGAATACAGAATTTTGGTTGGTGTGGGTATATTTGTTGAGGACTGAACATACTCGCTTGTCAAAATAAGCCTGATTTTTTTTTTACTTTTTTGCTCATTAAATGAATCTGAAGGCAAATGTGTAAAGCCTCAGGTATTTGATTGCCATCCTAATCAAAGCATAGACAGCTTATGAGAATGTTAATTAGAGACAACTATAGCCTTGAAATGAGTTAAAACATAATCATTCTTTCTCAAACTTTCTCATATACATGTGTCATTTTCATACTTGTGGCTCCTACAATTAGTCAGATAAAGACCAAGAGAAAAACTAATTCTTTCTGTTTAGTCACTATACAAACACCCACTCAAATATGTATTTCCACTGGTTCCCAAATTTGATCAGTCCTTTCCTATAGAATATCCATGCCGAGATTAAAGACTACCATGGAAAAATCCCAGTTGGAATTAAGCAACATTAAAAGGACCTCGGAGTGCACACAGGTACTCCATTTCTTAAAAGCTGAAAATGGATTCCAAAATGTGTCACATTCTACGCACATCTTTAAATACCTAAAACATTCTTCCATCTCCTCTTCAGAATCCAGGGGAGAGGGGTTTCTGTCCCAAAGGAAGAAAGTGAAGTCAGATAGCCCAGCTCCACTCCTGGAGAGCATGACTGATGCCATCTGGCCAGGAAGGAGCCCAGTCTGAGATCTGAGGATGCTCCCTGCTGGTTAGTGGGACCAGCTGAGTGATGTGCCAGAACTGAAGACTGAAACACTCCCACTGCAGACCCTGTGGATGGATCAAGGAGGCAGAAGATCCAGATTTGGAGCTGTGACCTATTCTCCTCCACATTCTCCATCCTCATGTAGTGCCAATTCTCACCACGCAGTTTTGCAGCATTTCTCAAGACTCACACAACCTGTACCTACACAGAGAACTAAATAGATATAAATAAAACCAGACAGAAAAGACTAGTTTTTATTAGCTCTGACTTCTGGTTTATCACATTTACAGGTTTTGAGCAGCATGTGTGTGCCATGAAGCCTCCTGTGTTGCTCTGCTCAAGAACCAGCTTCCTCAGGGTTACAGGTTGATTTTCAAGGAGTGACCCCAAGGTACCAAGATTTCTACAGAACAGAAATTTCACATTACTGGGTGTTGTTACAGAGGCATTATCTGTATTAACTGCATGTTATAGGATATAAAACACTGCATTAAAGACAGCTTTTAAATGTAATTCCAGGCTCATTATCAGCTGCCTTTGTTCCACAGATATTGTTATCTTTTGAGTCTACTGATAATTGCTTCTGACTTGAATAGACAGCATCATCGCTGATCGATTCCAGTTCTGACATGTTCTGATTTGGAAGTAAACTTGAAAGAATCTTTTCAACAGAATGAAAAAATTGTGTTCATTCAGCTCTAGGTTGAGAAGGAATCACTTAAATAGAAGATTACATGTTGTAGAAGTGCTCTGCTATTCCATAAGGACAGAAATTAATAAATAGAACAGATATACAGGTAGGAAAGGTTTTATCATGAGCTTAAAAGACAGAACAAAGGCAAATGAAGTTCAAAGAAAGTGAAGGCACACCTGTGAGGTAGGAAGTAAACCTGATTCCTTTTTATGTAAAAATACTCTCATGTAGTTCTCCTGTTGGTTTTCACCTGCTTTGAAGGATTTGCATTAAAATGTTGTGTATGTGACATACAAACACTACATCACCAGTGGCCAGTGATTAATTCCAGTCACAGAAAGCAAATCACAGACACTGCAGCCAATGTAATAAGGGTTTGACTCTGTTATTGTTAAAAGTCAATGAGATTCCAGCACACTTCCCAGGCTAAACTGATGTCTGAGTTGCAGATAGCAAAAAATAATTAAAATAATAACAATGATAATTATGTCAACTTCAGTAACACTAACGCAGGATTTTGACAGATTAGATGGGACTTAAGCTCAGTGCCTCAGGAGCACTTAAGACCTCAGAGAAGTGTTATATTGCCCTCCACAAAAAGAGGTTTAACACAGTGGTTCCAGTGTTGCAATTATCTGTACTGCAAGGTTAACTCTGGTTTTGGAATGCTCACATACTGCATCAACATCTCTGCGACAGAAAACCTCCTTAAAATGGGAAAAGTAAATGCACTGCACATGAAATGCTCTGTGTTTTTCTTTATCAACCACGTAAGTAGGGGGATGAGTGAGATGGTTTAGAAACAGTCCACTCACAGCAGTAACAAAAGCTCTTCTCTGGTTTTGTTTCAGCTGATGATTCCAGTAGTGTAAAATGACATGTAACAGACAGCAGAAGCGAAAGGCACAAGTCTTTTTTTCCTATTTCACTGAAAAGTACACAAAACTTCTACCCAAAAAATGGAGAAGCTTTGTCATTTGTGGAAAGAGCTTGGCCAGTACCAGGCCTCATTTTTTGATCATCATTTAGCTATTGATGCCTATGTAGCTTGTTTTCTGCTCCCACCCTCATGAATTTCCATTCTATTGCCTCCTAGCAAGTTCTCCTCATCATTTAGCTCTACCTTTCCAGATACAGCACACAATTGTGTTTACTGTCGTTCTCATCTTGATGATTTTAGACCATGTCACTGTTTTATCAAGGTTATTTTATACTCTCTCTGATTTTTCAGGAGATTCTTCCAACATGAACAAATTCAGTTCAAATGCTACCTCCAAATTTACTGAGTGCATTCTCTAGTCCACTGGCCAGCTTTTTATTAAAACCCTGAATAGGGCTGGAGCATCAAAGCCAGAGATGCTACATCCTCAATTTTCTGACCCTAGGCACTAAGAAATAAGCTAAAACTCTCCAATAAATTTAGTGGAAAATGCAAATTTTGAACTAAATAGCTCGTGTGTCCAAGAAGACACAAAAAGGCTGATCAGACTCATAGGTAAGCACATTTTCTGACTATATCCTCACTGTTTAATAATACCTGCTGCTTTTTAACCAGGCATTAATGGAAACCCAGGAGCAGAGATGCAGTCACAGACTCATCCTCCCAGCACAGAGCTCCTGTGCCTTCACAGGGGATCCCCAGCAGATGCAGAGCAGCAGAACAGCACCGAGCTGCTGCCAGGAGCACACAGATACCTGCTCTGGGCTGCACTAACACCATGTTTACCTCAGGCCTTGCTAATTTGTACCCTCCCCAGGAAGTTGTCAGGCAACACAATTTTACACATTTGTGAGCTAATTCAGAGCCCCAAAACAAAAATGCTGCATTAGGGAACAGAACACACATTGTAACACTCCCAGCAGGCACTGAGACTGGCAGCAGTATGCTGTTACCTCCTTCCTCAGAGTAGAAACTTGCCTGAAAAATTATGTTCTGCTGTGAATTTTGGATGCCATTCCTTTTCTAAAACAGGCCACTCAAAAGGTGGAATACATAACCACGAAAGGAATATACAACTATTCCAGCCCAACAAAGCTGATACCAACAGAAAAGAACCAGAAAATTCTTTTGCAGACCCACTCACCTGTGGGGATAGGTTAAAATCCTAAGGGATTGGGGTTTTTTTAACCCTACACATCTTTGTTGCCCAATTCAGGCTGCTAGTCATCTGCTGCTGGCTACCAAGGTTTAACGAGCTTCTCAGCATCGATGCAATTATGTCTTGTTCTCTGCAGAATCAGATATAATGAAGTTACTCATTAAAAATAATGAGCTGCTTTAGTAATGAGCCCTGATGTACAGCTTTGGTCTGTGGAATATCTTATTTTTCAATTGAAACATAATTAGATTCAATTGAGGTCCCCAAGTTGGGATATTAAAGGTAACTGCAAAAATCACACTTAATTATGAAAACTGAATACTCTGACACTTTCAAAGACTCCCTGTCTAATGCCTGTAGTGATGAAATATTGGTAAATATTAGTTAAAAGAAATTAATAATGCCAAAATTATTGAGTAATAGTCCTTAACTGGTTACAGAATCAGTGTTACAAGACTCAAGCCATTACATTTACACCCAACTGCCTGAGGACAATTGTTTACATGTTCAAAGTTAATGGCTTGAAATTCAGCTCTGTTAAACTCAAATGGTTTCCACTGACACCAGTAGGAATTGAGGAAGCCTGACAGTGACACAATCCAGGCCATTAATTTATGCGCAGGATTAAAAATTTCTCTTGGTGCAAAGTCCATAAAGTTACCCATATTCCAGCCAGGGGATGAAAGCAAATGTCCAGACAGAGGTGTCAGTGGAAGGAGACAGCACCAAAAGGTGATGTGAACCAAGCCTGCAGCAGTGCCTTTGCACAGCAGGTCAAATGCAGCACAGCCAACAAATGACACTGAGGCCCATCTGAGAGTCTCTAAGTCGTTCCTTATCACCACCAGCACTGGGAAGTCAAAATGAATTTTCAGAGTGACAACAATATCTAACACCACCAAAATTTTAAAAGAAACAGCCCAGGCTGTCAAGTTACAGCTCCTGCTGACTTCCAAACATCACCACTGACATCCCCTCTGGCAGGATCTCTGACTCTCTTCTCCCCACTTCAGCAGCTGCTCTATTCACACAAGCACAGCCACCAGTGCTATGAAGACTTTGAAGATATCAAGGCTGAACATGGCCTTAAAATGCTGAAATATGGTCTGGGAACCTCACTGTATATATCTGTTTAATGCACAAGACAATCAATTAGCACTCCTGGAAATAGAAAAAACAAAACAAAACCAAAANTTACACTGCATACTCAGAATTCATTTAGAATTCACAAGGGTACCACTGACTCCTTCCAGGAGTCCCACTTCATCAGCCAGGCTTCGCAGTGCTCACATTGAGTAGCTTGCTGACCAAAAAAATACAAACAGGTGTGGAGTTGGTCCTTTAAAATTTGCTATAGTAATATTATCTTCCTCTTCTATGGATCTTGTGCTGTGCCAGGTATTACAAAAAACACAAAGTTTGACTGTGTTTTCTTTTTGAGGTTTTTGTAGTTGGGAGTATTTTGGGATGGGGGGGGGGGATGGCAAAATCTGGGGGTTGTTTTTTGTCTGGTTTTGAGTCAAGATATGTATTAATACAACTTCCATTTCAATTAAGCAAAAATACTACCTTTCAAATCTATGAATTGCATATGAAGATCTGACTTCGAAATTTTTCATAGAAGATTGTGTACATGCTTTATAAATTTTATTACTTCCTTTCTGATACATTTTTTTAAATTCTTTGGAAGCTTTTAAAAATATTTCTAACTCAATTATTTTAATATTTCTCACTCCCTGCTCACGGAGGAGGGCCCGAAGTAATATTTTCTGTTTTACATATTTTTGCCTATCCAACCACATTCCTTGTTTCCGTGGAGACTGGAGGGAAAGAGTTTCAAAACAGAAAATGCTGACGGTCAATATGATTTTACATTTCTCAGGCAGATTATTCTTCAAAAATAATTAAAATTTCATACTATTTTTTTTCACCAACTAAAAATGCTTATTAACTATATAATTATNGCTGCTTAAGACCATGTAAAAATCCATTCCCCTTTTTTCCTTGTTTGTAAATCCTTCTGTAATTGTTTTAAGCCTTTTAAAGTTAGCAAGACATACGTAGTTTGACACAGGAGGCAAAGATGTAAGCACCCCTACGTAATTTTGTACATTTTATAAGGGTGTTTTTACTCTTTATGTGGTGGACTTTAATTATGACCTACAAAATGTACAGTAATAGAAAATGCAAATTTTTCCCTTCTTAATCTTCATTTTTCAATCTTCTGCTTTTTAATCATTTGCTTCATTGACCACTTACTTGGTTAATTTCACTGAATTATTACACTGAGTCACAGAATATTGTACTTTTATCGGTGAGCTTAGAAAGCTAGCTCATTATAGAACTTTAATAACTTTAAAATAGACTTTTGCTTTAGCCAGAAAACCTTAAAAAAGTGTTCTACTACATTTACCATGGGTTGGGTGTCAGGCCTTCCTTTTTTGTAGTAATTGAGATACCTTTAAATAAAAATCACTGTATATTGTTACCAGCACATACATCATGACAACACAGAATGAAGAAAAGCCTCCTATTTTTGGATGTACAGGGTTCCATTTTTAAAGGTTCTTCATGACTTTCATGTTCCAATGTTTCCTTTATTTTTATGTCAGGCTGTGCTTAGCTTAGCCACAGCCCTGAGTACATCAGATTATACACAGACACACCCAACTCCCAGGAAAGGGTGTTGCAGAGTTTCCAAGATGTCAGAGGGAGGGAATGTCACTGGTCAGCTCAGCTCCTTGAGCAGCACTGCCCAGGGGACAGAGGCAAAGCAGGAGAGCAGTGGGAAGCAAAGACAGCTTCCTTGAGAAAAGCAGGTATTAAACCATGGCAGTAAGGAAAGAAACATTGGGCAGGTGTAAGAAAAATCAGGATCTGCAAAGAAAAAAGATCACATGAAAGACCTTGGAAGAAGATTAAGACTGACAGTGTGTTAGGAAGGGAAAGACAAGTCTGCCTTCCCTTGCAAGGAACAGGGCTTCAGGTGACAGAGCAAGTGTTTTGTGCTACAGGTAGCAGGGGGGAATGGGGATATGAAGGGAAAAGAAAACAAGGAAAATTAACCAGAAGGTAAAAGTATCTCAAGGAACCACAGAGCAGCCTCAATGGCTGCAGAGCAAGAGAGGAGAAGAACAAGAATCTGCCAGGGAAAGCATATGGGAAAAAATAAAAGATTGCTTAAAGCAACTTAAGCAACACTGAAAGAGATGCAGAATGTCCTTTCCTGTTCCCACCCTTAGCAGTGCAGATGTTTGTCAAGAGAACAGAAGTTAATAAGGGTTTCAGTTGGGATATATTCTCTGGGTAGACTGTGGAAGTTTTGTGCACTGAGAGCACACCATCATCAGCTCAGGAGTTACACTTGGAGTTGAGCAAAGGCACAAACCTGCACACACACCCTCTGCACTGTTCCCACAAATCCACAGCTCCAGGTACCTTTTGTTTCTACTGCAATAACTCTAAACTACATAAAATAAACCCCAAACCTCTACCAGGTAAATAACAACCCACCAAGAAACAGACCAAGAACGATCTTCATCCTTCACTCCTCCCTGCAGATAAATTGTTTGCCACCTCTGAATGGTTGGATTCTCACTAAATACCCCTCTAAAAGCGACCCAGAGAAACTTGCTCCCCTCCAAACTCATCATAAGTTGAGTTTCAAAAGTTATCCCAAATTCATCAGCTGCAATTCATGTGTTTTCCACTGAGGTTTTACAGTGTTCACAATTTTCTTTTTACAGCTGTTACAAGTGTGTGAAACTAATGATAACCAAATGCAGAGACTCCAGAATTACTGCACTTGAAATGCCTTGTGTGTATATCACATTTTGAAGTTTATGTCATAATATACATCATGTAGTAGCACGCTGTAATGAATAGTTGTTAACAGAGAAAAATTGCACCAGGAGACACTGAAAATCGCAGTTACAGTCAGCATTAAAATTAAATATTCCAAAAGTTATTGTTAAAATACACCTGATATATTTCTCAGAAAAATATCCTTTATTGTTAAAGAGAACTGGTTGGGTTTTACTTTCATATTTAGCACTTTTGAGTCCAGAGAACAGTGCAGTTGCTACAACTGTGTTTTATTTTAATGCTGTTTTTCCTTTTGGCAGACAAATTCCACAGGCATTACAAGACAGAGAGTACTAAAACCTCAGGTCATCTTCAAACAGAAAATAATAAAGGGGGAATTTAAAAGCTATAAAAGGCCACGGTAAAACAGGAGTTCAGACTTATGGCAGTACCACCAGGCAGCTCAGTGCAGCACTGTGTTCTCCATTCAGGACCTGAAGCTGTAACTGGATTTTCTCACTATTACGCTCAAGGTAATTATCCCAACTCCCTGCAGGATCCAGCAGCTCAGCCACAGCTTCACTCTGCCTGATTTCAGCTCCAAAGCTGGGTTGTTAACTAGCTCAAAAATCCATGTATGGCACTCCAAAGCACAGCATGCACCACGGGCAAGCCCAAAGTTTAGCAGGTTTTGAAAAGCAGCAGCCCTGGGCTGTTTCTGCTTCCAGCATCCTCAGTGAGAGCAGGCTCAGTGCAGCCAGTGCCATGCTCTGACCCCAAAACTTGAGGCCATAGACACGTTTCAGTTGAGAACAACCCAACATGAGCATTTCATGGCAATCAGGCTTGTTTCCAACCAATTTAAAACAAAGATTTTGCTTTCAGCAGTTCTGTACCAAAACTACAGATTTAAACATGGCTGGGGGAGACTTGCACTGAGCAGTAGAGACAGAATTTGGAAACCCAAAGGATAGACCAAGTAGTAGTAAAATTCAGTGGCTCCTAACTCTGTGCTGCATGCTGAGATCACATAACCCTCAGGCATTCCCACAGCAATACATCAATGTTCACAATCCGCTATCTGCAAATAATTAAAATAATTAAGGTCACTTAGTCTTTTCCCTGCTGTCTTACCCGTGTCACTTCTCATAGTCCAGTGGCAGAATTTACAGCCTTCCCATGGAAGCTATTCATGATTCACTGTCCTCAGTGTTAACAGAAAGGTTTTCAGAGTCTCCCATACTCAAATTTAATCCAATTACCCTCTGTCTCATCAACACTCGTAGGTTTTAGAACTGGAGATGTGTTTTGCTTCACACCTCCCCACTGATACCTAATAAGCAACAGTTCTTTCGATGTTTACACCACCTGTAGCTGCTGGCCTCACCCAGATTCTCTGTTCCCCTGTGCCTTTCAGGGAATGTGGTGCTCAGAACCAAACACAGCCCCTTATCACTGCAGGATAGAGCAGGAATCCTTCATGCATCTCACCCCGTACGTGCCAGCTCAGATATTACATTATGCAACACCCACAAGGACTTAGGCAGGGAATGATTTACACTTCTGTCCTCCAAAACTGAGGCCCAAATCTATTCTCAATCCACAATGACAGCAAAATGCTATGAGCTGCAGTTATTACAGCTTCTTGCACTAGTTCACACAGGTTCATATTACAAAGGCTTATTCCAGGCTGCTGTAAATTTGCATCTTTTGCAACGTTCAAAATCAGAAATTGCCAATCCACACTAAAAAAAAGATTCAGCATTTAAAAGTAAGGCACACTGGGAGCAGCATGTAGATTTGTTAACCTAGCAAAGCACCAACAAAAAGTCTTCAAGGGAACCACTCTTATTTTTAAATTAGGCACATCCGTAAAGAACTTGTTGGGGCAGTAGAAGAAAACACTAAGAGGCAGAGTTATTTCTACATTTCCTAATGTCTTTATGTACCTTGGTTGAGAGGTTTAGGAAAAATATAAGCCAAACCAGTCAGGGACAAGCTTCAGGGACAAACACAATGTGCCTATTTATAAACATTTCAACTACACAGTGCTAATTTGTCAATTTACTTAAGTTATTACAAGAGATTCATTTATTACCTGTCCAATTTTACCTAAAGAACGCAATTCTCCATACACTTACCACCATGTCTAGCCATGCATCAAGATCAATAATTCCATTAATAAAATTAGATCTAATTTTCAGTCATGTAATATTCTCAGCACAACATCTATTTTAGGTTTCTCTTTTACGTTGACAAGAAAAACAGAAGTGCTCTATTAGATTTTTTTTCCCACTCCAATTAAATTAGCAGCCCAAAAATGCAACTAATACATCAATTAGGCAATACTATTAAAAGCATTTTAAACCAATAAAAATCAAACCCTGTATATTCCAATTTTTTGTTCATAAATACTAAGAGACAACTTTGTAAGTTCATAAGTTTCTATCCAGTATAACCCTGACAGTGTATTCCCAATATTTATTCTAATGGTGGGAGTGTAAGAAAAGGGCACTTTTCTCATATGTAAAGGTAGAAGTACCAAGAATAACTTTAGGCTCAGTCTTTGCAATGCACATTCCAGACCCACCTGGTGTCTGTCCCTGCTGCTCCCTTCCTGCAGCACAAGGCCACAGCAGCAATCTTCCCACATTCAGGTCACTTTATAACCCATTTAAATCTGATTTCCTATTTAATTAGTAATGGGAAGATGATAAAAATGTTATTTGGGATCTCATTTAAAACTGATTTTTGAAAGCTTAATTTTTGGTATTATATTTCCTTTTTGTTTTCCAATTCATTTGATGCTTTTTTCTAATTGAGCAAATTCAATTAAATTCTGATCACTGGGAGCTTATTAAGCCTTTTCTCTGCTGAATTAAAGAATGCATTCCTCCGAGATACTGATATAAAAGCAGACCTATATTTCAACGGCTCAGAGCACAACTTAAATAACACCAGGATAAAGTGCTTACCACACATAAATAAACCCACAAGACCATCCAGTTGGCACTGAGGGGCAACGCTGAAGCCAAAAAGTGTTTTTCAATAAATTCTACATCAATTATAGAATAATACAGCCTGTGGTCTCTCTCAGCACCAAAAAAAAATAAATAAATAAAACCCAGGCACAATTATGCAGCAAATACTATAAAGATTTCACCTGGAAGAGAGGGCCTTCTTGAAATTTGAGGAGATTAATCCAGGCTCTGCTGTGCCCATGGATATGGGCTGGTCAAATGCAGGGAATTTAATCACTGTTTTTCAAGGGTTCTATTTGCTTCCCGGTCTTGCACCACACTCAGTCTAAGTTCCCTTCAGAGGCTTTCTGATTTGTGATGGTTTGGTCAGTTCATGAGCTCTGAAAGAATTTTGTCTATTTTCTGTCTATATGAAAGGTTCCTTACCCCTTCCAAATCTTCAATCATCTGGTTGAGCCAGCTCTTCCAAGATTAACAAATGCTACTTCTTGTAAGTTTTAATGCTCAGGAAGAGCTTCTGGGTCTAAAAGTAAGTATTGAAAAAGGGTATTGTAAACAGGCATCTCCCAAACAATTTTCAGTTTCTCCCAGACTACGTTTTCATTTCAAGACATTAGCAGAACATGCCTTATAATCTAAAATCAGATCTGGCTGGACCTGCACTCAGATCTTGGCTGTAATCAGAGAAATTTGGGATTAGAGAACTTGAGAGCACACTGATACCCCAGGCAGGACTCTGCCTTACACAGCCCCACTGCACAGCACAGCATGAGAAAATCCATGTGCTGCTTGTCCCCACGATTCCATCCACCACCATTCAAGAAAGGAGTTTTTTTGCTGTGATCCATAGTCCTAAGCCTATTTACCACAGCCATAATGCTGGTTATTAGTGCTTAGCAATGAAATACCTCACCCAAAAATTAAATATAACAAAAATAAGCAAAAAGTATTTCTTGTTTGACCTGTTGGCAAGAAAAATGAATGTGAAGAAATCTGTCTTTTTCTCTTGCCTCTAAAATAAGAAGTAATAAAGTGATATTCTCCTGTGTCCCCAAGGTTTCAAACTGACTATTTCATAAGGTGAAACAGCAAAAGATAATGTATTTGTGGAGTTGTGATGAATTATATATTTGCAAAATATAAATTTTACTAGTCAGACAAAACCAGAAGCATCTGCTGAATAATCACTTATTATATTAACTACTTATTTATTAACTGGTTATACATATACATACAACTCATCCTAAGAGTTCTCATTCTAAGAAAAAATAACAATTTCTTCTCTTTCATACTCTTTTTCAACTGACATGCTGTAAAAAACAGCCAAAAAATAACAACATTATCCAGAGATCTTTGCTAATAATGTTAACTAGAGCCAACACCTGCAACTCTGACCTTCTGACAGGAAATAAAGACATTACTCTGGTAATTTGTGTCATGATTTTATTTGTTGGTTCTCAGCACTTTTGCTTACATTATAGCAAAAATACAGGTTCAGGTATTGTTAGAGCCTGAAAAAATTGAAGGATTAAATTTAAAAATTGCCAGCATTAGAAACAATGTCACTGCTATTTAGAAATTAGTAAGTTAATCACAAACTACTTTCATATGTTTTTATTTTAATAAATCATGGCAGTGTAAAATGAATTCTAAAGACATTAAACCAAAAATGTGTGCATGACTTATTCAAGCAACCCTACTGCTGCGTGCAAAGTGTGTGATTAAGGAAAAGCAATTAAAAGGCTACACCTGAGAAGCAGGGTCAGAAAACTCTACCTTGAAGACAATTAAAGAAAAGGAAGTTACATCCAGAAAGCATTATCAGGAAGCTTTCTTAATTAAGAAAAAAAGCTCCTAATAAATGTCAACAAAGCAGCGGGGGCGGGGGCAGAAATCACTGCAAAAGCACCTAAAAATTCTTCCCAGAGATACAAGGCTAGATGAAAATTCTGGTGGTCATGGCTAAATGAGATCCCAGGCAAGTTCAGCCAGCATGTCTGAGCTACACTTCCTTCCAAAATGCGAGTGCTCCATCTCTCCTCACCCACCTCCCACACAGCCAGCTGGACCACAGCATGCAGACAAGGATGAAACAAAGCTTGGGAAGGGAGAAAGTTCCCTTATGCATCCAGAGACCCTGCTGTGGTGAGGAATTTCCAAATACAGAAGAGGCAGAGGGGCTTTTCCCCCAAGAGTTTGAGCTCTGTATGAAGCAAAGCAGGGCTGGACAAGAGAGGGGTGCAGAACCATATCTGCAATCAGACAGAAATGTCAACTGTGACAGTCATAGATGGAGAGGACTGATCAAAAATAAATTACTTTGACACATTTAACACAGTCAAACCTCAGAAGTTTTAGAAATGCGGCAAAAAAAAAAAAAAAGAAGAATTTGCATATTTACTACATTCTTCTTGAAAACCAAATTATCATACATGCAGTCATGCATTCCCAAGCAGAGAGCACTACAGACAGCTGCCTTAATCTTCAGTGGTAATTTAATAATAAGCTGTATTTGTTTTGTAGATGAGAAGGTAAACTAAGAATATTAACACTCCGAGCATGTATAATTAAATTAACAGTCAATTGATTGCATCCATCCTATTCCCTTGGAAAAGTGGTAGTGTTTGAATTAACTGAACAAACCTGTGGTGTGTGCCTCTCCCCTTAAGATTCTTCTTTCCATCATTTTCTATAACATGCTTCAGTGCTTCCCAGCTTCTCATCTCTTACTTGGACAGAGGCCACCAGCCCTCCCCAGCAAGAATGGGGAGAGCCAGAAAAGGACCCAGAACACTGTGGGCCTGTCTTCAGGTGGAAAACTGAACTGAGATTTTTCCAATATATTTTTCCCATATAAAATGAAGCCATGTGTGTGTTGCTGTTAGTTAGGCTGTCCTTGGTTTCTGGGAGAACCTGTTTCGCAGCAGCAACAAAAATCTGTCCCAGAACAGGAACTGGTAGGGCTGGGACACAAGGGAAGGTGCACAAAATGTCTCCCCAGGATGACAAAAGCTTTAGGTTGTGAATTTGTACTTCACCTCTCTCCCAACTTCTCCATCACGTTATTTGATTTATTCCATTGCTGCCTCAAGTAATCTCACAGCTCTGCTCCAAAGTGTATATATTTCTTTCCAGCCGGGAAATAAAGAAGTGCAAACTGGCATTACGCACATTTTTATTTATGCCTTTTGCATCTCCCTAACTTGATTTTTCAGCTGGAGTATCAGTTATCAGCTTAAAATAATGAGCTGATAATGAATTCCAAAAACGGTGCAACCAGACCCATTACACTGCACTCTCAACTCCTGCTCCTCCTCAGATCATGAGGACTGACCTCAATGTTAAAGTGGCTTCGTGTGGCTAATTACAAAATTCCTGACAGAAAAGCAGATGTGTTACATTTCAGTTTTCTTGCTTCTAAGTAGCTTTCAAGTGTTTAGGCCACACACTGGTGTTGAATTTGAATGTGCTAAATTAAGCCATATATCAGGAAAGACAGATAACCTCAAATCATTAAAGTTCCCAGTTTAGATGAATAAAACATCAAGAAAAAAACCCACCGACAAAACAACACAGTAGGTCTGGCCATAGGGCACAGAAAATGTAGGTCTTTTGCATAAAAGTATCTTCTCAACTCAAGCAGGCAAGTGGCCTGAGAAGGCTGAACACACCACCACCATTCCCTTTCCTCCCACTCCCACAGCAGCTTCCCATCAGCTCAGCTCCCATATTCCCCACCACTCCTTCCCCTGAGTATCTCACAGCACACATCTCCATTTATCTGTCCAAGGCAGCCACTTGGGCTTGCTCAGACAGAGCCGGTATCAGAATCTGGGCACTGTATTTCAGTTTTCCCAGCAGGAAATCCCAGTAAAGTTTACAAGCTCCCCAGCAGAGCTAGAGTGCAGGAGTATGAGGCACCAGAACGCAGAGTCTCACTGAGTAAAGGGTGTAGGAACCCAGCACGCAGCCAGTTACCATCTCACTGCCATGTGCTCAAGCAGAGAGTGGTTCACATCAAACTGTAAAATAAGGATCCTCTGGGAAGTAAGCCTTTAAATAGAACTTAAGCTGGGGAAATAGATATTCAGATCACCAAATCAGTAGTCATTTGTGAGAACTTTGCTGTTACACATTCTGTAGTTCCTATCCTATCTATCATTAAAATATTCAGGTGAACTCCAGTAGGGGAATAATGATTGGGACTCCTTTACATATAGCTAGATATCTACCTTTTAAGTATCCTACTCAACACGTTTAAGGGATCCACTCAAATTAGATTTGTATGACATTTACTTGAATGAGGCTCTCAGCCCTTTAATCTCATCGTAATAGATGGCAGCTTTCAAGAGATTCGAAATGCATGGCAACATTTAAAATACATCAACTTTCCAGGGGCTGTGCAGACTGAAATATATGCTTTCAATCTACCCCGAAATGCGATGCTTTCTAGATTTTGCTTGAGCAATTTCTGCCTCGGAAATCAACATCTTTCCATCTGCTTGCTTGTTTTAGAGAAAAAAATGATTAATTTGGGCTGGCTCGTTACTAGTGAAGGGTATGCAGAATTAAAATCCTGTCTCTGCCATCGCCTGGAGTTGCACAGGCTGTTTGTACACCCTAGCGGGGGAAGGATGCCAGCGCATGGAGCCCTGGCAGGATCAGCTGCTCTTCCATCAATAAACAGAATATTGAGACTGTGATGCAAAACAACCTCTGAGGCACACCTGCAGCATCGGATTTTAATATCCAGACTGTGGTGAACGGGTTGATGAAGGCTTGACAAAGCAGCGCTGAGGTCTGAAGACAGTGATGTTAATTTACATCAGAAAACATGCACAATTGCCATCTCTTAAATCCCTCTTTCCTACATCTCCCACAAAGGCTGCAGAAAATGTGCTCCTCATGGTCCTTCTGATCACATCACCACTACAGCCACTTCTTTCCTCATCACTGCAGTTTGGTTCATTTCCCCAGAAGCCACAGAAAACGAGAGTAACACATACTCCTGTGAGTAAAATCATCCACCACTGCACTCCCTCTGAAAACAGAGGCTCTGTATAACTGAATTCCTGCAAAAATACCAATTAATACTAATAGAAGCTTTAGATGATTAGGCACTCAGTTTCCATTCAAACTGATTTGCAGCACATTTGTCATTTGTCACAAAAGAAACACAGAGATAGCTTCAAGTTGAAAAACTCTTTTCATCATACTTTTCATCAAAACACTCACCACAACAACAAATAGTGCAACTACAATTTATCTCAGTTCATTCACTACTCTAAAAAGAATATAACAGAAGCTATGGGATTTTTTCTCCTTTTCATTTAATTGTTATAATTTTTAAACAAACTCATTCGACTTAATATGTGCTCTGTATTATCATAAGTGTAAAATGTGCTCTGTATTATCTCATTTACTTTATTCAAACTGAAGTTTCATTAAATACTTGTACTAAGATAATTATTGTCACATGATAAGTGAGGGGCTTTTTTATAAATTCATTTTGGTATTATAACCTTAAGCTTCATCTGCAGCACTACATCTCTAGTACAGATATCAAGGTTTATCACTGATTTTCTTCTCCTCTAATAGAAATAAATTTCAATTTACTGCAACATCACACCCTAAGATAATTCCTTTTCAACACCTCAGTGTGGACTTTTCTGTTCCATCTAGGCTTAAAATAAAAGTATAGAAGCAGCTTGAAAATCAGGCCTAAGTTCTACACATAGACATGGTCCCTGTGATGGCCATCAGTCAGTTTGTCCTTACCCCAATGTGTTTTGGACTTATGTGAGTCTCGACCAAATCTGCCAACCAATCTCCCATCTTTCGTAGGAAGGATCAGCAGACATGCTCCTGCTGAAAAGCTGCATCTTGGGTTCTGTCTGAGGAAACTGATGAGGAAATCAATACACAAACTCATCCCCGGGGTATGAAGTCCCAGGAGAAGAGGCCCCTGTGGTGTCACTGCTAATGGAAATAATTGCTCTGTGATCTCAGCACATGCCAGACCAAACTGATTACAAACAGTTATCCTCCTCATGGGTTCTTCATGACCATCTATTGCTGAAAACCCTAAGTTCTTCCAAATCACTAACTGCTTGCAGCTGGATATTTATAAGCCACAAATGTTTACTTGCAAGTCCTGAATGAAGATTTACTACAAGGCAGGAGAGCTGTTGATCCAACCAGCTCCATTCCACCTCTCCCTTCTCCTGTGGTAGCTGTGCCTCACTGGACCACCACATGGTAAACCTTCTTTCTTCATGTGCATGAAACTTTCACACCAGGCAGCAGAATTCATGAATAAAGATATTATTTTATGTTTCTAAATACCAGTCACTAAGAAAAGCATTTAAAAAATAATTTTCACGTACAATCTTCATTTCAACCCTCATCTCCCTCTGCTTACATACAGGTACATTCCACAGAACAGCTGCTCCTTTGAGCAAGTAGAGTAGTATCAAGGATAGATGGCTTTCTGGAGTTTTTTTACATCCAATCCTTAAAAGAATGAAAGGGGAAATTTGTAAAGAAGAAACATTCCCTCCCCTCATGTGGCTGGAAAACAAAAAAAAAAAAAAAAAGTAGTATTTTTTCATTTGGATTTTTTCTAAGTATGTTTAAAAAAAAAAAAAAAGCTGAAAAATTAAAGGAAAAAGTTATTACTTTTTAAGCTGTAGTTAAATGTAGAGGTGCTTAAAATTAATATCTATGTGGAAACGCCAAAGACACAGACAGTCCATTCCCATTCCCCATAACAAAATTGGTGGAGCTCCAACACAGCACTTCTCTCAGTCCTCACAAACTGATAAATTAATACATGTTCCAATTTTTTTTAATACTGCAGAACATCTTAAGTCACAAGATAGCATTTGAAAAGAAACACTTTTGTCCAAACCGAGTGGTTTTTAACTATCTTTTCTAATGGCTCTCTAACAGATGAGAGATGGACATCAACTCTTGTGAGTCTTGTCACAATTCTTTAGAACAGAACTTTTCTCTAAACTTTGCAAAAGTCAATCTGCTTATAAATCTACCAGGATTTTTAACAAGAGGTAAACACTGGCAAAGCTGTTACCTGATTTCTCCTGTTTTTAATGCAGTAAAATAGCCAACTGGCACTGCAACACAACACAAGTCTCTGCAGAAAGAAACTGAAAATTAGAAACATGGAACTGAAATAATAAAATCATAGATGACTGTTTTTAAACTAGACTAAGAAATATTCATTTTATTCTTTCTGAATTAATCCCTATTAACATATCCTGACATGTTCCTGACATACAGGATCAAGAATGAGCCACTACATTTGGGTGCCTTTTACAAACACTAATCCTTTCCCTGATGGATATGTATTAAAATCAGCTTTCATAAATAATCTGGTTTCTCAACATTGCCTGTACGTGTCTTTTTTCTTCAGAATTTCATCACAACTTCATTTAGACAGGCACTTTTTCAAATCCATCCTATCCTTCACAACCTACAAAAAGGTGCCCTCCCTCCATCGGCCTTGATCCACAGTAATATGTTGAAAATAGAGATCCATTTTTCTTGCCAGACAAGGTGGATGGTTATCTGAAGTGAAAAGTTCCATTTCCCAGCATCTTTCATTGAAACTACAGCCTGATAATTATATGGAATAGGAAGTAACCATTCATCAAACCCATAAAATATCCATTTATCATGGTGATTCTCTCCTCCATGAGAGACACGAGGACCAAAATGAATCAGCCAAACCAAACTCCATCACATCAAAGTTTTTTTAAAAAAATCAAAGGGATAAAATGCATTTTCTTCATAAGGCAGAGTGACTGAGGCCCTATAAATGTTAAACTACCTTCTGTCATTATAGGAAGTTATTTTAATCTCATCCTTACAATTCAAGTCATTATAAATAGAGTAGCAATTTAAAGTTATTAAAAGTTACCTGATTCAAGTAGATGTAACAAGATTTTTCATTCCCACACAAACCAAGCAATTTAAAGTACCATTTAAAATGAAAAACCTTGCATTCCACAAACAAACCTATCTAAATGGACCCTATTAGCTGAAATCACATATATGCATGTATTTATTTTAACATTTTCTAGCCTAAAGCATCTCCTCAACAAAAAATCATCATAAATGCATTAGGGATTTGTCACTTATGGCTGGCCTAACATTACTCGAATCATAATACATCTTAGAACAGCTAAATGGGGAAAAAAAAAAAAAAGAAAGAAAAACCAACCAAAATTTTTTTCCAACTGTCTTGATTCTCTGGTGTTGCCTATTAGGATCCTGTACAACAGGTTGCAGATACTGATTAGGTCTACTCTAAGGTTTTAGCTCAGGCTGGGAATGCATATCTGAGGGAATCCCATTGCCCCCTCCTGGCTCCCCGAGCAGGGGTTGCAACACCAAGCAAGCAGCCGGGCACATCCCAGGCTGGCACATCCCAGGCTGGCACACCCCAGGCTGGCACCCCAAAGGCACATCCCAGGCCGTGGGTGGGTGCTCAGCCTCACACCAGGGCACAGCCATAGCCCACAGCAGGCATTCCATGAGCACCTCCCTCTCCCCACTGCACAGCCCTCCTCCCATGCAGCTGCACTGTACTGGGATTTACTGGGATGGCACTGCCAGAGCCACCAGCATCACCTGCACCAGGAGCTCCCCGTTCCTCCTCCACCACAGGGCTCATCTTGAACTGCATCTCCACTCCATCATTTCATTCCCTCTCCTAAAGTCTGCTGTTAAATTTACTGTCCAGCCACAAAAAGCCACTTTAGAAACAGTACAAATCCATGCTTTGTACCTATATCCCTGGAGAATACACTGGAGATAAGTCTATTACTGCCAGGAATGCAGCAACTAAATCAAAGATCAACACACTATCACCTCCAATTTCCCAGAGGCCTTTTCTTTTTAACCTAAGCCCTTTTCTCTGCCCTTTTTTTTCAGCCTCTGGTTGTCCTTCATGTTTGCTGTGCATTAAATAATTCCCACTGGCCTCCACCCACAAATCCCTCAGACAAAAGGTAGGGCATTTACTGTCACTTAGTTGGATTTGCTTTATCAGCAGTGCACGTGTTGTTTTGCGTGCTAATTCAGCGTGCTAGCAATGCCCTTAACAGCATCAAGATGCACAAAGTTTATAAAGAGAACAGTAATTTCAACCCTTTAACATCTTAACACAGTGTTAAAAACTAATTTGTCAGTTTCTTGCTCTGACAGTGGATCTCAGACCCCTGAAATCTAAATGCCACCTTCCTCCTTAACCTCCCCGGCTCATGCCCAGCTGAGGGGTTGGCAAGCAACTGAAAAGCTTTTCACTAATGGACATTTCAGGTAATTGTTTGTCACACACAAAAAAAAAAGTACGTACTAAAATACATTTTCATTTGTCAGTATTGATGGAAAAACTGAAATGAGAACTGCCATCAAGGGAGATGCAGCTGCAAGATTTGGGCACAGTGACATCTTTGCCAGCTGAAAAAAAATTTTAAATTGCAATAACAGCAAAAATAGGAGCAGAATAATAATCCCACGAAGACTTTTCCCCAAAGTAAAATAATTCAGCACATATTCAAATACATTTGATCATTTATTCAAGACAAATTATGAGAGTATAGGCAAGAGAATAGCAGGGTAAATTTTCCCTTTACTTGAAAAGAACCCGGTAATGTCAATATTTAAAATGTGGGGTTTTTTCATACTTAATGAAAAACTATACACTTACAGTCTAAAATGGCTCACTTTACACTAAACAAGCATCTCAGAAGGAAGAAACCAGTCTTCAAAGTACACTATGAATGAACTTTCACTTCACTGACTACTTGAAGCTACAGGAATAAAAGCTATCTTTAACTCTCAACCAACCCACATGAATTTATTTTGCTGTAAATCCTCAAACATACAGAAGATAAGCAGCTCAGTATTGTAGTTGCACATAGCACAAAAAGCTTTCTTCCAAATGCATTGTTTTACATGATTTTCTAACAGGAACACAAGGAGGAACACAAGATATATGGCACCTTTTTGCCTCTTAGCTGAAGAAATGCAACAGGAAGCACTCTAAAAAACCTCCCAATTCCCAGCTGAGTTCATCTTCCCAGGTTCAGATACAAGAAGCAAAACTATTCCTCTAGAAACTTAATACTCTTTGAAGGAGAAAAATGGTGTGCAAAAAGAACAATTAAATACATAATACAGATATACTATAGTTATATAGATATACTGTTACTATAAAAGGTTTTTAAATATATATATATAAATACACACACATACAGACTTATTCTGTCACTTATATTGTCTTTCCAGCTTTGTCTCAGACAGCAGCAGAGCCAGGGCCCCTCCTGCAGATTCAGGAGGATGTTATCACCTTTAATCTGCTCTGAAATACAGGTCAGGATTGCAAATCACAGATTTACACCACATCAGCCAGCTCTGAAGACTGAAGATTGTTGAGCCAATAATCTTCAAAATGAAACATAGTGCCAATTCTGCAGAGCTTTTTAGTTGACCACTTACAGTCAATATATTCAGTCTCGCTTTATTTCCTGTTCATGGTTGTCACACACAGTTAACAATTAAAATTAATGGTGCCCTGGCATTCTGGAATGAGTGCAATAGGTAAAAAAAAGAAAATCCTTGTATGAAAAAAATTTACTTAAACAGCTCCTGGAGTTTCAAGTCCAAAGGATTCTGATTTAAATACTGTTTTCACTTTCCTGGGTCAGGGAAGCATTGGACACTGTTATGTGGGTTGGACACTTCTGCTTAGGAATTCATGCTCTGAGCACTTAAAGTGCAGAGTTTTACTGCCTTTAAATGGGAAAAAGTTGTTAAATTGTGGTAATTTTAAGTCAAACAGATGACACCTATTTCAAGGAACATTCGGGCACATACTCTGCCTTGAGTCAAAGCGCTCTACTTACATTCAAATAAGCTCTCTTAAACTGAATAATGCACAAATTCAAGTGACTTACTTGACTTACTCACTTCAGGTGACTGACCTGGAGCTTAAATGGTCACAAAGCTCAGAATAGCATATTCTTAAGGATCTATGCATTCAAATCATGGGAAGCTTTACATCTTCATAGGACACTTTCTGCCTTCTAAACCCCACCACACCGAAAGCCTGAGATAACCTCCTTAGCACAGACGGCGTTACTTCAAGATTTGTAAGATACAGAGTGCAGCAAAAAATTCTATTAAATTTTGTGTTCTACAATGCTTTGTACCATTCTTTTGCAGACTGTATTTCGGTTTGGAGAATTGTCCCCTATACCTTTTGTTAATTTCTCTAGTTTCCTATTCAAGATTGAAACAAAAAAAGTCTTAAAAAAAAAAATCCCCACACATCAGTGTAGTCACATGGCTGCTTAATTCACAAACATTTTAAAGGCAGGCTTTAAATGTTCTGATGGATTTTTCTCAGCCATTTCAATGTTAATTTTACTGTTTCATCTAAAATATAAGTTCTCCATACCATACAAGTAATTATTTTGTTGACACTTTCATTCCTGAATGTGCAGATGTAATTTTGAGAAGTTTATGTGGCACTAGTGGCTTGGGATTTTTTAGAGCACAAACTATGATTCATAGTTTAAGCAACCTCTGGGATATGGGACCCGTTTTCCAAAGACAAGTCTATAATTCTTATAACAGAATTATCTGTGCCTTTCTCTTGACAAAAATATTGCTCACAACAGCCACCAGCAGAACACCCCATTGGGTCTGGCCCAGCCCAGCCTGCTGTGACAATTCCTCTGCAGAATAGTCTCCAAAAAGAGGATTTCACCCTCAGATTTGTTACACTGCAGAGTCTTGAGAAGTTCTGTTGGGCCCCAACCATACTGGTTTAATATTAGGAACCTTTGCCTTCTGCTGAAAGGCTTTTGTGTCACTAACACCAACTCAAGCTGATGCAGCCACAGCAGGAAAGTTTTGAACCTGAACACAATGCACCATTAGAAGTTAATTCTGTTCAAGGCTGAGCAGGACCTGTTCTAGTCTGGTAAACAGTAATATAATTGCAGGCAAAGTTTACTTTTCATTTGGGAAGAGCTGTGCAGTCACAGAAATATTCCATACAAACTATAATTAGATGATATCGTATAAGTCAAGCTTCTCGTCAAATAATTTAGCAAAGTCCACAGTTTGTATTTAAGCCTTATGTTTACTTATTACATTGTTTAATCAGCCATGAGGTATCCAGGCTCACAGTTTTTTACGCCCTAACAATTCTTTGTAGCCAGAAAAATACCATTTCCACTGAATAATAAAAACACTGCTGCAGCACTTTAACTGTGATGCATCTGTCCGATATTAATAAGACTACCACTGGAACATTGTTTTCCAGAAGAGCCATCCTACCTTTTATTAAGAGTTTCAAACAACTCAATCCTTGTAAATATTTATATAATATGCTAAGTGGAAGTGGAAATAGATTTTTTCCAGTACAATGGACTTAATTACCATGATAAAGATTCAGCACACACCTGAACCATTCACTTACAAACTCAGTAAGAACCAAACATTCCAAACAAGCAATTAATCAAAGTCATTCTGAATTAAGTCAAGGCAGTTTGTCTTATTGTTGGAGATTCATTTAAATGTCTTATATGTGTGTATCATATTCACAGTAACTGATTTCAAGTATCTTCTAAATATAAGTTTTACTGTACTTATATATAACAGAATGTTCATACCATCATTGATTAGAATACAGACTAATACATGAAAACCAAAATAATTTGTGTAGAGAGCCTGTGAAATTGAATTCATATCCAATCTGCTGAAAAAGGATTTCCATTTGAATCTAAACTCCAATTCACAATGCATAAACTATGGCTATTTATTACAGTGTTGTGTCATTTGTCACTTTTATAGAATACACCACATTTTCCAGGCTATAAAATGCCTTAAAATTATGCAGCAATGATGTGTGTTATCATTATTTTTCCTTGCCAATGTTTGGATTACATTCAGCAGCTCAAAACAGGGCTGATTTATAAACTGAATAAATAGCAACATCCTTCAAGTGTGTGTGTGTGTGTCTGTGAAAGCTTCATTTACTTCCTGATTCTAAATGCTATATTCAAAACAAATATTTGATCAAATTAAATTCAGAACATCTCATTGCACTGGACTGATGGAAGTAACTGCAGAGGCTGCTGAAAGAGTACAACTTTCCAGCTAACACTTCAACAGGAGTGCAGTGCTGTCAGCAGCTGGCAACCAAATTTCACTTACAGATTCAGAAAGTAAAAAAAAAAAAAATAGCCACATTTGAAAGTCTATATAGCAGGCTCTGATATTGACAGCTTCTAAATACATGAATTCCTAAAGAAAGCTGTCCTTTAATAATAAATTTACAGTTCAGTCACTCTGAATATTTCTTTCCTTCAAAGCTACTTTGATGATCAGATAACCTCAAACTCATGAGCTGCTTTTCAGTTCGAAATTACCCCACAGGGTCACTTTAGGTTGTAGTAAGGAGGAAAACAATGAGGCTCTAGACAAATGTGAAAAGTTTATTAGAAAAAACTGCTACCTAAGGAGTTCATCAGAAACATGTAATGTCTGACAAATCCTCACAGATGACTACAACCCCACAGAAAAGGTACAATAATTGATTTAATAGCACATTTCCTCCCCCAGAGAAGTCATAACAAAGATCCAGATACCCAGCACACATTCACTGCCCTCACTGGCAGCTCATACTGCTCACTTTGAAGTGTTTTGTTGTTTGGGCTGGTTTTGGTAGCCCTACAGCAAGTTACTCTTACAAAATCCACATCACACCTCTGTGCCTGGGAAGCCTGGGATGCATCCTTAAATCACAGCTGGACTGGTGCAGCCATTGCATTCTTTTCTTTGAAAACTGTTTCTCTTGGTTTTATTTGAAATAGCACATTGCACATCAAGAAAGTGAAGTATCAGCAAAAATACATAAGCTCATAAAGGAACCATTCATACAGCAAAATTAATTTTTCTTCACATGCTACCAAGGATAATTACTAAATTATCCACCTCAGTCAATTACAAAATTGAAAAAGATGGAAGAAATCCCCCATACAGATAAAGATGCTGGACCCACTGGGTGCCTTCTGAGCAAGAGAAGATTAGCCCACAATTCTGTGGAGACGTCTCATGCTAGAGAGGCTTCCCAGCATGGCTTTCTTAGAATAAAAATGTTTAGACAGGTTCAGAAGGGCACTCCAGAGGAAACATATGTTGTTCCTGGCTCTAATGGATGCTCTGGTAATTAACTCTCACAAGGACCAAAGGCATATCATTAAATATAACATTCATCTTCAAACACTTGCTTCTAAATATATTTTTGAACATCAAGGTAAAAAAGAATTAAAATTAATTGCAGCACTTTAAAGCTTGTTTCTCCAACTTGCTACTTGTTCAGCATTTCCATTCATGTGACCATGCCCTTGTTTTGCCTTCTGCTCCCTGTTGATGTGAAATTTTCCATTGATTTTTAGGATGGCTGAAAGGTTTCCAGAGAACCACCTGCATCTTCCTGAGAGTGCCATAGGGCAGGTGGGGAAAAAGCAAGTGTGAGCCTCACATGTTCAAGGACATCACCCCACAGGACAAGTAGCCAGAGGCAACAGGAGGGTACTAAGAGCATTAGGAAGGGACTAAGAAAATAAAGGGGGAAAGAGAAATAGAGAGTAGGAAGATGAAATGAGGAAATATAGGCAAGAATGGAAGGAAATGAGGGGTAACAAGCTGGGATTTCCATGGCACAAAGGTTTCCAAAGGACCAAAATCAGCAATTGCACTATCACCTCTCCCGAAAGAGTCACACAGGGCTGTATCAATAATAAATCAGAAGAGCAAAACCAGGGAACAGCATCTTCAGGTTTGGGATGATCTGTATGAACCAGCTTCACAGTTACCTCAATACTTGATAATAACTAAGTTTCCTCAACACCTTATTTTAAAAATCAGCCAAAAAAAAACCCCAGATAATTTTCTTTGTCATTATCTGTCATAGCAACACATGTCAGTCATTCTGCACTAAGTCTGGTCTATTCCCAGGCAGATAACAAAATCCCATAGCCCAAAGGTGACACATAAATATTTGTCATCAGGAATGCCATTTTATGACCCTAGTCACCACAAATCTGTCATTTTCCTCCACTGCCTCTCCCTGTGAACAGTTTGCTGATAGCACCAACAGATTTTAGCTACAGCGAAAGCTATAATCTCTATACACAAGATTTCTCCTCAGAGTGATCCATGACAACTACAGAAAGATGAGTGAGTGACTTTGGAGGTGGAAAAAAACAAAAGAGCATGTATTCGAGGGAAGGGGTAACCCTCCATCCCATCTAAGAGGGACAAAACAGCTGAAAGGTGGGACAGCTTTCAGCAGCAGGGAAAATATTTCAAGTGAAGACAAGACAGCAAAGCATGTAACGGTGAGATTGAGAGTTGGCAGGGTATAACCATCAGGAAAAAAAAAATGTATGGCAAGAAGAGACATCAAGAAAGAAAAAAGGCTTTGGAGAACAGACAAAAATGATTTTTTAAACAGAAAGACTCAACACACTACACAAGACTACTGCCATAGTGTTAGATGCCCACAGAAGGCTGGGATTATTTCTGATCATGCACAAATGAAAGTACAGTTTCTACTAGAGAAGGACCTGGCTCTCAGACCCCAAATCCAGCCATGAAAGGAAAGACTCCTCACGGAAGCCACAGCCTCATAACAAACACACCAAGTGTCAAAGGCAACACACGAAAAGTCACATTTTTACAATGAAGAGTGTCACGGGTTGACCCCGACATGACAGACAGTCGCCTGGTCGAATCGCGTTTCTCTCAATGTTACCTATAAAATCCCGCGGAAGGCGGGAGT